>BCHT01000005.1:768229-1078720 GCA_001599695.1 Phaeotremella skinneri
GACTCTACCTCCTAAAACCAAGGCCAAGATAGTCAAGGATGTGACCCAACTCGTTCTAGCCCGTCGGACAAGGATGTGTAATTTCCTGGAATACAAAGGTGCGTAGATTCCCTATCTCTCCCGTTGTGTGGACAGTCTGGAATCAACATCTGCTCTTGAGTTTATGTCTTCAGGAGCCCGTTTTCTGATGCACGATGACACATTGAGAAACTGTGTCTGACTGACTCTGATATCTTAATTTTACATCAACAGACACCAAAGTCATCTATCGCCGCTACGCCTCATTGTTCTTCATAACCTCCATCTCCCCAGGCGATAACGAATTAGTAACCTTGGAAGTGATTCATCGATATGTCGAAGTCCTCGATAGATATTTTGGGTCTGTGTGCGAGCTTGACCTGATTTTCAACTTCCAAAAGGCCTATGCCGTGAGTTACACGATCTGCACTGACATTCTCAATGGCTCAACGTAAACGTAATGTGGACTAATTCATGGACGGGCATTTGTAGATCCTGGATGAACTGGTAATCGCGGGTGAATTACAGGAATCGTCCAAGAAAGCGGTATTACGGATAGTGAGTCTTGTTGCCGTCAGAATTCAAGAGGGATCTGATTTAATGCCCTACCTTTTTGTTTTACAGGTAGCCCAATCCGACGCAATAGAAGAGGGTGAGTCATTGAACACAGACCTGCGAGACGCAGGTTTTGCATGAGAGTGTCGAGGATGGATTTCACCCGAAAGAGATAAGGGGTGGGTCATCTGCCGTCGTAGGACGCTGCTGATGGAGGATGTCGGGTATCGTTGGAGCATTGGAACTGAAAATAGCGGGATTATTTGCTAATCATCCCTGTACATTTTATAGCTGAGGTGTCCGAGGATTCTTTGGGGAGACTGGGAAGCTTGACGGGACGTGGTTGAGTGTAGGATATTTCTGGTTATTCCTTTCCCTGGCGAGTACGGAGAGGTGAGGTAGAGATGTGGGATTTTGAGACGAAGGAATAGATATGATTCGTTTGGTAGGACGCATCTTGTATTCGTATATCCGATTTTCGAATCGATGACCTCAGCGCGGGTGTTGTGAATATACATGGCACACTCAAAACGAGACTCAGGACTGTCCAGATTGAAAGTCTGAGACCATCGTCGCAAAACCTTACTGTTTTCTCGAAAGTCAACAAACCAAGCACAACTGCATTAACAAAGAGTAAGGATTCTGCAATCCCGCAGCACAACTCAATCCAGCTATCTACTCAACACAACTTCACTCCAACGTACTTCGTCCTAACAAAAGTCTAACAGGATACGTCTCCTCTAAAAAGTGTATCGGAACGAAGCGTTCTGCTTATCGGTTAAATCACTAAAAGCGTGTTCGGCACTATCATCATAAACCTCGCCCGTCTCGATCTGCTTCCTATCCCTCGCAGCGTTCAAGTAGGTGAAGTAGAGTCTGAAGGAGAGTGCTGCGATGATCTGGAAGACGAAGCAGACTAGGAGGGCAGCTACTCCGCCTCTGTATAGTGGCGCTTGATCGGTGACGAAGCAGAATGGCTGAGGGGAAGTGTTAGGGACTTTTTCAAGAAGCCATGTAAAGCAGTGGAGGGACTGAGTTGTGACTTACGCCGATGATGTTCCCTGCGCAATACGCGATCCAGATGACGGCGTTGGTGACCGTCCTATAGGTTGTGTTAAGTTAGCGCTATCTTCGGAAAATTGCTGGCGCTGGAGACATGTATTCCTAGAAAGTTTTGCCCTGATTCTAGAAGGAGGGTGCACTCACTTCTTGGTCATGCCAGCAGTGTTACTGGAAACAACACTGAGCATCATGACATACGGAGCGTTGAAAGCACCTATCACAAGCCTATCAGCCATCATTTCCAGCGCTTAGCGTTCCGCAAAGGAACATACCGGTAAAGTAGTATCCCATCAGGGCTGGTCCCTTGTTAGTATGTGGAACCGTGAACTGGACGACTTCGCCAATGAGGGGAATGAGGGTGACTGCCGCGATTAGGAAGAGACGTTTGCCGGTCGTGAAGGAGATAAGAACTCCGACGATGAGGTTGGCACTGGTTGCGATCACTCCGAATGGAACCTGGGTAGAGTAGAGGTTGGGTTAGTCTTAGATACGAGGAGGACGTGTAGTTGAAGAGTTGGCATACCTGGAGAAGATCGGTTTGCAGAGTACCTGTCAGAGTGTTAGCCTGACTTGCTGAGAAAGCGTTTGAGAGAAGAACATACCAAATCCAAAGCCCTTGATAATGGTAGTGGAAAAAGCGTTCAATCCCTACGAAACCGATTGATGATCAGCCAAAGCCCTTGGCACCCCACCACCTGGCCAAACACTCCTAAATTGAGAAGGAGAAAAGAAAAACACATACACCGTTAGGAATGTTAGCGGCAATAGCGAAAAAGAAGAAACCCCAAGTCTTAGGATCCAAAACCGCTTCCCAAAATTGTTCCCACTTGAATGTCTTGTTGGCGATTCCCGTCTGATTTTCCTTGAGTCGAGCGACGGCCGCGAGTCGTTCTTCCTTGTTGAGGAACCAGGCGGTGACGGGGGAGTCGGGGAGGGCGAAGAAGAGGAGAATACCCCAGAACATGGACACGGTACCGTAGATGATGTAGATGTATGCGTAGAGGTTGAGGGAGCCGTTGATGTGGCCTGAAGGTTATGTTAGTATCTGAGTAGTAGATATTACGAGAAGAGAATTTACCGATGGCGTAGGCGAAGAGACCACCGAGGATACCCTGCGGTCAATTATCAGCTCGAGTTCGATGCGGTGTGTACGGCAGTGTCCTTGTCTTTCCCCCAAAAAACAGGCATCGATGAGGCTGGAGATGAAGATCGGACAACAACGACGTGATATCGCAACAGGAAGTAGCAACTCACAGCAACCGAGTTGAACCAGAACGCAGATCGGAAACTCTGCTCACTACGCTTCCACCTAGGGAACGTCATATCAGCTACAGACGGCGATTATAGATTACATCCACTGGTAAGTGAGATCAAAGGGGATCTTGATACTCACCACATACTAGTCATAAGTAAGAACGAAGGCAAGAGAACACTCTCAAATACTCCCTGGAAGAATCGAAGAGCCATGAAGCCAGCATAAGACCCCACGAATCCTTCACCAAGGATAATAGCTCCCCAACAGAAGCATGCAATCTGGTGAGGTGGATGATCGGTCAGGATTATTTCTTTGGTATATATTTATCACTGGAAAGAGTGGAGACGTACTGAGATAAGTTTACCCAGGGGCACTTTCTGGGCGATGACGGATACCACTGGTTGAGCAATTAGGTAGGCGAAGTAGAAGATGGAGGCGGACCATGAGAATTCCGTTCCAACCATATTGAGATCGGTTGCAAGACCGACTAAATCAGATTGATATCGTGTCAGCTTAGTACTATACGTCTTAGTCATTTGATAATATCAATCGGGAGGAGGAAACAGTACGTATGGGGGAGGAGGAGGGGGACGACTTACAAAGCTTGGCATAGTTGTTAGAAACTTTATCGAGGAAAGAGATAGTCGCCGTTATACTAATCAGAGGGAGGAGGATCAAATCGATCTTCCTCAACACCTTCCGATCCAGCTCTTTAGTAAGAACGAAACCGCTATCGATTTCCGCCGCCAATCCGTATGCCACATCGACATCCTTCTCTTTCACGCCATACGGCACCGTCGCAATTGTTGCGTCTTCCTTTTTAGTCTCGAGCATTGTTTCTCTTCTCAAACTATATCTATTGTAATGTAGTGGGAGAAAGGAAACGGATGGGGGGTGACTTGGCTGGGTCGTTCACGGAAATTTATTGTTTTGGATGGGATGGAGCTTTAGCTATTCGTACTCCGTGTATCGGACTTGAGGGTCGGTCCGTGTCGGATCGAATACCAATGGACTTATCACTTATCTCCCTGCTATTTTTAGCGCGCCATGCATGACTTTTACCCCTTCCTCTGCCATCCCTCTGTTCTTGGCAACCAAAGGTTCCCAGGCGGGACTCACCGCCCCTCCGAATGTATTAGTGACAACCCTTGTATTGCGCAGCCGCCGGAATCCTGTCCGAAACATCGCTCTCCGAACAGCGGAGTATTAATGATAAGGCGTCAACGCGATGGCCAATCACCACTACCTGTTCCCACTCAGGACTCTGTTCAGCTCCGACGTGCGAAATTCAAACAGGTACTGAAAATCAGGAACACGTAACAAAATGCATGATGTATTCATATCCCCTCCATAGGGTCTTCATGGACAATTGCGAACAATGGAAAAGAACTGACCTGCGTCGCCTCGCTACGTCTCGCCTCGTTGAGAACCTGGAGACAAGAATCGTAAGGTGAGGGACTCATCAGGGAAACAGGGTAAGGGAGGGAAGTAGAGGTATGGCAATAAACACACACACGTCTCGCAGTCTCGTCGAACACAGTTTGCGATAAACTCGATGAATGTAACCTGGAAAAGAATAGCGCCATGCCCTTGCACGCGAACCACAGCCGCCTCCCACTCTCACATATGTGCCTTGAAGAGCGCCTGAGAGATGAAGCCCGCGGTAAGCTGTCTGCCCCCAAAGAAGCGGCCATTGAGACCCTTGATCGCTCGCTCTGCTGCAGAAATACCGTCGAACTCGATGTAGACTTCTCCCTATAATTCGAAGACATTTAGCGGATGCTATCAGCAAACACAATACACGACTGACCGCTGACATCTTCTCCACCTTGAGTGACTTTACTTTTCCATATTTCGATTCAAGTTCACCGCGGACATCCTCGGCCAAATCAAGGTCCCAGTTCCGTTCGGTTTCTCTGCAGCATATTCAGCACAACTGATGCAGGATTTCCCACCAAACTGCACTCACTCTTCCGGATTGAACATGTTGCTGACGAAGACGAATGGTGTAGGATTAACAGGCGCCGCTTTCACAGTTACCGATGAAGTGGCAGGTCTGTGTGCTGAAAGTGCCAAGTTGGCTGGCGGATCGGTCCTGCATTCGATGATCAGCATACAATATTCGGTCGTCCAAGAAAGTATAGCTTACCTGGCTAATTTAAACATGAGCTGCTGTCGCTGCGTTGCATCGAGCCTGGGTAAGAAAATCAGCCTTTACTCGCTTCATTCAGCAAAAATCATACCTAGTTCCATATCCTCCGGTGCCCGTGTCTTCGATCTGTTCCGCAATGTAAGCCCGTTCTTCAATGGATTGCACACGAACTGCGTTACGTCAGCTCCGTCGACCTTACAAGCCACATCAGATATTACATACTTTTACGTCCAGCCAACTCGAAGTCGTTCATAGCCTCCAACGCCATTGAGGCGGAACTGTTCTCGGCAAACTGTACGTACGCTGTTCCGACCGATCGGCCAGACTAGATAATGGTCAGCGTGCAACCCAATTAAGAAAGACCTACAAAGTCAAAGTGGAGATCCACAAATTCTATAGTACCAAAGGAGCCGAAGATCTGGCGCAGGTCGTCTGCTGAAAGGTTTTGGGCGAGATTGGAGACGAACAACCTGTGGTAAGGAATAGAAGCGTCTTTGTGTGAATCGGCATCCACCCCTGGAGGGAAGGCAAGACCGGTCGACAGAGGAGGGAAGTTCATGCCATATGTAATAGCTGGACGAGAGGAGACGGCACCACTAGATGCACTGGGTGCAGAGACGGCGGGCCCGACATTGCTGCTACCAAGTCAGCATGAGGCACGGGATTCAGTTCCGCAAACGGGCTCACTTCTTTTCAGCTTCGCTCATTTGGATGTTGATCGGAACCCCTAGAACGACAGTACCGGAAAGCTAAGAGGGATCAGTAAGAATTCCAAACCGGCAGATAGCAACTCACTGCTAGAGCGCGGTTCACCAAGCTCTGGTCATCGAGTTCAACATATCCAATCCCCTTACTTCGCCTAGAGATTCGGTCAAGTACGACACGGGCATCCCGAACTGATCCTCTACCGAGCTTGTCCTGCGGAGATGCTGATCAGCGGTTTTCTTTCAAGCTATGAGGTTTTCTCACCTCGAAGAACAGTCCAAGATCAGCAGATGTCAAACGAGCAGCCAACTGCGAAACGAAAACTACACAGCGTGTTAGTCTCAGCAAGTTTGACTTCGATAAACTCAGTGAGACTCAGTGACTCACCTGAGCGGGATTCTGAATCCACCTCGTTGAGCAGCGAGTTCACAGGATCGCGATCACGCGGAGGTGGTGGAGCGTCATATGTTGGCGAAGTTCTACGTCGTCTAGGAGGTGAAACGGGGCGGTCTCTCATCCTACGTTCGCGCTCACGCTCACGGTCCGTCTAGAAAGCAGTCAGCTCTAGATCTCTTTCTTTACCCAAGTATGAAATACAGACTCACCTCTGCATATCGCTCGTCACGAAGTCTAGCAGCCTCCCGTCTCTCATCCGCCATCAACCTATCCCTCTCCTCTCTTGCACGTTCCTTCTCCTCCCTAGTCATCTCCTTGATAGCGGGTACATCCCTCGATCGATGGGACCTATGACTTTCTCGAGACCTATCCCTGTCTCTCGATCCTCGACGATCAGCTAATCCTTCATTCCCGAGTTCACGCGCTTCACGCTCTTTACGACGGCGGCGTCTTTCCTCTCTCTCTTCATCTGTTTCCTCTTCCCGACGGTGTCGACGTTCTCGGTCTTGGTCTCGGTCGTGATCTCGGTTACGGTCACGACGGTCGTCATCCCGGTGGCGATGTCGATGTTCTCTGCCGGATCTGTCATTCTCGTCATCTTCTTCTCGGTGACGCTTCTCACGAGGTGGTTTTCTGCCAGAAAATGTCAATGATTGTCACTCACACGACGAGCAGAAGATTTGTGGTACTTACGATGTTAGCTCCGGTGTACGATCCCGGGAACCATCTAATGGGGCTAATGACTTGCGTGGGGATGGAGTTGCTGACATGGCTTTTGTATAGATGCACACCGTCAGGATGATGTATAGACAACCTTGAAGATGGAATGCAATCCAGCTGTCTGCCAACTCTTAGCTGTTGAATGTAAAACGCCGGCGAATTCCGCAAGTGGCGGTTATCATTAAGCTCTATCACCTCTCTTCCGTACTTAGCATTATTATTTGCAGAGATAAGCAAGTGCTACAATCTCGAGAGAGCAGTGTATACTATACAGGTTGTCAGTCATACAGAGCCGCACAGATGCATATGCGACCTCAAGGAAGATGGCTTCTCAGAATTACAGAGAGCCAAACATGCTTTGAGGCCTATTGCAGAAGATAGTAGGCGCTCTGATCTCACTGTAGGTACTAACTCGTGGCTTCTACATGCATACCACCTGTTTCACACACCGAATTCGCCGGTTGAATCGTTTCGCAAGACCAAGTAAGGAAGGCTGCAATCAGTTTTGATGGCATAGAAAATCTGCATACTTTGCTTCTCCGCATTGCCTTCAATATTACAAGTAAATCCCTCAAGTGATTTCCAAGCCTAATGCGAACCGGTTCAATGTGAATCTATGAAAACCGTCAACCAACCCTACTCAGCCCCAGCAACTTTCCCACTCTGGCTGCTGACAACACTGGAC
This sequence comes from Phaeotremella skinneri, assembly GCA_001599695.1. Taxonomy (NCBI): domain Eukaryota; kingdom Fungi; phylum Basidiomycota; class Tremellomycetes; order Tremellales; family Phaeotremellaceae; genus Phaeotremella; species Phaeotremella skinneri. The sequence goes on from BCHT01000005.1 coordinate 775,778, forward strand.
TCGGGATCGGCCTCGACGGGCGCACCCAGAGTGGTTTCCGCGAGAGGCTGCCTCAAAGCTTCGTACTGCTCGTTGGTCTCGGACCTGCGAAGCTGGAAAGTGTCGGGGATTGGCGACTTGCGAGGCTGGTGAGTCGCACCGGTTGGAGCGCTGGTGGTGAAGGACGGAGTTGGGTCTTGGGCAAGGGCGTTGGTGATGTGGTGGTGGAGAAGCTCGGCCTCGCTGAATAGAACGTGATGGTCAGCCAGTAGTTGTGGTATGTGAACAACAAATATGGTAGGACGACAAGGTCACTCACGCTTTAGCGCCAATCCACTCTTTGTCAAACTCAAAGTGGATGGTTCCGCTCTTTCCGCTAGATTCGGTGTGCTTGGCACCGACCGACTCAAGCATGCTGTGGGCGAGGGTCTGCAAGTGGGAGATGACAGAAACAGTGACCCAGCTGGCCTCGTGCTTCTTTCCCCCGCCAAGGTGGACCTTGTGCTTCTCAAGCGAGGCAAGGGGGATAACAATAGCGCCCAGGGGCTGGCCGTTGATGGATCCAGGCCATCCGGACTCGGTGTTCTCTGGGGATGCGGCGTGAGGAGAAGTCACCTGTTCCCCAGCAGCGGTCTGGTCGATGATTCGGTCAGGACGAGCCTCACCGGAAGCAGAGGGCGAGCGTTCGGTCTTGTGAGGAGCGGTCGAGCTCTTTCGGAACGTGTGCTTGATCTTCTCGAGGAATCCGCCCGATGACTCCTCTTCCTCCTGGACGGCAGACTCGCCGCCCTTGGTCGTAGAGTGAGCGGGCATGGCGGCGGAGAGCGGGGCCGGGGCTGAAGTGAGAACCGGGTTGGGTGGTTGAGAGAGGGGAAGGAGGACGAGATGAGTCTGAGTGGCAAGTCAGTCGGATGTTGTTTTGAGATAGTACTGGAGTCGACCAACGATGCCGCATACGAAGACTTGGACTTACGTCGGTCACACCAGCCTGGACTCTCCAGTACCATTTCCCATACTCACTCTTACCTCCAGCGGCAGTCGAGTCTTCGGTAGCGTTGGCGGTCCCAGCTCCGAAAGAGCTCTTCCTCCTAGCACCCCCCGAGATGACTCTCCTCAACGCATTATCTTCGCCTTCGCTGCCGAAGGATCCAGCGGACTGACGTCGACCAAGAGCAGCGCCTGGCGGAGTGACGGTGATGGTCGCCAGGCAGGGATAGAGGTTCTTGGGGGGCGGGACGGTGGAGGACGGTAGGAACTCCATGGTGGGTGGTGTGGTTTGTTTATTTGGTTCTGTTTGCTTTGTGTAAGGTAGGTAGTGTTTGAGGTGACTTTGCGTGACCAGCTGAGGAAAAAGAAAGAGAAAGGGGAGAGAGAGATGTGAGGGGGGAGCCTATTATAAGAGGCAGCGAGTGCATCAGCACAGGAGTGTAGAGTGTATTTGCCCTTTCTTTTCCCCTTTGACGCCATTGGATTGCATTGGGCGGAATAGAACGGGGGGCAACGGGGGCGCTAACTTTAGTGCACCACCCGTTCTCACCCGCGGCTCTCCCCCCTTCCTTTCATGCTCTTCTCCCGCCCTCGCCCTCGTGCTAGTACCTTCTATTTTGGTACCGCGCCTCTCTACCAGGAGAACGAATCTCTCTGCCAGTGAAATGACATCTGGTTGTTGTACGTGACCTTTCATTATCGTCAGCTGGCAATAAACACTAAACACTCATAGATCTAGTAACATCTTGTATTTGCCGCCCAAGGCTAGTCACCTGCCGCTCTCGGAATCCCTTGCGTAATGGAACAATCGGCTATCTCCAGTTGCCGCGTCTGCCACATGGAGATAACCCCGGGACGAGAAGAAAGAGCCGGCCGTTGGGAGACGGAGAAGCGTTCATAGTCCGCTTTCAATGAATCGTTTCCGTAGGAATGAATGAATTTGTGTACAACACATTTTCCAGTAACCATTCGAGCTTAACCCCAGCACCGTTTGTATCCACTGACGACACCAATGGCGATTACCGGCAGGATCCACTCCTAACGATCGATACCTCCCGTCCGAAGTGCTGTCATCCATGACCCAGCCGTCAGCCAGGTCGTGACCACGACCCATCCCATGCCTCTTTCCATCCTCCGACATGCTCAGCTAGGCTTCGTCTCAAGCTCGCACCATGGCCGTTCGTATTCTCCTCTTTCCGTTGGGTCACTCTTTCCTGGACTCGAATCCATGTTGGCTGGCCCTTCGATACGGCGAGGGACAGCTACACATGCCCTCCACCTTGAGCCAGAAGACGAGGGGGTACAGCTTCGAGGTCAGGTGGGGCTGCCGGCTTTCGAGGTTTACGGATTGGAAGAGAGCACGTCGAAGCCATCAGCCGCTAGTAGTAGAGCTTCAAGTACCAGTCGACTGCCAGATATCTCTCGTGCGAAAGACCCGGCGGGTGTCATCAGACTCCCTCTCGTTCGCTCCCTCGCTCCAGGACCGTCGAGTGATTCTCGACCACGGAAACCGATATATCAGTCGACAGTTTCGAATAATCACAACAAAAGACGAAACCTCAAACCACACTCTTCTTCTCTTCCACACTCAATTCCTGACCCATTATCTTCGGGCTCAAACCCCAGCCCCGCCGTTACCGCCCCACCTCGCCGTCATCCCTCAAATATCCTATCTCACCACTTCCTCCGTCCCAATCCCCCACCACCGCCAGTCCTACTCGCTGACCTATCCGCACACTCGAGTTGTATTAACGAAGCGTCGGCAGACCTACTTCGTCGCTACGCTCGGCGTATGAGCAACAGGAGGGTTGAGCGAGAGTTAGGAGAATTGATGCAGATGGAGAGAGTTGGACCTTTAGTGCCTCTTCGTCGGAAAATTGGTAGGCGGCGACGTGGATTGGATGGTGATATTGGTTCACAGCAAGACTGGAGACAAAATTCGGCAAGCACGATCAACGGTCTCGATAGGAGGGCGGAGTTAGAGGCTCTATGGAGGTCGAGACCTGATGATGGGGACACCCAAGGGTCCCGTGACAGTGCTAGTTTGTCATTCCAGAACGAAGACTCAACATCCAATTCAATAGACTTTCACTACGTTACAGAAGCACTGCGCGAACAACGACCGGATAACACTTCACGGCTAAAATCCCGGAGCTCTCGACAAGTCAACAAAAGATTGCATCATCGTTACCCCCCACTAGATATCCTACCGTCATCTCCAACTACGACGCAAAAGCTGCAATACATTCATCATCACCTGTTAAACCATCGTGTGAAAGATCCACTGGCGGGACTGACAGCCGCTGTGGGGKTTTTATCCAATGATTCTCGGATAGATGATCCAGGTACTCGTTCGGCTCGGTTGCATTCACGTTGGAGGGACAGTTATGAGGGGAGATCAGCGTTGTTGGCTGTGCTCCACCTGTATCTGGCGTATAATCGAAAGACTCGGCGAAGATTCAACGCACGGAACGAGCAAATTGATCCCCCTGTCACCGATCCTTCCTCGGTGGCCGATGCTCAACCACCGCCAACGCCTCTCGTCCTTATCGACCACTTTATTACCCTCCAAGCCTCGTTCCGACCGAACAAGCAAACCCTCTACCTCGCCCTTCTCTCCCAACTACCCAACCGCATCCGAAACCGCCCACCTCCAGCAAACGTCTGTATCCCATCGTCCACCGCGATGTCTACAACATTATCCCTGCAACAAACCATCGAAACCTTCAAAGAAAGATGGCGCATCACCCCGGGATGCGAGACATATCGTCTCCTCGCGCGATATGCCATATCGGTGGATGACGTCGACCTAGCCAAGAAAGCCTGGGATGGATGGCATGTCGCTAGGCTAGAAGAAGTTTCGAGAAAGGTGGAAAGTGAGCAATGGCTTGAAGACGGCGGATATGAGGCTCAGAATGGGAGGGAGTTGGTCACGATCCGGTTTCGACATTTGGGCAGAGTGCTTAAGAGATGGAGAGAGGTTTTGGAGAGATATAGGAAACGTGGATGGGTGAGACGCATCAGTGATGGAGGGATCCGGAGATTTGTGTGGGTAGGACAGGGAGGTGATGATAAGAAGTCGGAAGGGAGTTATTGAGGGATGAACCTTGCATTGCATTGATACCCTATGGCATTTGGAGCATCATGATTGATTGAATTGTCATGCAAGTCTCCATTACACAAGTAAACAAATTCAAGTCCTTATTCCCATTGCCGATAGCATCATGTACAGTGATAATTTAGTAGCAGAAGAAGTAGAAGAACTGCATCTTATTCTATCATTCTCCTCCTCCAAGTTCATCACACCATCAGAGATCACTGACCAACCTCTCTTTCACGCATGATAAATCCTTCCAACGAAGGATCCGACCAAAACTCCMCCCTCTCCGCCTGCCGATGGAACGACGTCGCCATCTCTGAATCCCTACTAGCCTCAGTAGACACAGCATTAACCCTGTTTATAGCCCACACAAATCGTTGTTCAGGCTCAGTAAGCAGCGTTATCAGACTTTGACAGCGACAGCTTTCAATCAGCTTGGAGTGAGTGAACATGCATTCTAGAAGCAGGTATGATCTTGTTATAGACTTTGTTACCGTGGGTTCAATCTCTAAACCCCCGGTTACGGCGTACCATGAACCCACCCATCCTTCCCAGTATCCTTTGGCGAATGTGTGTATCTCTGGTAGCCCGTTGAGAAGATGTTTTACCTCTTCTACCTCTCAAATTGGCGGTGGTCAGCGGGACAGTGAAGTGGGACTTACTTGTATCCGGGACTTGGGAAAAAAGCGCATAGTTCGGTACAGAACAGAGCGGTCTTTCTGCGTCATCAGACGGTATTGGGAGATTTTCAAACGATTTCTTGATATCCGCAGAACACGTTGACTCGACAGATCTCATCGCTTGCTCGTAGAGAGACTTGAACCTTACTTGAGAAGAGTTAACTGAGTCTATCGTAGGACCCATGATGTATTGATGCAAGCAGAACTAGAGACTTTGGAAGCGGGTAATGACGCGTAGCAATAAGTGATGTGCAGTTTTATTTAGATTGAAATCGGTCATGTTTTCCCTTATGCCTCCTGCTATCATGCATGAGAAGCCTAAAGGAAAGGGAAGACCACAAGGTATGCAGAGATGAACGGAGGTACGGTAGAGTGGCGCGCCACACCCGCATGAGTTTAGTGATCCCTGTTCAGTACAGCGTCTGGGCAGACAAATACGTCACTGATATAGGATTGTTCAAAGTGTACAGGGTAAATGCATCTCTGACTAGGTACTAAGGGTGGTGATGATAGCTGTGATTCTAGCTCGTCGTGAACGAACTGTTTGAACTCTCGGTATCCGATGGCTCGCTTTAGCTATGATTCGGTGGAGACGAGTTCCGCTACCGGTAAGGTTGCGGAGGAAGTAGCAGAATTATACTAAACCCCAATTTGTCATTACCTCTCCAATCATATCAGTGATGTCCATCTCCTCAACTCCTTCTAATATCAGCTCTACCTTCGAGAGGTCTTGTGGAGAACCGGTCGCGAAAGAGGACCCATCCTCTTCAGTGTAGCCCTTCCAGCCCGGTACACCATCAAACAAGCTCTCAGTGACTAGAAAATTTGTCACAGCTAGGCCATAATCAGACTTGGACGATTGAGGTCTCCAATGTATCTTGCTTGCATAGTGCTGAATTGCGCCAGCCAAAAACGTCGCTGCTCGCCGTTGGACAGCGGGAGGTTGACTCTTCGTGCCGGTCCAATTTTCACTGGTAAGAGTTTTCGGTTCTGCTCCACAATCTTTCAAGATCCGCCTCATTCGATCCGTGATAAGTGTTGTGCACCCCTTGTCAGACTTAGTCAACATATGTAAAAACCTGCGCGTGAAGATACGTTTATCCACGCCAAATCTCCCTAACTTCAGTAAGGCTTCTTGCACCTTTCGCAAATCTTTCTCGTATTCCTCAGCCGGTTTTTGCTCCGTATCCCCTTCCGGGAAGGCTTGTCCCAGGAGTTCCTGGTACTTCCTGGCCAGCATATCGGCGTGGCTACCAAGGCCATCCTCGGTACGGACGAAACTATCTGTGACACAGGGTAGTTGGTAGGTATCACTCGTCCAGTCATGAGCACCCCAAACTTACCGTCGATACGCGCATCTGCTTCTTGCCACCTCATAGTCAAGATGAGCAGCGAGAGGAGAGGGTGGTCATCAGGGAACTCAATGGTAGTGCTGGTTGACATTTCGAGTTCTTGTGGAATGTATACGGAAGCTGAGAAAGTTAGAGAGATAATTGACGGTTTCGCCGCCGGACTGCGACTGGTGTATGAGAGGTATAATTCATTGAATTACACTCTAGTCTGTTACACTGTTCAACACGTCATGCAGACAAGCATGACGAAACACTCCAGTTCGTTCGCCGTTTCTCGGACCGTTGGCACACAAATGATAGGTTTGTTGAAAGGATGATCGAGTCGGTGTTGGTCACTGGTTTGACCTTGTGACTAAGGGGTTAAGCGGAAGGCCATGACATGGTGTGACAGCCAGTGCAACGACGGCTATCGCCCTCTGAGGAACTCTGAAATTTCGCTGTTTGGCTGACTCCTGCGAACTTGAAACATTGCAAGAAAGCCAAAGTTTGAATAACAGCCGTTGAATCCCTTATCGGTCAAATCCCTGGCGCTAGTCGCCAATGTCAATGTGCAACTTGTCTGCAACATTTTGAATACCCCAAACGCAAAGTCAGGCTTGACCGCAGGGATGGTGCATGACTGTTAAGATTGGCATATACATACAATAAAGCTTTTTAGCGCCTCGCAGTTCCTTTCTATAGTAAAAATGTTCGCATTAAATCAAGAAAGCGACACAGTAGTCCTCGATATCAACACAGATTCCTATTCCCCTCTATACTGATCACCGCTCTCTGCTCAACTCGCCAGACTTCGCCAGCCCACCTCCACTCCTCCATCATGATCCGCTCGTCCAACCAACAAATGTGGCGGCACAAACGTTCCCGCCTCTTCGTCTCCGTCGACTTGTTCCCCTTCTTCATCAGATCCCTGACCATCCGCTAGTGTCTCAAAGATGGCGCCTGGATCCGCACCATATCCCCTAACTTGCTCGCGCTCTCTCGAAACTGAAGCCGACCGTGAGCCCTTTCTGCGGGGAGCAGATTGTCCCCTACGACGCCCGTCGTCATTTGCTTCGTCGGGGGGCTTTCGTGACGGGATGTCTGTCGCCGTAGCTGAAGGTCGGCGACTACCGGATAGCTCGCTAGGAACGTCGAGTCCTAGTGAGTTCCCTTGCGACGGTCGATCCCTCATTGCTGGCTTCAGAGGGTAAACAAGGACACCCGTACGATCGGCTAGGGAGGTCTTCCGTTCTTTTTCAGGGAGGGTCTCAACGCCTCGACGCCGATTCACTGGCATAACAATGTTGACCGGCATGGATCTGGCCAGATTCCCCCGATTGTCCCCTCTTCCAGAAAGCGCCTCATCCTCATCGTCTTCGTCACCGTCTCCGTCCACTCGAAGTCCGGTGTTACTGTTTTCTCGTCGTAAGGCAGAGTACATTGAACCGCTTTCTTCAATCCGTCGCCACGCCGCTCGATGGGATGGAGCGTCCGCTGCAAAAGTTGTGGACAGGTTGTGCTCCACCATATTCCTCACTCGAGTAGATGATGGAGCCTTGGCTGGAGGTGGAACGGTTAGATTATCAAGACCCTCAGCAGGTGTTTCCTCTTCGAAATCAAAGTCAAACACGTAGTCTAGCGAAGAAACCTGTCAGCGCAGAGTAGCAACAACCTCATGATTCACCCACCTTCGTGCAACTTGTCCTCGTCCTCCTCCTTCTGAGACTCCTCGTTGACAGCAACCTCTACTTTGGGCTCCTCGAATTTGACCGACTTCCCCTTATCCTTCTTATCATCCTTCAGCTGCTTCACAGTCCTCGGCCTTGGTGTCCGACCCTCCGAGTCTTCCTCCTCAACTGGCAGCATATCGTGCTTATCCCGCCCTACCCCCATAAGCCGTCTAGCTTCTTGCCGTTCAAGGCCTATCCAGCTATCTTTGTCATTCAGATCTGTCTCATCTTCGGCTCCCTCCCTGTCGTCCTCCACAACGGTGCTAGACACCTTTCTACCACCATCACGAGAGAGGCTTCGCCGCCTGGCGGTAGGCCCTCGGTGTTGTTCCAGGTGGGATAACATGTAACTCGCAGCAATGTCTTTGTCAACCGATGCTCCTCCGACAGTCCGAGTGATTTGAGCCACTGGATTTTCAGTCGTCACATCCGGCGCAGCAGGCCGAGGGGCGTGGAATGTGTTTGCCGACAGAGAAGCAGCGAGCAGCGATGTTGAAGGAGCATTTCCGCTCAAGCTAGGTGACGGATTGTCGATTGTCAAGGAATCCTCCGTTTTGGAAGAGAAACTCTGCGCTGCCCCTCTCGACACAACTCGCTGCAGCTCCGTCGAACCGCTCATGCTCATACTTCTTCTGGATTCCTCTTCAAACTTCCCTGGGCCTTCGCGATACTTCTCCCAAAGGACCTCTATCTCTCCTCGAACTTTATCTTCGAGGGTCTTCATCTCTCTTGCCTTCTCCGCTACGAAGGCCTTGACCTCGTTTTCGAGTGCCTGGTGGTGCTCACGTAATCTAGCGACTGCAGCGTTGCACAGATCTCGAAGATGAGGATGAGCTGGAATGAACGGTGGCGGTAGGAAGAATGGGTCGGGGATGGGCGGAAGGAGTGTCACTGAAGACTGTCTAGATGAAGAGGGGTAGATGTCTGGCATGGCGGGAGGAGGTGGTCGTCCGAATGACGACCTAGAAGATGGAATATCCAGTAAGAGTGTCGAGAAGGGTTGTAAAGATTGATTGAGGGCAGCGGCGAGGTTTGATCCGTACTGAAAGGAGTTAGTGGGAGTCTCTAGCGGAGTGCATAATACTAACCTGAATGCCGTTGTTCAGATCAATTGTGACCCATTCCTTCTCTGCTCCAGGATCTGTCCTCGCTTTGCCGTTGGCTTGATATAGTTGGACTCCACATATCCAGCACGTCCTCCACGATGGACCGAGGTTGTTAGCGTATTCATCGTCACTCTTGTCAGCCTGAGAAATGCGCCGAGGAGACAAATCGTCCTGGTCGTATGAGACATAAGCCGGGTGTTTCTGAGCGAGCGAGCTGTTAGTGAAAATCAAGCGATATGACAAAATGACTCACAATAGTCTCTTCCCACTCGATCCATACGGGATGAAGCTCTGCTTTGCCCTCGCTGCTGGGACCAGCTTGTATCCGCTTCTCGACGTCAAGCGGTACGCGACCCTCGACGGTAACATTGAGACACCGGCAGCTGAACTGGAACGGAGCGCTGATAGATGGTAAGGGTGGAGACGACATGGAAACGAATCCACTGTCTGGGGAGAATGGCCCTCTTGCCTAGTGGGAACTGATCAATGTGAAAGCCGTTGCTGCTGATGGGAGAGGTCTTGTGCAGACCAGAGATGTGGAGAAGCAGCTGTAAAGCCAGGGCATAGACACTGGATAGGCGCACCCAACACTCGCGCGCCTACTTGGTTTGCCACCGTGCATTTGGGTCAAGTTGACTGGCTAATTATTGATTTTTCTGGCACTACTGTGTCATTCTCGCTTCACCCATCAGCCCAGCTATGCCTCCAATTCCTTGCTCGCTCTGCCAAACGGCGAGGGCGATCGTCAAGAGGCCAAAGAACTCCCAGCCGGTGTGTCGAGAATGTATGTCTGCCTTTCCTCAACCATCTGAGTCGTACGCTGAATATTTGAGCTCCTTCTTCAGGCTTTTTTGAGGTTTTCGAGACGGAGATACATAGGACAATAACCGCTAATGGGGGAATTTTCAAGCGGGGAGAAAAGGTAGCAATAGGTGCAAGTGGTGGAAAAGGTGAGTGAAGAGGTTCGAGGTGCAATTGCGAAGAGTCTGACCAGGTTAACAGATAGTACTGTTTTGGCGTATATCATGAACTTATTGAATAAGCGATACGACTATGGTCTCGATCTCTACCTTCTCTCCATCGATGAAGGTATCACAGGCTATCGGGACGACTCACTGGAGGTAAGCTAATTCATGAGATTGTTAGCAGCCCACTGATTTTGTTTGAAGACTGTCCGTCAAAATCGAGTTGAATATGGACTCCCGCTTACGATTCTGGGGTACGAAGAGCTGTATGGCTGGACGATGGACAAGATTGTGGAGCAAGTGGGAAAGAAGAATAATTGTACGCCTATAATTCATAATCGCAAATTCTGGTGTACTGATCGTATACCAGGTACTTTCTGTGGAGTCTTTCGTCGACAAGCTCTCGACAGAGGGGCAATAGCTCTCGGAATCAACCACATCATGACAGGTCATAATGCGGATGATATCGCGGAGACAGTGCTAATGAATTGTGAGTGTTGCGTTGACTTTAGCTTTTAGCTTCAGCACTATTGGGTTGAGTTCCTGATTTTGTGTCAGTGTTGCGAGGTGACTCTGCTCGTTTGGGGAGAAGTACCGCACTCGTAACTCAATCCGACGAAACGACCTGCAAACGCAGTAAGCCGTTGTACTACTGCCAGGAGAAGGAGGTCGTTCTGTGAGTGTCCTCTCTGTCCTCTCTTTGCGAGCATGTGAACGTGCAATAGTGTGGCTCGAGGTTGTGATTGTAGTTGCTGACAGACTGTGGATTGTTAGATATGCGTACATGCGGAAATTAACATACCATTCCACCGAGTGCATCTACTCCCCTGACGCCTATCGAGGCCATGCCCGAGCCCTTCTCAAAGATATGGAAAAAGTTCGACCCTCTTCTATCCTGGATATCATCCATTCTGGGGAGAGGTTTGTTCTCGAACAAAGTGTAGTTGATGGTATGAAGAAGATGCGTAAGTCGCAGTTCATAACATAGTGTCTAGCTTATACTTTACATTGTACTCTGGCTAATGAATCGTTCTTATTTCAATTACAGAGAGTTGCGCAAGATGTGGTTACCGTCCTGCGTCCAATTCGATATGTAAAGCCTGTGCTTTGCTCGAAGGACTCGAAGCGGGTCTCGATCACAAAGCATTGGTAGGTGATCTTCGCACAATCGTAGAGTCAGCGTCCCTGACCCACGGAACATCTAGCGTCAACGCCAAGATGGATCTACGAATGTTCCTGACGGTCAGAGACTGATACCTCAGTATGACCAGAATATTGGCGAGTCGGTAGAGATCAACGAGAAGAGTGCGGTGGAAGGGATTGAAAGAGCGGTGAAGGTTATTGAGCTATAACATGTGATTTTGGCGAGCCGCCTATCAAGCGGAGAGTAATAACCCTGCATCAATATACCCCCCATAAACACATAGATATGGATATATTCCACATAGTCATAGTACTGTGTTGCCGCATCTCGGTGCCGTGAACATCTGAGTGTCACCCATGGTTGCACTGCGCATAACATGACGATATCAAGCTACCAGTCTAGAGCATGCTTGTCTACAAAAGCACCTCGCCACTCTTGCCATTCTTGACTAAACCCTCCCACTGCTTTCTCCACAAGTCCATCCGCTCCCTCAGCCCCGTCTGCGCCATCATCCTCCTTATCCAAAACATCAACGAATCCTCATCCTCACAAACGAAATTACTAGACAACAAGCTCAAAATGGATTCGAAATTAGCTGTAGGGGCTGATAAGAGATCTACAGATTTGGCATCGACTTGTCAGTCCAGTTCTCGGTCTATCATAGTTGGAATGAATGATGAGGGATACATCCGGGATAAAACAAGGTTAGGAGCGTACCTTTGTAGGCATACAGAATAGCTAGACTGGTGATGATGATTACGTCCCTGCCGTCGTAGAAGAGTGCGTCCCATATTCGGAGTTGCGTAGAAAAAGGGACCGTATTGGAAAACAATGTTATATACCATTTCGTGCAATATGCTGTTCCAGAAATCATATGTTTTTGCTGTAATTGGTGAAATATGTCAGCCGAACAACCTATATTATAGCCGCCAACAAGGGGACAAGGATGTCGGTAAACCTACAAACGAGCGATAAACGTCTGGCATGATATGTTCCATGAGACGTTCTTGGACGTAGATTGCTTCTTGTAGTCCTGGGAATCCTGGGGCAAAAATCGAGTGCATCCCGTATACGTCATGGAGTCGGATCAACGAACAATAAACCCGCTATAGCCATGATCAGAAACGACGTATGGCATTGACGCAAAGAAGACAAGCCTACCTCCGGTTGTCCGAGATACAAGAGCAACGTGGCTGCTATCGGTCCCATACCCTGACAGTAGCCGCAGGTTTCGCAATACAGGCTGTAGCTGTGAAGGACGTTGAACATGGATACCTGTCTACATAATGAATTCCATGGTCAGTAGATTACTGGCAAGCACTGGGAAGAAACTTACCCTTTCCCATATCGAGTGATGAACAATTGATGTCCACTGATGGTCCGGGGTATATCCAGATCTAACAGATATATCGAATGGTCAGCGTGAAGGTCGAGTTTAGCTACAACACTAGTCCGGACACACCTATCTGCACATCGAAGGTATTTGGCAGACCCAACGTGGCCGAGTACTCCTGTTTTAACGATTCTGCCGACTTCTTGCCCTTGCCCATCACCTCCTCAGCCTTGGCTTCGGCCAACGTCCACCAAGCTGCCATCCGCCACCTATCCGGTATCCCTTTGTAAACTCGTCTTGAAAGCTACATATCAGGAATCCGTCAGCATATCCCACAGAGGGGTCGATTTCACACCGACCTTAGCGCCTTCGCCATCCTTACTCCAAGCCCATGAGACGATATTCCCACCCTGATCCCTCCTTTTGACTGTCATCATTTTCGCCCACTTCCCCACTCGTTCCGCCTCTTTCCGTTTGGCTCTTGCCTCCTGCCCGCGATTTGATTTCGGACTTCCTGGGATCTTTGCTGAAGGCCCAGCTTCATGAGTAGATGGAACCATTGACATCGGGGTAGGTGCCGCGGGTTTCGTATCTCTCAGTGGGGAATGGGTAGGGAGTTTCGGAACTTTGGAGAAGGGAGCGGAGGGTAGTAGGGCTAGACGAGTTTCTGTCCGTTTATTCAGTGGCTCATCGACGAAGCCGTATCGGTCGAGACTGGCTAGAAACCCTCGCTCTTTCTCGCCTACGTCGCCGCCTCGCTGGGGAAGAAGAACGGTTTTTCGGTTGCCCATGACTGCTCTTTCTCTAGTCCGTTCTACCCCTTCGTCCCATCCATCTCCGTACACACCTTCGACCTCTAACCGTGCATCTGCCATCAAAACATATTAGTAAAGTCCATTTTTGACTCAAGGTCTAAAACTCACACGTAGATCTCACATGAAAGGCGTCGGCCTCTTCTCCAGGGTATTGTGATGAAAACGATACTTGCGAGCCACTAGCGGAAGTTTGTGCTGGCCTTGGAGACAATCGACTGACAGAAGGATGCGTAGGGGAAGTAGATGCGGAGGAAGAGAGAGTCGAATTATGGCGATCATGAGAAAGGGATAAAGACCTGTGAGGCGTATTCGGGGCTGTGACAGTGATTGGGATACTCGGGGTCTGCGAAAGCGTACTCAGTCGATCTCGTCCATTGGTGTGTATTGCCTCTCGAGGTTGTTCGTCATGCACAAGCACCTCGACGTGACCTGGAGCAGCTGTCTCCCCATTGATATGCTCTTCACCATCGTCATTCCGCCCTGCGTTGCCATTTCCGTCTGAAGCTGAATGTCGGTCGTCATCAACCTCGCTTTGCTGTGATTGCCAGCTATCCCTTCCGCCGTATAACGAGAAGATTCCAGCAGCTTGATCGACACTCTCAATCCTCGATTCCCGCTCAGCTCGACGCGGTCCAACGTCGACACTGAGATGTCGAACTCCATTAACTACTTCCGCCGCCATCTCGCAGAAAGGAGCTGGATACGGGTTCCTCTTCGTTAAGCTCCGGACAGCAGTGATCAGTGCTGGCTGGATTAATGGAGGATGAGTTCGTCGTATGCAATCGTTGACCCTAGGAGGTTGAGCCGAGTAATGCGGGGACGAGTTCCAGGAGGAGGCTAGCCTGACCGTCCCAATTTAGGGCGAGGCTGGAGTCTCCTGAAGCCAGCGCCATGCAGGGATTTCAGTTTGACAGTTGCCAATGAATGTTGACTACCACATACACGCTACAAGAGAGACAAGTGACCTGACTATGCAGAAATAGATGACGGTCGAGGATGAATAGGAACGGTGACAGAGAAATGAAATAGGTTTGCAACAAAATCCAAATCCAGAAGTAAAGGAAGGTCAAGATTTCCCGGCTACATCCCAGACCGACGACATCCCCTGTCCCCTTCACTTTCCACCTCTAACCCCAAGTACATCTCCCTTCTTCACAGCAACATATACCATATCCGCCCCTGGCAAGCAGCAGACTGTACAGCGCGCACAATGACACCATCAGATCTGGTTCAGACATATGAGAAGCTTCTTCTTGAAAACGTAGGAACCGTCCAGACTATCGAGTCATCAATCCGAAGTCTCACCTACCTCCTCCCCGGACGATTTGAAGATGCCGACATAGCCAGCGAGGGATGTACGTTCTCTTATCTCGCCTTCATTTTGACCCAACAAAGTATCAAGTATCATGGGGCTACATGACTGACAACAGAGACATTCAGTATACGCCCTCCTATCCCTGGTATCGACATACCATGACTCTCTCCTCTCTCGTCGAATCCCTTCCTCAATCTCCCTACCTCCTCATCCATTCTCATCCAACCTTCCCTCGACAGACGCCTCTACAAGTTCTCAACCACCAAGAGTCATCCCCTCCCTCCCACCACCATCGGATCATGCTAGATATACTCGATACTGGACAGAGCGATCCACAACGTACAGAAGAGCCAGTCGAGTTCTCGTCACCCTGAATTATGTGGAACTCCTCCTCGAGATGGTATCCCGCAGAAGGGGCGGGGAGAGAGCTCGCTGGCGTTTAGTACTCGGTATAGAGGGTATGAAGTATGTGACTCTTTCTCCTTATTGTTCACCTCGGTCACCGTCATCAAGAAGTACTGACGCTGATGGTCGTTTAAGAACGATACTCCGCTTACTGTTGTTGAGAGTTACCAAAAGACCAGTGTTACGACCCCCAACGCCCATGAGGGAATACGATATCTCCCAGCTCCCTTCAGAAATCATCCACTCCAGTGCATCCCTCGAAACCAATCCCTCCAGCACACCAGCCCTGACCGCAATCGCACCCAACGCCCCACTAAGGTCCCATCTCTACCCCATGGCTCAAGCTCTTCCTGAAAACTATCGACCCCACCCACTAACTCTCTTACCGGAACTCTCCACCTTCTCCGAATACACATCGGAAATCATAGCATGCTCCGCAACACTCGTCCATGTCTTACTCCTAATTCGATCAGCTGTAAGTGTGTTCCTCTTCATATTTTGGGCTACAACTGAACCCTCCCTCTCCCGATTATAGCGAACCAATCCCCGCCCATTCAAAACATCATCCCTCCCCACTCTCTCCACCTCCCTCCCTCCATTCCTCATTCCCTTGGCCCTACACATCCTTGCCCGCCGTCTGAGACCCTCACCAACGTCCCCGACCCTCCTCCAATCATCCATTCAATCCCAGAGGGACAGACAGCTCGCTTCCCTCTTCTTCCTTCAGGGCCCAGTATGGGTTGGTTGGACCCGACCAAAGTTGATGGGAATCGTCAAGGGTCTCGAGAGAGTCCCGCTCATTGGAATTCTCGGCGAGTTTGTGGAGGGGTATATTCCTTTGGTGGACGATTACTTCTATTGTAGGTTGTTCTTTTGACCGACAGCGGAGACTGGCTGATTGGACTTGCTTCCTACAGACACTTCGTCGTAGAAACATGCGGAAGGCAAATATTGCCGAGGGTTTTTGAAGCAGACAATGAACAGGTACAGATGTATGCATGTAGTAGCCTCCCATCGATGCTGCACATAGCGCAGGAGTCCTGTCAATGTTCTCCTGCTTCCCTAAGGCCGCCGCAGCGACTACCTCTTCCCCAACCCCTTCTTCAACCAAGCTGGCATCTTCTTCTCTGACCCACCCTGCCCACTCGCGCCAGACTTCTTCGGAGCCGTGGTCGACGCAGCGTTCTCTATAGCAGCAGGTGGAGGTAAGGGAGCCATCCGTTCCAGTAATTCGGGAAGTAGAGGAGCGGGATAATCAGAAGCTACAGTATACCATTGTCAGCTCTGAACAAGAAAGGGGTTTCCCTGACAGCCGCCAAACCGCAAAGATAAATTGCGGCTCACCATTCATCTCGGCCTCCTCCCACCGTACATAGAGAACCGACTGGGGCACCAGCCCAAGGACGTTCAGACTCTCCTTCCCTCCTGTCCCGCCCTGCAACTGCATCGAGCCCTTTACGATACCATAATTCGCCGGAGGGATGATCGTCGTTTTATGCGGATTAGGTTTCTTGATTTGAGCGATTGGATGTTCCGGATAGGTCGAGCGCGGCGGTTGATCTGGATGATTTCATGAATCAGTAAATGATGTGCTATTGTCGTATTGAGGGAAGCTCACATAGGACGAAAGGTTTAGAGGCCGCCGATGGGTTTAATGCAGAACGAACAAAGGCGTATACGGGCTGTATCCTATATTTGATTTGAGCTAGTATCGATCGAAGTTCTACACGACAGTCAACATTTAGCTCACGGACTGGTAGAAGGGAACTGCGATTCTATCTGAGTCCCATTCGAGAATTTTATCCGTATTGTGGTCTACTCGATGGTCAGCTAGCAAATCCATAATATCCTTGAACTGTAACAGAACCAACAAAGGAGATAAAGCTCACCGTAGGCCATTTCTCACTCTTCCTCTTCTCGGCTTGGAGTCTCTCTTCGTCCCGATGTTTGGATGTCAGGAGGGGCGCTTCGTTGAGTCTCTTGGAGCGAGCTACGACCGACGAATGGTAGGACTGCACATCGTTCAGCGAGGGCTCGAAGAAAGAGTCGGGGACTTCGGCTATGGAGGATCCAAGTCTATATCAGCCTCATTCATCACGCTGATCCGCTGAATCCACTCTTCTCTCTGAATGACTGTCCCCCCTATATGAGGCTCATAGTCAGGGCGAACAAAGGAGATGGGACGTACAGCTACCAGTTGACGAGGTGGTGGCCTGAGCTTCGGGTTGGGCTTGCACCGCACCGAAAACTCTAACAGCATGACCATCAATGTTGTATTCCGTCTTTGAGGACGATGCAGGATTTGTCGGGAGCGGAGGTCCTGGGACTGTGGAAGACGACGGGACGGGTTCGTCTTTGGGTAGTGCAGGCTCCGTGGGAATCGTCGGAGCAGTCTCAGACTCGGCGTCGAGCTTGCTGGGAGTGGAGGAAAGATCTGCAGAGCCTTCCGTCATTGTGGGTGGGTAATGGAGATTCTAGAAATTGTGACTAAAGCAGAAACGTATGAAAACCGAAAAGAGATGAAAACATGACATCAAGTGGACACATCAGCGTTCCACGCAGCCGATAACCGGCCAGCTACCGAGTGGCACCTTTCTTCCAGCACCTCCCACTCAGCACAGCTCTTCGGTTACCCATGGAATGCATATGTGTACTAATAAAAGCCTGATCAGATCTTTATACAGGTATCGACCGTCTTGTTCTACGGAAAATCAGAGCAAAATGAGCGTAGACGGATATAGAAACGGAGGGAAAGGACCACGTCAAGTCACTGAATGGGGAAATTCTAATAAAACTACTTGTTACTGCTCTCTAATCTCGCTCCTTATTTTTTCGATCAACCATAACGAGACGATTACGTTGGACGATATCTCCTGCAGCATCAAGTGTGATATCAGTATCATACTTGGGTTACTACCTGCAGAGCGGAAATACTCACGGCTCATCCTGGAAGATGGTGCTGGGGTCCAGATCACCGTTGATGATATCGTGGTACATCATGACGGCCGACTGCCTGCCCCAATTCCTGTGTACCAAAAACGTGTCAGTGTACGATCCATAGATTACCACACGTATAGTTTACTCACCAGCTGGAATCAAATGTCCTAGCCTTAAGGGCAGAGAAGACGGGTGCGATCCCATCCAGATACGTATCTCCGTGTTCTAGTTTGATGAGATCCAACTTGGCCTGCAGATCTTCTGCCGTTGCCTGAGACAAGATAACCCAATCAGCCTTGGCCTTTCATCTACTGAAACCTTGCGTTGATAACTCACCTTCTCGGTATCCGCCCGTTTGTCGCCGGCCCTCAGATCTTTACCCAAGTATCTCGAAAGAATGTCAATCTCCCTCTGAGCATGCTCCTCCTGCTTAATGACGAATTTGTCAAACTCCTCCGAGTTCATCACAGCACCACCGCCACCGCCACCGCCACCACCTCCACCACCGCTCCCAGCAGCTGCCAAGGAAATCCCGGCAAAGCCCGCATAGCTCTGTGCGAGTGAATCAAGGAAGGCTTTAGCTTCCGCCTCTGAACCAAGTCGTTTCGCCGGCTCGGCTGTGATACCGAAGAACAGAGCTGAATCAGTTCGCAGCGGTCCCAAACCCCACTGTTTATTCAGGTGAGCTCTCGCCGACGAGATGTTGAAACCTCCGGGGAACTTGGACGCAACCATTCGATTCGTCAACGCCATCGCGTGTTTGCCCAGAGCGGCGTAACCGACGTTCAGAGCCGCTCCAAGCTCGTCCAATGGCAGGTCTTCACCCTTTTCAGGCGCGGAAGCGAATTCGACTTGTAGATCTCCGAGAATTTCGTTCTGCAAGGTCGATTTGCCACCGGAGAGTTCTTTGAGCGATTTGGAGAGGGGGATCTCGCTGGCGGGCTTCTTGAGCTTCTGAGCGACGATGATTCGGACGGTGTCAACAGCACGAGGAGGAGCGTCTTCAACAGCAGCAGCCGAAACACCAGATGGGGCGGTAGCGACGGGAGCGGCGACGACAACAGGCGGAGCGGCAGCCTTTGGTGCGGACGGCGCAGACTCGGAAGCAGCCGATGGAGCCTCGTCAGCAGCGGCGTCCTCGAAGGCGTAGTAGACCTCTTTCTGGTTCTTGGCTGCACAAAGGATCTGTCTCTGAAGAGACAGAGCACCGTCTTGAGCTTCGTATTTGGCCTTGAGAGTCCGGGTTGCCATCCCTTGGTGACTATTAGCAACACCCCATCATCGAAAACAGCGCAATACTTACCGGAAAGAACAGGTCCAGGACCGACCTCAATGAAACGCTCAAACTTGGCGACAGAGAACAAGATATCCTGAGTCTCAATCCATCGGACGGGAGAAGCAAATCTAGGGCGGTATAAGCAACGATCTCACTAAGAAATGGCTAAACTCACTGATAAGCCAAACATTCCGTCAGGATATTGTAAGCGAGTCTCTGCCTGTTGGAGGCTGAATCCCAAGAGTCCTTCTCCCAGTTCTTGAGTATACCCTCCATACGAGGCGAATTCGTCTGATCATAGATCTTCTGACAGTAGGACTTGGTGACTTCGAACGTTTCGGCACTGTTAGAGAGTCAGTGTGCAATCAATGATCAGAGTGACGAGGACTTACATCAAATTAGGAATGTATTTGCCAACAAGTCTGTCAGGGTTCAATTGAAGAGGATCAATCTTCTTGATGAGGTAGTTTCGGAATGACAGAACACCTGGCCACAAGTATCTCGAATGGAAGGGCACGTCAATACCTGGTAGAGGGATGGTCGCAAACCCTCGCTCAAGGATAACGGCACCGTCCTTCTTCTCCTTCTCAACAGTCATCTCCCAACAACCGTCAACGATCTCCGCCAACTTCTCCTTGAGCTCCTCAACACTCATCATAGAAGACAACTTCTCCAGATCAATCTTCTGGGCCTTGAGCATGTTGAGGACGTTTGTCAGAGCCGCCAAAGCCCGGAGTTCACCCGCACAAACGTATTGCTGGTTGGCGACGTTGAGATTAACGATCTGGACCAAGCAGTCCTTCTGCTTGGAAATGGTATCGACAATTTCACGGAGTGCGGGCTCCGAGAAACTCTTCCCGACTCTTGAAGGGTTGACAGCCATCATGGCGTACTGAGATTTTCCTTCGGCATCACGCTGGACAGCACGCTGCATGGTGATACCTCTGAAGAAGACGACGTCGGAAAGCGAGGAGATTGGGAGGACGTCTGCGATAGCAGCAAGAGCCGAGTATTCACCCAAGGAATGTCCAGCGAAGGCTGCATTGTTGTCAATCAGACCCTTGGCCTTCATGTCATCGAATGCCGCCTTTTCCGTGACGACGAGGGCGATCTGGGTGTACTGCGTCGCGAAGAGGAGACCCTGAGGGTGGGAGAAGGTGTAGCTGGTAGTGTACAGATCAATGTCACCGAACAGGGGGAGGGTTTTGACCTCCCCATTCTTGTCGACAGTATCATACGTGAGATCCATGTATCGTTGACGGATGGCTTGACCTTTGATACCACCGAAATGAATGGTGAGCTCCTTGGGGTTGTTCTTGACGATATCGACAATGGAGAAACCGTAAACCGATCCCAAGTGGGCATCGGCAGCATCCCAAACTGCACGAGCAACGGGAGATGTGTTGTACAGCTCCATACCCATGCCCTGTTCCTGTGATCCCTGACCAGTGAAGACGTATGCCGTAGGAGGCTGGAGAACTTCGGCAGTCCCGTCGATAACCTTGGCACCATGCTGATTGAAGGCCTCAACCTTGATGACCATCTTTCCATCTTTCATAGCAACGTGAGTGAGCTTCACGTTAATCTCGTCATGGGGAAGGACCATGCCGACGAACCCGACCTCGTATGACATGACTCTCTCCGGGTGATTATCGGCAACAACAGACTCGAGGTATTTCCTAGTGGCGGCTGATGACCACATACCGTGAGTGATGGTGCCAGGAAGTGAAGCGAAGTCAGAGAAGTAAGGGTTGACGTGAATGGGGTTGAAATCACCCGAGATCTTCGAGTAAGGCTCGTTGGTGCTGGGTGTGCGGTAAGTCGCTGAAGCAGGGTCGGTGATGAGGGAGTAACCGCCGTTCTCGAGAGGAATGGGAAGACCGGCTGCCTTTCCGTGACGTTTCAAGTACTCGACAACAGCGTTACCGTGCGTGTTATGAGCCTCATAATCAATCGTAGCGACCTGAACCAGCTGTTTGGTGCTACTTCTGATAAACGCCACACCGGTAACCTTGACTGAGCTGAGGGTCGTCTTGTCCTTGTATCGAAGCTCAGACTTGGTCTTGAATGTCAACACAGTGCCGACGTCGAGGGGAACAGAGTCGTCATCCCATTCGAACCAAGATTTGGATTGAAGGATACCAATAGAAGTGGCTTTGTCTAATTCGACAACGTAATCCGCCTCGTCGATAGTCTCAAAGGTATTCTCAAAATCGTTAAACCTTCCTCGGTACAGGAAAGCGGAAGTGACTTCAATGACAGGTTCTCCTTGACGGACAACGAAGCCTTTGACCTTGACGGTCTTGCCGCTGTCGGAGTTGATAACTGAGACGACGCGGGCTTCGGCGGAGCAGGAATCACCAGCTCGAAGAGGCGAGACACCATCCATCATACGGAATCCGTTGGAAAGGTGAACCAACTTGAGGAGGTCCCCATCGATCTGGGACGGGAAGATGGCTTTCATGATAGACTATCTGTTAGCAGAGATACGATCGACAAAAACTCACCTGCCAGCCAAGGACGATAGCGAAGTCCATGGGCGCCATGATCTTCTCACTTCTAGCCGACTTGAAGCTCTCTCCCTGGTTTCCGACAACATCGCAGAATCGTTGAACGGCTTGAGCATCAATTGCAGTCTCACCACAAGTGAATGTCGTGCGGAGGTCCAACTCTGGCAAAGACTCGTTATCGCCGAACCAAAGCCTCCAGTAGAAGTCCTTAATTTTCTGGTTACGTCCGTCGACCACTTCGTGAATAGGTGCGTAGCCCATGTCGGGTTTATAGACGAAAGAGAAGTCGAGTGGGACAGAAACTCCACGACGCTCTTCACTCATTCTGAGAGTCAAGGTGGAACCGCTGATGCTAAGTCTAACAGCCTCGAAATTCTCAGGGTGGGGGCCGAAGGATCGAGCGCCGCCATAAAGACTGACCGATGTAACTTGGCTACCAGAGTAGGTGACCTTGACGGACTGGTTGGGTCGGGGTGCGAAGATGCGTCGGAAGGGGTTGGAGATGTAACCGGCACCTTGAACGATGTTCACCGAAGTCAACGCAGCTCTGAGCCAACTGACATCGCGGCCAGCAACAACCTCGAGCCAATCGTCGACGGCTGGAACAGTCTTGCCGACTTTGAGAGTGCGGGTTTCCCCTTCAACGGATTCGGTGACGAGGCCAGCCTTGGGCGAACCGGGAGTAGCACCAATGTAGTCGATTGTTGGGACGTTGGACTGATCGCCGCCGTAATATCTGTCCAGGAGCTTCTTTACGAGAAGACCTTCGATGTTGCCAAGAATGTCTTTGATGGGCTCGTCGGCTACCGTTGAGTACTTGACAGCCATCGGACCTTGGAGGATACAAACTCTCTGAGGATCTTGGTCGAACACTGCGTCCATATCCTCGGCAGCCCAAAGAGAGTCCTTCTTGAACCAGACCTCAAAGTTGGAGTCGAGAATGGGGATGAACGGCACGGGCTTTTGCCCAGGTCGTTGAGTGATGGTCAAGAAGAAAGCCTTGTCCTCGGCAGCAATCAACTGCGACTTGGCATGGGGGTATGACTTGAAAAAGCCGTCGACAGTTGTGGTAGGCTCATCGAGAGCAGAGAACGATTGAAGAAGGGACTCTTTGGTGCGGATGCCATCAACACCGGCGAAACGCTCTTCAACCCGTCGGAGCCAGTCCCCAACCAAGTTTCGGAGAGAGATATCAACCCATCGATGTTGCTTTGAGACATACATCAACCTGACCATTCGTCGGGTGATCTCCTCGTATGTCATTTTGCTGAGGTCGGAGACAACAGTCCCGTCGGCCTTCTCTCCAAACCAAGGCTTGTTGAAGTCCTTGTTCAGCTTGCTGATAACGTAATCCTTCTTGGACTCGAGCCATGCTGCTCGCTTGTCTCGAGGAAGGGCGAAGACGGTGTCGTCGAACTCGCGCCAGAGCTTGACTCCTCGAGTGGCAATCTTGTGAATAGGTTCCCCCAGCTCGGAACGAACTGTCAAGATCCCTCCCGTGGGCCTATCGTAGGTACCCTCCCACTCTGAGTCACCAACACCGGGTGCTTCGACAATTAGCTGTTTGACGGAGGGGCTCGTGTCGGCCTCCTTGGCAACCATGACTCGGGAAGCGTAGAGAACACCATCATAGGGCATGGGCTGTAGGCCGAACATGGTGACCGACCAGTCACCCGAGAGGCTATGGTACATCAGTACATTTCCTTGACAACAATGATCTGACTTACTATGGCCAAGCGTCATCAGCGCCACCGAAGCCTGAGCCAGCGACAAGAGAAATGTTCCTGTTCTGGCGAATAGATCCATAAGTAGCGATGATGGGTTGATGCATATCCTCGCAACTGTGGTGGCCACCAGCGCGGCCACCAGTCCACTGAAGGATAATGGGGAAGTCCGGGTTGGCCGCAGCGATGTTGACTACCTGACGAATGCCCTCAACGGATCCAGGCTTGAATGCGACGTGCTTGATTCCAGCCGCCTTCAATGCTGAAATGATCTCGGCAGCCTTTTCGGTACTAGGAATACCAGCGGCGACACAGAATCCCTCAATAGGAAGACCCTCGCGTCGCATCTCTTGCCAGAGAGGGAATTGGAAGCCGAATTGACGCTGGTTGATGTATAGCGCGTTCAGCGTAATTCCGACACCTGGTTGAACACGACTCTGAATCTCGGCGACCTTGGCTCGGAGGGCGGTAGCATTATAGTGACCACCACCGGCCAACTCGATATGGAAACCAGCGTTGAGAGTTGCTGAGACGAGGTTCGCTCCCACAGTAGAGGGTGTCATACCGGCAACCATGATTGGAGGTTTGCCAAGAAGCCGGGAGAATGGCGTATCGATATGGATTTTCCCGTCACTATCAAACATTAGCTTGCGATCGCAGTAGAAGGTGAAGTTTGCTTACAGAGTCTTGACAAGCTTAGGACTCCACTCCTTAGCCCAAACCTGCTCAGTCCTGACTTTGTTGGCATCGTAGAACTCGGCAGCTGCTTTCCCCTTCTCACCAACAACCACAGTTCGAACACCCCGACCCTCAAGGGCTCGCGCGGTGAGGAAGCCTACACCGCTGTTCCCTCCGGGCCCGAAGTCGACTGCGTGAGTGGCAGTGGCGGGGAAGTCGCAACATTTGACCCAGTGGATCGGTCGCGTGAAAATCTGATCACAGAGAGAGGCAGTGATGGAGGTGGAAAGGGAGCGAAGGTCCTCGCCTGTATCATGTTAGCGACGCTCGTACTGCACATGATTATGACTCACCAGTCTCGGTGTTGAAGATGGGAACCTCGAGGTCGCTGGTCTGCCACAGCTCCTCCGATGCTAGATCTTTCTCTACTAGCTTCTCAGTTGCGCCCTGGAGATAGGGGCTGTGGTACGGCACGTTGACCGGAAGGAAACGCATGTTGAAGACAGCCTTGCGCTTCGAAAACGGAGTCTTGCTCTGATCGAGTCCAGCGGGAGCCATGACTTTACGAAGAGCTGTGGCAAGACCGTAGAGGGCTTTGGCGGGACCAGTCACGACAAACGCACTGGGACCATTGTGGAGGGATACGCCGAGCTTTGAGTTGGAGGGAAGATGAGAGTTGACTTTCTTGATGTGACCCTCGAGAGTCTTCAGGTTGAGACCATTGACCGTAAGCATTGGGCTTGGGACACCCTCATTGTTGTCGACTGCATCGTTGACAATTTGAGGCTCGATGGAGAGTAATGGGAATGCTTCTTGACCTCGCAGACCGATGTAGAATAACAGCTTGACCGCCTTCAGGATATTGGTCTCCAATGAGTCCCAGGTGTCCGAAGCTGAGAGAGCAACGGCTGAGACGACACCTTGCGAGTGGCCTGTAGCCCCCTTGAACAAAGATCGCATCTGACCAGGCGTAAGATCGGTAACCCGGCATGAAACGATGTACTGAGCAAGCTGGGTCACACCGATTAAGGGAAGGGAAAGAGGGATTGAGGCGAGGTAGTCAACGGTAGGACGAGGCTGCGATCTATCCAACCATGAGATCAAGTCAAGACCTTCAGAGTAGTAGGCGAAGCCAGCGGCGTCTGCTTTGGTGGTGAGGGGAAGGAGGACATCAGACGTCAGGCGTGTGAGGATAGGCTTGACGAATGGAGTGTAAACATCGTAGAGGTATTGAAGCTCGTTGAAGTAGTACTATGAAGAAGTCAGAATATCGCTCTCAGTTAAATATGCCCGAGCTCACCTCGTTGACACCCTGCCCGCCGAACAACCCATATAACTCAGCCTTGCCATTCTTCGCTGCCTCGAGTAACGCAGATGGATGAGCCAGAGAGACCTTGCTCGTCCCTACTGCTTGTCTAGCGACTACGAATGCTTTGAAGTAAGCCGCGAGAATTTCCGCTCTAGCCTCGGGCTCGAATGACTGAACGAGAGAGTGGATGTTAATGGAAGAGAGGAAGAGCTCGTTGAAGCGATCATAAGCGGCTACGAGCACTTGGGAGAGCTCAGAGTCGGATGAAGGTGAGACCTTGTCGGCAGCGAACGATAGGAACCGAGCCAAGAGCTTCACTTGAGGTTCAATCGATGCAGGGGGTTTTGCGGCACCCTCTTCGAGTTCTTCTTCAACGGCAGCTGGTTCGTCGTCCAAGCCGGAGCGGAAGTCGTGGAAATCTTGAGCAAGGACCTCGGATGTTACCCATGCTGATAGCGGGGATGCTGCAACTGGAATGGAGATTCTGGCTGAGGACGAGTGAATCACAAGGGGGCGAGTAGCAGCCAACCCAAAGAACGCTGCCATGATGGGCTATTGAGCTAAGCGCTTAGAGCTTAGAGCTCGAGCTGCCTCTAGCTGTGAGGATGGAGGGAAGGGCGCGATTTCCCAAGCGTTGAAAAAGGGGAATGACTGAGAAAAGAGGCGGGGGGGAGGATGAAGAGGCGAGGAGGCGTACTTGTTCCCCTTGAGCGATGGTGTGGTATAGAGGATAGGGGATGGAGATGGGAGTAGGAGTAGGAGTAGGAGTGGGATAGAGAGATAGTCCACTACTGTAAACCACCATCCCCATAACCCCAGCGTTGTTCCCTTGCCCCAACTGAGAACAATCACGTGACCATGTGCCGAACAAACCCGATCATTTGTATTACAATGCCACGTGGCAGCCTGCTTATCCCCATGGATTATCCCCAAGATTGTGGTCATCCACCATTCTATCCCAATCCTTCCTATCCCATCCTACACCTACACCTCCACGTCCTCATCTCTCTCTCTGCCCCACCACAGCTTACTCAGCTCACTGGGGAATACATCCTCCTTCGTCATTGTTGCATCTCTTCCCCTTCCCCAATATTCAACACCCATAGCCTTTGCCCGTCTACTCACCGAGTTCTCTGGGATCCAGTTCCCAGTTGTCGCAAGGGGAACCGGTTCTTCGGTCTACTTGGATCATCCCTCATAGATCTCTGTATCTGCAATTGCAGCTCAGTCATAACCTAGTCTTGCATCCATCATGTCCACCGCCACGTCAGATCAGGACATCCAGACCAGGCGAGAGATCACTTCGCGATGTATCGCCATTGTAGGTCCCATCCCCCTTGAAGCTGGAAGAAATATGACATTGATGAACCTATTCAGATGAATCGAGCGGATCCCAACTTGATCCAGTGAGTCACCAAACGGGTAATGCATGGCTCGCACTAACAAGACTATAGGTACATGAAGTACCACATCGACAATGTCGATCCCTCCAAGGGAGTCAACTATGAGAGAGTGAAAAAGTTTGGACAGATGCTGCTCGACAACTGTGAGTGACTATGATTCGGTATGCCTTCATGATAGTATACTCATTCGTCTCATCTTTGCAGGCCTAGAGGTCCTCGATAAGCCACCAGTGTACAAGGACGTGGCTCTACCTACTGCCCCTAGCACTGAGATCACGGCAAAGGGCGACATCGTTTACAGCGAAGTCTCTCGATTGAGCGTCAGGAAGCTGGAGAGCTATGTCAAGGGTATGTCGATATACCATTGAATGGTGAAGGATGTCACTGACCAGGGTACAGAGATGGCGTCGGGAGGTAAAGTTGAGCCCAGTGTCAATCTCGACAAGGTTCAGTCTGACATCGGTGAGTCAAGTCTTTCGGCTACTACGTCGACTACTAACCCTGAGCGTCTTACAGCCAAACTATGGGACCTCGTCAACTCTCAGCCCTCCATCACTCCTGCCCAGAAGGCCGCCATCAAATCCATGTACGGTGAAGTCATCAAATCTCTCGGCCAGTCAGCCCCATCGTCTCCCACTTCCCTCAACTTCGGTAGCGACGTTGTGGAGAGGACCAAGGGTGTTAGACAAAGACGAAGCAGTTCGCAATTCCTCCGACCGAATGTTGAAGACAGAACAGAGGTTGAGGAGACACAGTTGCCATTCTTGCACTTGAAGAGGAAAACGGGCACGAGCTGGGCATACAGTCAGAAACTTACAAACATCTGTGAGTTTAGGCATCGTGTGCAACGCTGAGCCATAGACCTCGATGTCTTGACCGAGATCGCCACATCTGGTGTCACCTATGCCAAGAAAGCTGCTCTCCTTACTGGTGTCGGCAAAGGCAGTATCGGTGTCGAAATCCTGAAGGGTCTGCTGTCAGGTGGTGCCACTTGTATCGTCACTACGTCGAGATATAGCCGAGCTAGTGTCGATTACTACAAGAACATCTTTCATGAACTTGGATCAAAGGGCTCCAAATTGATCGTTGTCCCCTTCAACGGAGGTGAGTCAAGCGTAGACGATCTGATCTGACGTCGTTAGCCTCCAAGCAAGATGTCGAAGCACTGGTCGACTACATCTACTCCACTCTGAATATCGATCTCGACTACATTATTCCCTTTGCCGCTCTTCCCGAGAATGGTCGAGAAATCGACGGCCTGGATGACAAATCCGAATTGGCTCATCGTCTCATGTTGACAAACCTCCTCCGTCTTCTCGGTGCTGTCAAAGTCAAGAAAGCCGCTCGTCACTTCGTCACTCGACCGACGCAAGTGGTCCTACCCCTCTCCCCGAACCACGGTATTTTCGGTAATGATGGTCTTTACCCCGAGTCGAAGATCTCCTTGGAGACCTTGTTCAACAGATGGAGTGCTGAGTCTTGGGGTGAATACCTGTGTATTGCCGGAGCCGTCATCGGCTGGACCCGAGGTACTGGTCTTATGAGCGCTACCAACTTTGTCGCCGAAGGCTTAGAGAAACTCGGTGTCCGAACCTTCTCAGCCAAGGAGATGGCATTCAACATTCTCGGTCTTATGCACCCCCTTCTCTTCGACATCACCCAAATCGAACCCATCTGGGCTGATCTCAATGGTGGCATGGATCGAGTCTCAGGTCTCGCCGAGGTCATGACCAGTATTCGACTCGATCTCAACCGTGTGGCTGACCTCCGAAAAGCCATTACTTTGGACAACGCCGCCGATTTCCGGGTCACTAACGGAAACGACGCTGAGCGTCTCCACCAAAAGGTGGCTATCACCCCTCGGGCAAACTTCGAGTTCGAGTTCCCGAAGATCGACTCCTCAGACGTCCTCTCCGAGCTCTCGTATCTTCGTGGACTGATTGATCTGGACAAAGTCATTGTCTGTACTGGTTTTGCTGAAGTTGGGCCATGGGGATCCTCAAGGACGAGATGGGAGATGGAAGCAAGAGGAGAGTTTACTATCGAAGGTTGCATCGAGATGGCGTGGATGATGGGCTTCATCAAGCATTTCGACGGAAAGCTCAAGAGCAACGGGAAAGCATACGTTGGATGGGTCGACGCCAAGTCTGAAGAACCAGTGGACGACAAGGAGGTCAGATCTAAGTACGAGAAGGATATCATCAAGCATGCCGGTATCAGGTTGATTGGTGAGTTATTTGCCATACAACATCACTGACCGCTTTACTAGAACCGGAAGGTTTCTTCGGTTATGATCCCGAGAAGAAAGTGTTCAACCAGGAAGTCGAGCTTAACCACGACCTCGAGCCTCTTGAGATCCCCGCAGAGGATGCGCAACGATTCAAACGCGAACAGGGGGACAAGTGTGATATATGGGCACAAGACTCCGGCGAATGGTTTGTTAAGTTCAAGAAGGGAGCGAGAGTCTTGATCCCCAAGGCAATCAAGTTTGATCGACTTGTTGCCGGTCAAATCCCGGCTGGGTGGAACGCCCGCCGGTACGGCATTCCAGAGGACATCATTGCTCAAACCGATCGGTAGGTTCTCTGACTAGCTCAACATTCATGGGCTGAACTGACTTGCGACAGAACGGCACTTTGGGCATTGGTCTGCACTATGGAAGCACTGATCATGTCCGGTGTGACTGACCCGTACGAGCTTTACAAGCACGTCCACCCAGCTGAGGTTGGAAGCAGTATTGGGTCGGGTATGGGTGGTATGCACTCGCTTAGCGCCATGTTCAAAGATCGTCGCGAGGAGAAGGATGTCCAAAAGGATATTCTTCAGGAGACGTAGGTTTGAAAGGCTGAGCTGCGCTTACAAAGGCAGTTTCATCAATACCGTTGCGGGTTGGGTCAACTTGCTCCTTCTTTCATCCAGTGGACCTATCAAGGTGCCCGTTGGTGCTTGGTGAGTGTCTGTCATGTGATTCCAGCTAATGTCAGTGCCACCGCCCTTCAATCCATCGAGATTGCTTGTGACTCCATTCTTTCAGGCAAAGCCAAGGTCATGGTCGCGGGTGGCTTTGACGATTTCTCCGAGGAAGGATCATACGAGTTCGCCAACATGAAGGCGACATCTAACGCTGAGACTGAGTTCGCAATGGGTCGTGAACCGAACGAGTTCTCTCGACCAATGACCAGTACCCGATCCGGTTTCATGGAGTCTCAAGGTTGCGGTGTTCACGTTCTGATGAGCGCTTCGACTGCCATCAAGATGGGGTGCGCTATTCAAGGTATCGTCGCCTACACATCGACTCATACCGACAAGGCTGGTCGATCCATTCCTGCTCCTGGTAAGGGTGTTCTCTCCGCTGCCCGAGAGGTTACTCCCAAACACTCGATCCCTTTGCTGGACGTCAAGTACCGCGCTCGTCAGCTCGCGTTCCGCCGCAAACAAATTTCCCAGTGGTTGGAGAACGAGCATGAATTGCTTCGTGCTGAGGTGGAGGCTCGTGGGAATGACGAGAGCTATTTCCAGTCTCGTGTTGATTTCATCGACAAGGAGGCGAAGAGGCAGGAAAAGGACGCGATGGCAACGTTCGGCATGCTCGAAGGTTCTGACCCCAGTATTGCCCCTCTCCGACGAGCCCTTGCTGTCTGGGGTTTGAATGCAGATTCAGTTGGCGTTATCTCATGTCACGGAACCTCGACAAAGGCGAACGACAAGAACGAGTCTTCGGTCTATAACCTACAGTTCGAACAGTTGGGTCGAACACCTGGGAATGCCGTTCCCGTGATTGCTCAGAAGGGTCTGACCGGTCACCCCAAGGGTGGAGCTGCTGCCTGGATGTTCAACGGAATGTTACAAACCCTCACATCAGCGCTTGTACCCGGTAACCACAACGCCGACAACATCTCAGAAGAGCTGCGCGCCTTCCCTCATCTGTTCTACCCCTCCAAGGCCATCCAGCACGTCCAACTTGAGTGTGGTCTTCTGACATCGTTCGGTTTCGGTCAAGTCGGTGGTCAAGCTGCCCTCGTCCATCCTCGATACATTCTGGCAGCTCTGGAGCCTCATCAGCTGGACACCTATCTCGCTGCAAGACGTCAACGGGAGCTGAACTCATACTCTCGAATGTCATCAGCATTGGTCAGCAATAACCTGGTGCAGATCAAAGATGCCCCGCCATATTCTGCTGAACTTGAGGTCGGCGTCTTGCTCAACCCTCTGGCAAGAGCTGGACCGAGTAAGGACTCTTTTGCCTTCCAGGGCAAACTTCCTTCTACGGTACCCCTTGACTCGGCGAATGCTTCCACCCTCAAGGCGTTGTTCGCGCAGGCTGGGGACGTTTCTGGTGTCGGGTAAGTTCTCTGCTTTGCGATTCCTGCCAATAGGATTGGTTTACTAACAGATCTTTCAGTGTTGATACGGAACTTATCACATCGGTGCCTACGACCGAAAACTTCCGGACTCGGAACTTCACAGAGGATGAGGTTAGTTGCTCTTTTCATCGCGCTTCTTGCTCCGTAGTGGTCGAGAGAACTTGCACAGGACAATGGCTCACTGTTTCATTCTCTCAGATCAAATATTGCACCTCGGCCCCAGATCCCACAGCTTCCTTCGCAGGTCGCTGGGCAGCCAAGGAAGCAGTCTTCAAAGCGCTCTCGGTCCCATCCAAGGGTGCCGGAGCTTCTCTGAAGGAGATTGAAATCGTCAACACAGCTACAGGACCTACTGTGAGTTATCTCTCTAGGGTTTCTTTTTAGCGTGAAGCTCAGAACTGATAATGCGATACTCGTCTAGGTCAAACTCTCGGGTGACGCGTTGACCGCAGCAGGTGGAAAGACTGTCAAGGTCTCCCTCTCGCACTCTGATACCTCGGTCGTTGCTTTTGCTATCGCCAAATAATCTTCTACCTCATGCTAAGCCTTTAGCCTTCCATCTTCCTTTGATTAACGCTCTCATATCGCTTCTCTCGAGATTCATATTAAAGATCTTCGTTATTCCATATCCTTCCTTGTGCAATTCTCCTTTCTCCAAGAGGTTTCGTCAGTCGTTGGTTTTCGCAAGTCTTCATAGGTTGAGTTTATAGATTTGGTCCCTGAGAGGGATGCAGAATACATGTCCTGATTATCCCAGTGTTGCGAACACTGGCATGTTCCGTGTGGGAGCTGAAACGTGTTAACATGGTGTTGGGGACGTGAAGCAGGGAGAATGATTTCAGATATAGGTTGGCAAGAAGTCTACATATCCATGTTTCAATGTCTAGCTCTATATACGTGCCTATGGTATTCTCCGAACGACAGATCAAGGGTAGCTTCGATCAGTCATCTAGAACGGGTATACATTCACGAGGTTTGGTGTCAAGAAATCACATAGGGATCTGTCGGATCTCCTGTAAACTCCACCCAGCAGCTTTCAAGCTCTCCGCTCCAATATCATGAACCTCCTCATCAAGATGTCTATCGATCCATCAGGAGGGAATCCTTATATACAGAGAAACGAATAGACCCACCTAAACAGTACCTCCCGAAAGCCGTCCATGATCTCGCGGAGTTTTGAAGCGTTATATGATGAAGGATTCGCCAATACCTCTTCTAAAAATGCTTCATATTTCTCGAGTCCTGCATGCATGTATTATTTCAGTCCAGGTCAGATCTTCGGTGCGAGACTAGGTAATATACCGGACTCATACCATATCAGAAATGTGGACTTACCGTCGTGGATGCCCTTGTGGGATTTCAGGTGTTCGCCACCTTCCCGAGCGCCTGCTTTGAATTGGGGCATTCGTTTTGCGAGGATCGGGAAAATGTAGGCTTCTTCCTGTTAGTCAACGTACAGGCGTTAGTTGTCTCGACAGGGCGTCTGATGAGAGAGAATAGATTGCACGACTTACTATCCGGTGGTGCATGTCTAGATGCTGGTAAAGCCCTTGAGCCTCTCTAACGAATCTAGGAAGTGTCATTCCTTCTTTATGAAAGCCGCCATCTGCCAACTGAAGATGTGGAGACATCAGCAATGCAAGCTTATGGCTACCAGGTCGTCGATCTGGTCCCTCTCTCGCCGAAGTGGCAAAGGAAGAAGAGGAGAGGCTCACCGTGTAGACCCGGTTAAACTCGTATCTAAAATGGTTGTGGAACCTGTCCATTCCCTCTGCTAAACTGATTCAAAGAATAGTAATCATGAAAGTCAGTTAAATTGTCGTGGAGCTGAGAGGGCATAGCAAACGACAAGGTACCCACGAATTCCACACCTTCTCTTCAGCAGCCGTATATTTCTTGGCTGGAACGGCCGGCGACCCCGTCTGAGTCTGTGTAGAGGTTGAAGGGGCAGAACTGGTCGACATGGTGGAAAAACTGGAGGATGGCGTAGGAATAGGAAGAGCTGGGAAGGTTCTGGGAAGGCTTGTAGTAAAGTATCGACTGATTGGACGAAGGATCGATGCCCCTCTCTGAAGAGACAAAGATGGAGCGAGCAGGATGGCGAGTATTATGACGGTCGAAGCGAGAGCGGCGTATAAATACTTTCGGATGAGAAAGGATCCTCTGTTGTCAATTGGTTGTACGGCTTTTGGTTGCTCAGATGTTTTAGAGTCCATAAACCGGGATACCAGGCAGATCGAAAATCTGAGCTGTCGAAAGAGATATAAAGCAAACACGCGTACAAAGCAAGGAGATCGTTGCGTATATACCTTGAGCTATTAGAAGAACTTTGAATATTTAGCAATATCTAATGATGCCCGCAGAGAGGATCTACTCTAAAACGGAGACGAAAGTGGATGGTATATAGTCGATGTTTCTCCAGCATCTATGGGGGCCGTCAGAGCTTGTGGCGAATCCCGATGAGAGACGTTTGTCAGCGTCCTCGGCCATCCTTGGTCGTTGGTGGGTGAGAATGGGCTCTTTATCTTCCCACAAGTGGTATATTTGTGACTTAATGCACCGTTCTGTTCTTTTCCCGAGGCATGATAGCATAGGAAACAGTGGTGATTTCGTGATTGACATGTATGAGCCTGACATTAAACACCAATGAGGCTGACATTGGCAATGGGAGACCCTGAGACGTCTCCTCAGCGTCACCGCCATGCTCACAACGCCCTCTCGAACCCATCTACCCAATCTCCTATCCACTGTCAACTTCCTTGCCTCTCTCCGCAGCACCTACATCGCCAAGATGATCCTCCTAGAAGTGAGTTTATCCAACAACCTGAGCGTTTGCAGCAACTGACTCCCAGTAGTCGCACAGTGTAATCATACACGACGTCCTAACAGACCGGTTTGAGAAGTGAGTCGTCGCTTTCACAATTAGATCCACCAACAGAGAGGATGAGACAAGAAGCGAGACTGATGATATCCAAAGACCCTCGCGGATGGACATCCAGTTTGTCGACTACGACAACGTCCGCTTTCATCTCTCCACTCCCACATCAAAGACCTCCGTCCTGCTGTCAATGGCCATCCAGTGCTGGCCTGACCTCATTCGTTATGGCGCTTTGGAGCATCTCCGAGCAGAGTACGGGGAGTGGCTTCAGCCCGAGGAGGAGACTGAGCCAGAGTACAACGTTAGCTTGATCATTGATTTGGAGAAAATACCTGCTGGCGAGGGTAAGTGGGCGTTGATTCCACTTGGGGATCCGACTCTTTGGATGTGGTGCGCGCCAGACACTGACAGTGACCATCACGGTAGAAGACAAAGCGGCACTCATCTCTCATTTGTCGCTCTTGAAACGCGCAGCCCTCTCCGCCCCGTTCTTAGCAGCTTTCGCCGAGCAGTCATCCCTCCAGGCCAACTACAAGGAGCCGGCCGGAGCGCAGCAGATGGACCAGGTCCAATCGTCAGCGGACAATAAGGGTGATCTGAAAGTCGTCAGATACAGGGAGGAGGAGGCTATCTATATCCAAGCTAGTAACGATCGGGTCACCGTGATCTTCTCGACGGTGTTCAAGGAGGAGGCGGATCGCGTTTACGGCAAGGTGTTCTTACAGGTAAGTAATTGTTTTTTCAGCTCAGACCCCGCCGTATCAAGCACAGCTCGCTGATCACTCTCTGCTCAGGAATTTGTGGATGCTCGAAAACTCCAATCTCTGCAGAACGCCCCCCAAGTCAGGTATTCCAACCGGGAACCACCTCTCGAGATCCGTCACCTTCCGGGACTGAAGAATAGTGAAGATATCGGCTACGTTACTTTCGGTAAGCTTCTGTCAAAGCATGCCCGATACCGTAGAAATCTAGGTGCAACCTTGCTTGCGTTCTATGAGCTAATCGATAAATACCACGCAGTCCTCTTCCCCAGACACTTTGCGAACCCCACCCAAGCCCTCCAAACCATTTCCCGAATCCAGCTCTTCCGCGACTACTTGCACTACCATATCAAGTGTTCCAAGGCTTACCTGCATTCAAGAATGCGTCATCGTGTAGCGGAGTTCTTGAAGGTGTTGAACAGGGCTAAACCAGAGGTGGCGGTGGCGGAGAGGAAGACTGCGAGTGGGAGGACGTTTAGAAGCCGATAGACTATGGGACATGTCCGATGACGCTGGGCTGAGGTTGAATCTAAGTGAAGCAAAAGGAATGATTCCGTGGGACGACGTTGTATATTATCTGTTTGCGATGAAGACTTTTCGTTGCGCGCCGCACTCCTGGGCTACAAAATCAACGATT
The DNA here is from genome assembly GCA_001599695.1 of Phaeotremella skinneri. Lineage (NCBI taxonomy): Eukaryota > Fungi > Basidiomycota > Tremellomycetes > Tremellales > Phaeotremellaceae > Phaeotremella > Phaeotremella skinneri. The sequence continues at coordinate 811,145 of BCHT01000005.1, forward strand.
TACGCTGAGTGGGTTTGGGCAAGGAACTTGCCGACTCTCCTAGGATGCGATAAGAAATCTGAGATGAACATATTATATAATTTTCATGCATAGGAGTCTAGGTGATTCTATGATGTATAATATGCACCGTCGAATTTGCTTACGCGTCTTCGAAGGAACATGGGTAATACTGTTGGCGAGGGTCTCGAGGGCCATCATTCCTCTTACGATGAACAGTCTTTCCCTCCAGCCCTAAGCTTCCTCCTCATCGCTATCCCCCCCAAACCTCCTAGTCCTTGCCGCAACAGCCCCTTCCTCCTGCTGCTCGACATGCTGAGCTGTCCCACCTCCAAACCTCGCTCCCTTCTTCTCATCGCGCGCAACAACAGTCGCAAGATCGTACGTCGTCCACTCCCTTGTCGGGATCCGCGCTTCGAACATGTAATTGATTTCTTCGAGGGTACGACCGGACGTCTCGGGGATGCAGAAGTAGACGAAGACTATTGAGAGGAAGGCTCCAAAGGCGTAGATCTGTTCCGAATGTCAGCTTGGGCCTTCTTTATCGTGTGCTCTAAGGGTGTTCTGAGATCGTCTTGGTATGGTGTATTCGAAGCTTTGAATTTCGTGAGGAATGGATGGGAGGGAACACTCACGAAGCCAATCATTGGACCTAGACCTGCTTCTTCTTGGTTGAAGAGGTATGGAAGGGTGAATGTTGTAGCCCACGCCACTACCCAGAAACAAGCCGTTCCAACACTCATAGATTTCTGACGGTTTCGGCCTACGACACGTCGGGCTCAGCATGGGCACCAGGCGTAGTAGTGCGTTATGAGAATGATGGGGCTGAACCAAGGGAGAGAGACTAACCTGTTGCCATCTCACTGGCTACGGCCCATGCCAATGGACCCCAGACAAGGTTGAAGGCAAAGACATAGAGACAGATGAAAGCTGCAATTGCTTGACCGAGTTTCTGGTGGTTGGCGAGGTATGCTGAGAATTCGCCGTGTCCCGCAACGGCCTATTGACCTATCAGCTCTGCGCTTCCCATCTCCGCATTCAATGATTCGTCGTGCCCGTGTTCGACACTCACTCCCATAGCCCCAACCACGATGAGGGTGATCATCATGAAGAATCCACTATAAAGTAACCCGACCGTCAGTTGAGCTCGCTGAGTGGTAGTGCCACTCACGACCAGAGCAGAAGGGGTCTTCGGCCGAAACGATTGACGATGAGGAAACTGCACAGGACACCAAAGACTTCGATGCAGTCTACGACGATGGTAATGGTGAAGGCATCGTTGATGCCGACGAGCTCGAAGAAGGTCTAAACATATATAGTCGTCAATACGTGTTTGAGAAAAGGAATGCGGGGGACTTACCGTGGTGTAACTGAAGATGAATTGGACGCCGGAGATCTGTGGTAGTATGACAGTCAGCTTGATTTGTGGAGAAGTAGCACCTTCTTGACTTACCTGCTGGGATACTAGTATACCAACCACACAGTAGAACTTTCTCCTTTCTACTTTGTCAACTACATGGCACGTCAGTTCTTAATCCCTGCACGTTATCCTCAGAATGGTAAGCGTCTCACACAACAAGTCACTCCAGCTAGACTTGGCGCCTTTCGTAGCAGCCAACTCCTCTTCCCTAGACTTGTTCAAAATAGCCAACTGCTCCTGAACGAGAATCTCCTTCATATCAGTACCACCGTGAATTTTCTCCAAAGCTCTAATAGCCTTTTCCTCTCGACCCTTGTACAGCAGCCATCGAGCTGCCAAGAGACGCCGTCAGCACATCACTCCGTTGCGAAGGGGGTGGGGGGAAACTTACGGGATTCCGGAACGATGAGGAGTGCCACTGCGATAAGAAGGACGAAGAAGAGGTTGATACCCATTGGGATGAGATACGCCGCTTTCGAGATGAGACTCTCAGATCCGTAGCCGACACATGCACCGATAACCTGTCCGATAGCAAGGGCGAGCTGCCACCTGGTGTACGTGAAGTCTGGTCAGTCGAGAGTGGCGGGAATAGGTCGTATACTCACGAGCTGACGCATGCACCTCGAATCTCCATAGGAGGGATTTCACTCAGATACAACGGGATCCTGAATGTTCGTCAGCTATTGCGGCCTGCACACGTCGGAAAATAAACGTGAAGACTCACGCATTTGAGATAATCCCAATCCCGAGACCGATGACCAGTCTCCCGACAGTCAAAGTCCTATGTCACCGTGTAAGTCAGCCACTCATCTTCTGACGGCTCTGGGCACAGGGGCCCGACTGGGCAAAGCGAAATAAAGCTCACGCAGAGGTAGCATAGACCATCTGGATGACCACACCAACGGTCACAAATGAGATAGCAGCGATAGTGGCTCCTTTCCGACCTCCGAAATCGCCGATAAACCCAGCGCTAAGGGATCCAAATATCTCTCCGACTTGCTGAAACCAATCAGTCCCACACCTTGTCATCATTACATACGATGATGGAAGTCCACTATAAAGGGTGTCAGCAGCTGACAACCTTCGCATGTCAATCCAGTGTGGCAAAGACTTACAAGAGATTGATTAGAACTCGTGTAGTTATAAGTGACCGACCCGTCGCTATTCGTCGTTGCATATCCATAATCCCTCTCTGCAGTTTGCCGATCAACGGCCGAACTCACCCAAACATGTATAAGAGAGGACGACACTCACTGAAAGCGGTCTCGGCGAGGAGGGAGGTAAAATAAGTCCCGTCGTAGCCGTACAGAATCGGTCCTGAGGTCATGATGATACAGAACAGGATAGCTCGTCTGTATTCGGGTTTGAGGGCTGCTGACCAGCTCCCCGATTCACCACCTGAGATTGCAGCGACCATTGTGTTGACGTGTAGATGTGTTGATTGTCGTGTTTGTTATGAGTGAGTGCGTTACTGGTTTTCACTGTCTCTATCGTCGGCCACGGAGATGTTAACGAGGCAGTCTTATTGTACAGCTCGGGCTGCTAGGACAATACGAACAATAAGATCCACACAACGACAAGAATTCTACAGGCGGTGGATAGCCGACTATGTCTGACATCGTAACTCTGCCTCGACTGTCCAGATTTTTAAAATATTCGCCGGGTCTAGTAACGACTAACAAAGCTGCACCCTGATACCCCCCGAACCACCCACGTCACTCACCCATCTCGCCATGGCCCATCCCACCGAAAGCGCAGTACAGATACAAGCCCACTTTGGTTGGCAAACATCGCGAAACGAAGATCCTGATCTGCCCTTCCCACCTGGGTTCGGTTGCCGGCGGTAAAGGCGGAGTGGAAGTGGGCCTGCTGCCCGTCCCTGAGTTTAGGGGCGATGGAATCAGATCTTCCCTCCTCTTTCGGTGATTACTTTCAAGCTCTTCGATTACATGCCTGGACGATATAGCTCGCGGCTGAGGAAGGTTTGCTTGGCAGTGAGTCTCCCAACCCCTGTCCTGATCGGTAATTCGGGTTCTAGTCGGCGAATTTCATATTTGAAAGAAAGACGATGTCGACGATTGATCCCGCATACCTGTCTCTTGAGAGTTGTATTGCCGCAATTGTCCGTGACCCCCCCCTAAGGCGCTGTCTTAACATCGTGGCTATCGAAGAATCGTATTACCGCAAATGTCCGAAAACGAAAATTCTGTTTGGCCGAGCGCCCTAAGGCGCCGTCTTAAGGTCGTATTGCCGCAAATGTCCGTGTACCCCCCTAAGGCGCTGTCTTAAATGACACCAACGGTCACTCAACTCCTATGTGCTTGACGGATGGTCCGATTGGCGCAACCATTTACCCCTCCACAGAGCCAAGTCATCTTTGTACATTGCATTACTGTATACAACTGGACACAAAAGGCTACCGACAAACATCCAAATGACTATATGAAATATACAACGACAAGATAACCACAAACGCGTCGATCGAATGTATGAAACAGCATACAAAATAGTAAGACCTATGGTGGAATGTACACTCGCCGGGGAGATGATTAATACAGATAACATGCTCGTGACTTGACCCCCCGCAGCCGGCAGGTAAAAGACACTGACGCATGACACATCCACCTCGACTGTGTCAACCTTTTGGCGATTAAGCGGTGGCCCAGTATCCCCAACCAACTGCAAAGGCCACCGCACATGCTACAGCCACCTTCCTCCAGATCCCGGGGACCTGCTTACTGGCTTCCCCAACCCCAACTCCATTACCGCCAACAGCCAGGGCTACCAAGCCTGCCACCCCAAGGACACCTAGCGCTGCCGACGATCCGAGAGCTTTACGAAGCGGTGAGAAAACCCTTTGCACCATGTCACCGAGACCTAGAGTGCTTGAGTGGGAGAGAGATCCCGTAGCAGCAGCCCGAGGGAAGAGTGGATTGCGGCACTCGTCAGCACTCCTGACAGGGGACTTTGGCCTGCGACCAAATCGTCCCCCTCTGTGACCTCTCCCTCGAGGGATGTCCCGGACACCTCTAGGTCCGTCTTCGGACTCTCGTCGTTTAGCTACCCGCCGGCTCAGACCTGCTTCCCACTCCCCACCACCTTGTGCTCGAGCTACCGTCGGCATGATGGGACCAGTATCGGACTCTAGAGACGCGGCGGGAGACGTTGAAGAGGTCATAGATGAGGCCAAAGAGTCTGGAATGACTGGAACGAGATCGAGAGCGCGGGTGCGGGAAGGCTGGGGCCGCCAGTTGAGGAATTGGGTCGTGGAGGCTTGTTGAATCTTCCATGGTGTCTCCAGCCCGGCTATGAACGCATCGACAGGACCGGTAGATGTCGAGGTTGGCTTGATGTCGGGGTCCGCTTGCGGTGATTGTCTCGATGTGAAGTAGGACTGCGACTGGGCCTCAGGTCCGCACCGAGGTGTTGGCTCAATGTCGGAGGATGTACGCTCAGGCGACGGGGTACCCTCCCGTTCAACTTCCGGACTGTCACGCGCAGGTAGCTCATGAAGCGAGAGCGTAGGGACAATGGAGGTTAAATCATTGGTTGGCTCGATATCTAACCGTGGCAGATCAGCATGCGATGAGTAAACTGGAAGATGCATTTTGACCTACTCTCGTCAAGCGTCACGATCAGGTGGAACCAGTCTGAAGCACTTGCGTAACCCTCCACAAGCCCTGCCAACTGACCCTCGGCTTCGGGCGGTGGTACCGGGTTGAGAAGCTCGTGAAGCGAGGCATAAGTTGCGAGAATACGAGAGTGGATCTGAGTGACGCCAGATGTCAATTCATGTTCACCGCAGTGACCTTGTCAATATGCAGATCACGTACCTCTTCTCCGGTCACACCGCTTGTCAACACTGCTACAGATTTGCCATTCTGTACAAGCTTGGTACGCCGCTCTTGACCACCAATTCCAGGAGAAAGGCCGACGTCGATGAGCTCGAACCTCTCCCTCAGACTGACCATCAGACGCCCAACCGCCTCGACACCCCCAATGGCCGCAATCTTCAACAACCCTTTCCCCGGCGTCCCAACCTCTCTGTTGTCGGCCCCACGAGCCCCGTCCCACCGTCGAAGACTCGAGCTGAGGTGAAGACTAGTGGACGGCAAATCGATAGTGGGAAGCACCAAATCGTCCCCGCTCAACGGCGAATGGCCGCCCCGAGTCGGCAGCTGGTGAGAAGGGATTGTGACGTCAAACGCCGATCTTGCAGGAGATGACGTTCGAGACATGGATGAAATGGATGCGACATAGGACGGGAGGGAGGTGAACGATGCCGGGGATGAGGGTTCCGAGTGAATGTCCATCGGTAAATTGTCGAGATGGATGAGCGAGTTGAGGAAGATCTCCGTCGAATGGTGTCGCGATTGCGAGGGATGCAGAGCTGGCGCAAGATCGGTACAACCTATCGTAACAGTTTGCGGACTTGGCGGAATCAACCGAGGATGGATAGTAGATGTTGGTGAAGATTCGTCAAAAACCAAAGAAGGATGGGGTGTAGGTGTCCCATCGGCCGATACCGTCTCTTGCGTGATAGCGTTATCGCCTGGTTGGACAGAGGTCTCGGCGTCCTCGACGCGATCTTCGTAATCACCTTCTTCATCAGAGGTCGAGCTCTCATCAGGGATGTGAGATTCCCCGCTGGCTTCCCAGGAATTGAAGATGCTCCCGTTAAGACTCCTCACCCCGTAGAAGGAGTCTATACCAGATCCGGGTGGCGGCGGGGGAGATTCGTGCTGGTGTTGCTGCTGTCGGGGTCGGATTGATGTGGGGAACACCATGGTGTGTGAGGTCCTTGCGTCTAGGAGGGGGAGGGGCAGTGGGAGACGTGTCGGGTGTCGCTGTGACCGTTCCGTGCAGAGGGGGAATTGGGGTGTTAACAAGAAAGGAAGAGGGGGGGTGGTGGATCGGATGGGGCGAGGAGATGACGTGCGCGCGTGACGGCCGACTGGAATCTGAGCAGGGCCACAGGCTCAGGCTCAGGCCCGCCTCCACTTCCAACCATCCCGTTTCTTATCGGCTATATGGGCATCTATGCATATGCAATCCACATCCACTCTGCATGGGGAAATCATTACACCTCAGCCTATAGACGCTGCTTCCACCGTAGCAACTTTCAACACTATTGTACTCATTAAGCCAAATCGCCGTCCATCTAGTCCAGATCGGCGTCTCATTATTATTATTAGTTTATTCACATTAGCGTTCAAAGCCACCCCACCGCCTCATTCCGCCTTATCGCCCTTCAAAACTTTGACCTTCTCCGCCGCTGTCAAATCGCTATCGTCATTCTCGTCCTCGCCCTCGTCTTCGTCATCGGAGCGGTCATCTGCCAGCTTCGCTTGGAACACAGCCCTACAATGTGTCGGGTCAGCTTGGAACATCGCCGAGGAGGAAGGAGGAAACACCATGCATACCTGTAGAGGATCCGCAAGATGAGGAAGTACCTGCAGGAGCAAGAAGAGCATATCAGTCACGTATATCCTGCAACCCAAGTTGATGAATTCAGCGCTATGCGGAACAACTAACCAAAAGACATTGATAAACTGAAGCAAGAGGATGGGAGCGAATATCTGATACTTCATCCTGGGAGGTCCATCAGCAGGTGCCTTACACAATCCACAAGGTAACACCCACCAAGGAGCCATCCATTTGTCTTCAAATGGGCTGAATACCTGTCGATGCTCCACACTGAATCCAGTTTACGGTTAGCCACTGTCTCACGGACGAGGATACTGTTGCTCACGGAATCAAGTCAAACTCAGTCCAAACTGAAATAAGCATTTTGATGTTCAGGTAGTGGCGCATGTAAGTCCAAATAACGACGAAGAAGGCAAAAGGAGGAGCCGAGTATCGTTCATCGACATAGTTGACGCATTTGGCAAAAGCGAGGAAGATATCTGAGATATCCATGGTAAGGAATACACCAATTCCGATGAGTGTCATCTGGATATCGGGTCAGTCGATACAAGCAGCAGTCACTATTTGTTCACTAACGCAGGTGAGGTAACTCCATCCAATCAGCCAGAGAGTGACGATGTGCTATGAGTTCCGAGTCTGATCAGCTCTCAGCCACCAGTCACGGGATGAACTTCGACTTTGAGCTCACATGAGCGACGAGCTCTTTGAAATCTTTCCTGGGCTTCTCGATTCTGCCCGCAAGGATGATGGTCTGTTGCAGCCAGTAGCCAAATTGCATCAAATAGTACGCCTTGAGCTTGCCGGGCATTCTGATGAAGGGATAGTTGACCCAGAACTCCGGGGTGTTGAACCCTGCAGCGATCTGACGTTAGTGTGACCTTTGAATGTCGCAAGCCAAAACCCTGGAAGCCGAGACAGTGTAACTTACACCATATTGGGAGATCCCACATCACGTAGATACCAAAGATTCCAGTAAACGTGAAATACATGACGGCATAGCCCTCTATTAGCACAGTCAAGAACCATATTAGCTTCGACATATCTTTTATCCTTGCAGAGAGGAAAAAATACTCACGCTCAGTGAACCGCTCGATCTTGGAGCCTTTAATGCCCAAGCTCAACGCCATAGGCCGAAGAATGTGGATGGTCGAGAATTGACGAATACTGTGGGCGCAAGCATCAGCCATGTCCTCCAATTAAACGATCTTGTCATCCCCCAAATTCACGCGCGTGACTACTGGATGGGACGGCAACCTACAAACTCCAAAAGATGACGGTATAACTGATAAACAGTAAGTCAAGGGATGACCTTCGGTATCTGCCATCCTCAGTCTGACCGCTGATAGCAATCAAAGGAGCAAATGGGTTAGGCGAGGTCGGCGGTAGGACGTTCAAGCGAGTGAGAAAGAAATGCTGTATATAGAGGAACACCGGGATCATGGTGAGGATAAAGGATGAGGCTTTGTGGGAGGTGATGCAACGATGGGAGATAAGCATTGGGGTGTCAGGGTTTGTTTATCGGGGATTAGCCCAGAACGTACTAGGTACCAGCATCCAACGACCGGTCTTGAGATCATTGAGGAATCCCCTCGTTTTATATATCTCTGGTAAAGCATCTGGATCTCGTCGACGTCTTGGTCGAGATCGTCCTGGAAGTGGCTTGACCTCAGAAGAGGGTTGTATGGGGCTAAGCTGAATTAGTGAAAAATAGTCATCCTTTAACATCAACACAAGATAGGAACACACCTATCGTCCCGCTGCTGGTTGAGAGGGATTTGACTGAAGGATCCAGTTAGTATGAAAGCGCGCGACTAGAAGCAAATAAGTTGAAAGCGAACAAGTAAGAAAACGCACTTGAGAGCTTGAGTGACACTTGAGCTCCTCCCTCGACCAGGGCGGACAGCGGCTCTGGAGGCGGAAGGCATTGTGGACGATGAAAGGGTATCTTGTTGACTGTCCATTGTTACCCCTGGCTTTTCCTGTCTTTTTATGTGTGGTCCCTCGTTGTTGATTATGACCTTTTGAGACGGTGTAAGACGGTGTAAACGGTCAAGAAAAGGCCGTTGGCGTTGGTGTTTTGCGATGGCCGTTGCCGCGTGCGCCCTGCTTACGTCATCAATTCCGGCGCCACGACTCAAGATCTTCCGAAGATCACCGTCTCTCTCTCTCTCTCCCTCCAAGCACAGCCGAATTCCATCGCCCTCTTCAATGGAAGATCCGACTGATATCTTCGACACGAGTCTTTCCAACCTCTTCTCCATCCCACCAATAGCGTTCTCCACGTCCTCGCCAACAGATCTACTCACGTACACTCCTCCGGCAGCATCCTCACGCACCGAATCCATAAAACTCCTTCTCCCTCACCCACCACCGTCACTATACACGACACTCCAAGCCAACCATCTCTGGCTCGCTAGCATCTACCTCTCGGACTTACTTTGTCTGCATCAGATCTCCGTGAAAGATCTCCGAGTCGCTGAGCTAGGTGCTGGCGCTGGTTTACCTGGAGTCGTGGCATCGAGGGATGGGGGTGCTAGAAATGTAGTGAGCTCTGATTGGGGTGTTGAAGAGGTCACGAAAGTCATTGAGGAGAACTTCAAGAGGTCTCAATGTCCGTCTGGGAAATGGGCGGTAGTGGGTCACGAATGGGGTACCGATCTTGAGTCCTTCCTCACGACGCTAGGGAAGGCAGGAGAAGCGGAACAATTCGACAAACTCCTTCTGGCAGACACTATTTGGGTTACCGCTGCTCATCAAGCTCTTCTGGATTCGATATTCGGACTATTGCGTCCAGGTGGGATCGCGCATATCACGGCTGGACTGCATACGGGCAGAGGACCGCTGGAACGGTTTATCGCCGCTGCTCGAGCGAGAGGTGGGATCGTAGAGAAGCTCCGAGAAGTCAAGTGGATGGGTGAGAGTGGATGGGAAGACAACCAGGAGACGCCAGATGGCTTGGAGGAGGAGAGAGGGGTCGTCGTGTACTATACCTTGACGACGCCCACGACAACGGCATCATGAACCAGACGTACAGCGAAGATCGCCGAGGAGCGGCCAGTCACAACATGGGGAGTACAACGTGAAGAAGTCCGTGAAGAAATATCCTAGCCAACAAGCATTCCCTGCAAATTTGATACCAATGGAAATTATTGAACCCAGAACTTGATTATACTGCTATATGCATACGACTCATACCATCCTCACCCTGTCTTGCAAAAGACCTTGTCCACAACCATCTACCACCTAGCGCTCGCCTAGACACGTTGAACCTCTCCCAAACGTCCTCAGTACGCCTGTTCATCCGTTGAAATCCCTGCACCTCGACTATATCTCTGACTATACCTCTCACCAGCCGATCCTCTTAACGGCATCTTCTTAGGCAATCTCAGTGGCTGGAACCTCGAGCCAGAGGACGAAGCTCTACTAAAGCTGGGTGTAAGACCGATCGATCCTTCCCGACTCAGACCTCCTCCAACTGCACCGCTGCCTACCTCGCCCTTCTCCACGTCTACCGCTCCACCTGCTGGAAATCCATACCTTCCTGTCTCCTCCTCCTCCCCCTCGACGACTACCGGGAAAGATGACCTCTTCCCAAAAGTGAGTTGACCTATTTCAGAGTTCGCATCAATCAAAGACCGTCTTGTTGACTTCCGATGGAGAGGAAGAACTGTCCGCGTGAATTTATCGTCCTCTTGAGCGGGTGCTGAGATTTGTCGTTGGGTGCCGGAGATGGCTGCGAAGAGCGAGTTGCGAAGGTTGGAGGCCCATGTGCCTGTCATTGGGGGCTCGTCTTCGACCGTAGAAGGCGGGGAGGGGAAGGACGGGACCTGATAATCTCGATGGTCGGGTGGGGAGAAGTAGGGTGGTATGATTGGGGACGCGTTGGACTGTCTACCCCAAGGAGTATCAAGTCCTAGGCCTGGTAATCGCATTAGAGTGATCATGTCAGTTGGAGTTCTCCTTGAACATGACAGATGTCGAGTCAAATTGACTTGAAATCGTACTCACCGTCGACGCCTAAGAACCTCGGTGTCGAGCCTGGGATCGTCTCTCTAGGCGTACCCTGGTCCTCTTCACGCTCCATATCGTCCGGATGCATATTCCTGATCTCCAGCGGACCGCTAACGCCATACAGATGAGCCGGTGGCGGGGGCATGATCGAGCTCGTATCGTTGGCATGCCCTTCACCTTGACCATGACCTTCCCCAGCGCCTGGTGACGGACTGAATGAATAGTCTAAAAAGTCGGGACCAGGTAAGAGTGGTGGTAAAGACGTACCCGAATGCAAGAAAGGCGATTGACCAGGCTCGGTAGCGAAGAGTGACGATCTTCTCTTCAACGCTTGTTCTGGATCGTCACTCATTCCCAAGCCCAAGCCATATCCATCCTTTCCACGTGCGAGAGACATTGATTGTCTCCTCGAGCTAGCTCTGGAGAGGGATGTCCCATTCCCAAAACTCCTGACGAGGTCGTCGAGACCATCCGGGTCGTCTTCATGTGACGGACGACAACAACAGCATAAGCCGCCGCACCAGGCGGTAGAGCCGTCGGCGGCTTTCCACCGGAGTACCCAGGAGAGAGAGGTGGCTAGGACGGCTATGATGACGAGAGATCCGAGGAGGACGAGGAAGATGAATGGGGCACTGTGAGTGAATTGGTGGGCTGCTTGCGAGGGGGTAGAGGATGAGGCGGAAGTGGGAGTGGCGCTGTCGGTTCCGGTGCCCGTGCTGGAGGTGAGGGATGAAGGTAAAGAGGCGGATGAGGTGGAAGGTCCAGTAGTGGTCAACGCGGAGCTGGGAAATGAGCTGATGGAGGAAGTGGGAGATGAGATTGACGCCGAATTTGTAGTGGAGGCGACAGAAGACGAAGACGGGGTAGTATTTGCAGCGCTTGTTGACGCAGAACTCGCAGTAGCAGCGGAAGAGATAGTCGAGGACTGAAGGGTCACCGTCAGTACAGTGGTAGTCGTCATATCGGCAGTTCGACTAAGACCGAGACTAGGACTAGGACTAAGACTGACAGTAACAGCAGTACTGGTGACCGCCGATGATCCAGCAGTACTAGCGACTTGCGACGAAACCATCTGCACTACCGAGTTAGACACAGCGGCAGCAGCAGAATTTGCGCTACCAAGATTATTCGCTGAATCCCCCAAAGATCCTGTACCGTCCTGCGATCCCATGGCGACATTCCCGCTTTGTCCAACGACCAGCGGGGCATTGATGAGCTGTTGTCCGGACTGAGCATCGAAAGCGGCTTGGGCAGCCGCCACAAACTCCTGTGGGGGGTTCATGATGATCCGCTTTCGATTCTTGCGACTCTTCCCATCAGACCGCCCGGGTGTGCCAAAGCCTGAGACGGGGGTAGTGATTACCACCATGGCGAAGGAGGTCGAAAAGGTAAAAGTATGCACCAGGCTATACGTGGATGGAAGAAGGAAGGTGCTACAGAAAAAGCTTGATAAAATGTTGAAAACGCATCAAGACCGACCAGCGGGATGCGGGAATCGTGAAATGAGAGAGAATAGGATGGTAGGAGAGGGAGAGAAGGGGAAAGAGATACATGTTCATCTGACTTTCGGTATGTATGTCGAAGAGATCTGCGACTCTAAGATTTGGCGGTTTAAGACGTAATCTCAGTCCGGATCAAGATTGTTGACTTTTTGAGACAAAATGGGGTGGTAAGCGGCTTGAGACAATGAGCCATAGTCTGGTTGAGCGAATTCGGACACTAGACACTATACACTCTTTGACGACGAGCGACGATGACGGCGAGTGGGTGATGTAAAAAACATTGTGCATGGGTACAGAGTCCGGTGGAGAATACAGTGAATTTACAAAGATGAATCGAAGAAACCGCTAGTTCTCAACCTCATTCAACTCATGCGCTCGCTTCACCACATTATTCTAATAGCTCGATCATCAGCACCGCCTGAACTCTGATTCGCAAGAAACTCACCCCACTGCGCTCAATCACCACAGCTGGATCCTCCTCGGTCCCATTCTTGTGGACCGTGTTACCCTTTTTCGAAGTCACCTCCGCTCCGTCAGCGCTGATTTCTGCTACCTTTCCGGCTGCGTTTGTTAACCAACTCTCAGCTCATTATCAAATAGGCAATAATTCTATGTGCGGCCAGAGGTTGGGCGTTTACTGATGGCGGTTAAGAGGACGTACAAGGTTGTCCACTTCCCCAGTTCCACGAAACTTTGTCGCCCTTTTTCAGATCTTCAGCCATTGTCGATACTGACAGGTTTAGGTGGTCTAGACGATGATAAAGGGAATGTGGTTTAAGAATGAAAATGCTACTTGCAAACTCCCCGTATATCCATCCTCTCTCTGACCGACGTCATACCGGTAAGATGTTCCCGATCGATCGATCGGCAATGCACCGCGTCTGATAACCGCGTGTTGAGATATCATATCATCCGTCTCTTCTACTGTACAGGTCGGCAAAAATGCATCGCGTTCTATGGTTAAGAGGAAACCAGCGAGTCGTGGGGAAGAGGCTACTGATGAATGCTCATGCGGAACAGGCAACTGATGAATGCTCTCAACAGCGATGCGATTGTGGTGGTACAATGAGCAATGTCCGTAAATATGCTGGAGTGCGCGTGGAGCGTGACACGACCGATGTGGAACAAAGGTCGCAGTCATACAGGCTATTAAGAGGTGAGCCAGGGGGATGAGGAGGTTATGAGAAGTAAATAGCTACAATGGGGAAACAGAAATGAGAGCAAGCGGGAATGAATCTATGCGTGAGACTAAGAGACAATGGCAATGCGAAGAGGATTAAGGGATGTATGGAGAAAATGCAGTGCGATAAGAAGATTTAGGAGGAAGTAGGACGACAGGACGACTCGAAACACACAGTACAATCAGGCAATCCTGTATCCCCCAGCTCCACTTGGTCGTCTAGGCTCCCTCCCGGACGATTGAAGGGGTGCTAGCTTCTGCATGGAGTGATATCCCGGGATCTGGCCTGAAAATCCACTGGGGGACGATGTGTTTCCGATATAAGGAGGGATCGCGAACCCTTGTTGGTAGCCGTACATAGGTGGGAAAACCAACGATTGACGAAGGTTGATATCGGGCACCATCACCTGCGGGCCGCCATAGAGCATTTCTGGTGCGTACAGCGGAGGGGGATGTGCTAGTGCTGGAAGAGACGAGGAGGCGGTTGGCGGAAGCTCATAGAAGCTATGATACCTTCGCAGATTCGACTGAGGGTTCAAAGGCGAACCGTCGTACTGGCTGGAAATCCGACGGTGATAGGATGCCGACCTATCTCTCGCCTGACTGGTTTCAGAGACTTGGCTGGTATACAAGCTGACGGGCCTTCGTTGACTTGTCGAAGAAGCATGCCGTGGTTGGGAGATGGCGCCGGAGCTAGACCGAGAAGACGGTTTTGATTGAGCCGCGTCTATGCTCATGACTGACGTCCTTCTGGAACCCACAGACGCTGAGAGTGAAGGTCTCTGACCTTGCACTTCGTGTTTGACTCTAGCAGCCTCAGCACCAGCTTTCCGTTCCAATTCACCAGACAGGAACTGGCTCCTCCTCGCTCTGGCCGAAGCGACAATCTCCATAGCCCGTTTATTCTGGAGCTCCTTCCACCTTTCCGCGGCTTCCTTGTTATCCCTCGTCACAAAGGATTGACTGGATTCCGGCTGACTTCGGGATCTCGTATGAGAATTTGCAAGAGGAGCTGGGACGGAGATGATGGCTGGACCGACATTCCGGGATGGTTGGTCGCCAAAGGAGGGTGTTCGATATTGTGTCGACTTGGACAAAACTTCGTCCTCGCTCTCCTCTCCGCTTTCTTCGTCATCACTGTAAGACCACGACTGCACCACCGGACTTCGAAGTTTCCGGAAAGACGACTCAGGAATAGAAGTAGGGTGCGTCACCACTACCTTGACATCCGGAAAAGCTCCTACTCCGCCTCCCACCAACGACTGAGGACTAGCGAGAACTTCCAGAGCGTCATCGGCAGCATTTTGGGTTCCGTTGAATTCGACAGTCCCGGGGTTGACTCCTTCTACCTGTCCGATGAAAGAACCCCTAGGTGTATTCCCAGGCCATGGGGTGGAACTTTCGGTGGCCTCAGCAAGAGCCAGGATATACGGCGAGAAATCGATATCCCAGATACCATAACCCGGTCTGGCCATGCTGATTGGGGAATACGTATCATTCGCAAAGTACACTAGCATGCGATCCTCGAAAGGTGGCCTGGATACGAAATCGGGAATCCCACTCGGATGATGGAAGCTCCCTTTGCGAAGCGGTTCGGGTTTTCTCCAGGTCAGTTCACATTCGGGTAGATCGCCTGCTTCCAGACGGATCATTATACCCTTAATAGCGGCTGTAATCCGAAGACCATCTTGGTCGGCGGCAAGGCCAGCAGAAAGGCCTTGATACGAGTTGACAGAAGCTGGGTAGACCCGTTTTCCTGCTTGTACAGAGAGTGCGATGTCGTCCGGGAGATTGAGGTGTTGACGGCGGAGTGAGAGCGCTAGCGGATGCGGGGAGGGTGCTTGGATCTGTTTCAGTTTGGAGTGAGAGATACGGCGAAGTTGTTCCCCTGTCCAAGTGTGGTGTCGTGGGGGGGATCGACGTAGCTCATTCTGAGCCTGAGCCTTTTTGGGAGGGATGATTGAAGGGGAGGATGTGAGGGAGCTTCGAGAACTCGTGAGGGCGATGATGTCGGCAGTACTAATCGCCGGCGCGACGGACGTATCAACTGACGATACGCCCGACGGTGCGATTGGTATGCTGGTCTCCGATGTTGTCTTAGCCTTTGACAGCTTCGGTCCTTTCTTCCCACTCAGCCAGCCTCTCCACTTGCCACTCGGCCCCTTCTGAGCTTCCGCGTCTTCTAACGCGTCGGCCAAAGAAACATAAGTCATTGTTACATCCAGCTGAACATTGTCTGAAGGGGTGCGGATACCCTCGCTTGAAGAAGCCGATGAGGAGCCGCTACTCAATGCACTCAAATTTGAGGTGGAGCGACATGTCATGGGTGTTGAAGGTGCTTCCGGAGTAGAGAGAGGGATAGCGGTCGCCGTTGCCGAGGGGTTCAATGGTAGTGATGGGACAGGAGGCAGTGATGTCTGCGGCAACTGATCTGTTGAGGAGGATTTACCCATTTGTAGTACCCGTCGAATACTCTTTCTGCCCAGCGAGAACGACGGTCTAGACTTTCCAGGCAAGGCGGTCGTCATCCTATCCACCTCGTGATCTGAACGCACCATATCCCCTATGTCCTGAGACTTGCTTCGCTTCATCGAGCGGATGGTCATGTTCCCTTGTTCCTCCTCGGCCACCAACGGAGGATGAGAGCCCAAGGGCGATGGACGACCTATCGACCCAAGTGACCTTTGTTTCTTCAGGCTTGGTTGACGTTGCAATGTCCTTCCTCTTTCTATTTCTGCGCTGACCGGCCGCTCTTGTCCTGCGGGTGATGGTGCTGGGATTGGATCGACGTACGACCAAAGGGAGTCCTCAGGGTGAAGAAGAAAGGCGTTGAGACCGAAGGGATCGCGATCGTGAGTGGAACCAGGAAATGTCGGGAATGGAGAGTAGGAGGATGTGTCGAGTATGCCAACTGTTGCTGGCTGAGATGGCAGTAACAGTGACTTTCGTCGCTTTTGAAGTATTTCCGGAGTTGGAGGGGATATGATCGCTTCCATTGTATGTAATCGTATCTACAAAAACAATGAGTAAGTACGAGGTCCAAGTTTCTGTCACGAAGTCCAGACTACAGAGCTTGTCTGTTGAGCAGGAGACTCACTGTGATATTAAGCTGGCGGCAAATTCTCAAGAAAAATTCATGAAAGACAGCCTCCAAGACCTTCCTCCTCAGACAAAGGCAAAGCTCACGGAGAGATCCGGAGAACGAAGTGGAGGGAAAGGACGTCCAGGAAGGGGTAGCGCTGGATGAGCAGTTCCAGGGGGATCAGAGGGGTGCACTAAGGCGATGTCAGAGACTCGTCAGGTAGGGCCGGTAGGGACGGCCTCCCGCGCTTTCTGGGTCACCCAATGCCAGGTGACAAGAACACGAGGGGGTTTTCCGGGGTGATGAGGAAGATGTGCACACGGAGATGCCTGGAGAAGGTGACGAGGGGTTAAGAGCGATAAAGGAAGAGCGGCAAGAGGATCTGGTGCCCGGGTAGCGGAGAAAACATGAAAGGAACGGAAGGGAGTGGTCCATGGCATGGGAATTCTAGGATAGGGAAAGGGATGGCGATGAGGGATGGGCTGAGAGCAGCAATGAAGCGGTGCTGAACGATCCACTCACCTGGCTGACCTCCTCCTCGTGTTGGGCACTTTGCCCAATGGACGAGTAAGTTCCCTTGCGTTTCAGTGATCCCCTTGTCCCTTTGTCAATTCCGTCTTGGTGACTAACAAGCTTTCCTGAGGGGTTATGGTGTTCTGTAGCCTATGAATCGAGGAGGAAGATGGAGATGGTCTATGGCTTAAGGTATTATCACTGTAGCCTTCGCCTCGAACGATTGCTGGAAGCGATACCAGTCAGCCAGTCTTCATCGTTTGATGACCCCATTACTAGGGTAGAGTGTCAGGGACAAGATGAGATGCGGGTAAGAAAGATGATAGAGACATCGGGGACGTCAGTCAAGGCTTGTAATGTGGAGAGATGGCTAGATGTCCTCGGTCTAATCTATTATAGACTGCCAAGCTCGTGGCCGCGAAACTATGGCAGACGATGCTCACCATTGGTTGTCTGGAGGGTCGCTATAGATCCGAAAGGGAGGTTTCGGTCCTTCAAAGGTGTACCACAGTGTGTGATCAGAGTTATTGGAGTCGCCGAGACGAAATGAATGTGACAGTTGGAGGTATTGACGTAAGTTATAAATGGACAAGTTACTATATGACAGGACTTGCGCTCTGAGTGATAGATAGACTAAAAGCCGAGATCTACTTGACATGCGCTTTGATCACACTGAGAGATGCAGGAGGGAACTAGAAGAAGGAAGGAGAGACCAGAGGTAGGGATGATAGCAGTCGGGGAGCTAGAAGGTCTGCAAGAGGGCAAGAGGGGAGTGAAGAGATGCCCCGTCTGTCCCCATATCCCAATGCCGCTGGGAGTCAATCCTCCACTAGCATCTCTTAGTTCTCGGAGTAGGTGGATTTCATCGCTCTTAGTACCCAAGTGCTCCGAGTGATGAAACGAGGTCTTCGGCCAGGAGAAAGCAGTGTCCGCCCGTGCCTAGCGCCTCCGAGAAGCTCGGGCCCCCTTCATTCCCGTCGGAACTGGGCTTCTCTCCGATCTCCGAGAATGTGGTACTCTATCCTCACAAACCTCTAAGAACTGGGTGTGCTTTTGATTGTGCATTATTCGGCTGACAGGTTATTCACCTGGTCATGACAGTGTCATTGCGACAAAGGCTCTGTGTCGCTTACGGCAGCAGTGAGCTTCCCGCACTTGAGATCTGAGCTCAACAAGAGTGCTGGCCAGAGCTTACCGCCCCAACGCCCTCTTATTGAAATCCCTGTACGGGACCTGTGACGTGAGTGGAGGAACCAGATGTGCACTTGGGCGCATTCCGATTCCAGGTCGGGAGTTTCAACAGTCAATGAAGCGTCTTGTGCCATCCAAACGGGAATCTTCATGTAAGCAGTCATTGAAAACGAAAGAATGAGCAGATTTTAGGTTTGCTCTTGTCGATTACCACATGATGTCCCACCCATGTTGAGGTGCAGTGTTACAGTATGCAATATGGAGAGATGACTGATCTGCTAGGATAACGGGAGTCATGTCCAGTCTTCTAAGTCTTCTTGTTACTCAGCGAGATGAATACTTCAAGGGAATGTAGAAGATAGATTCTTTGAGCTCAAGGCTTACGGACATGACGTAGCAGGCACTGACTCGCGGAGATCCCGATCCTTTGCAGATCGACATAAGTTGGCTTGGCTCTTCTGCTGTGCCCAGAAAGTACATCTCGCCGTCGGCCTCTTTCGCTTTCACCCACAGCTGCCAGATTCACTATAAATGCAGGTCATCTAGTTATCAGCCACCTTCATCATTCATAACTCTCCAACATGGCTAAGACAGTCCTGGTAATCGGAGCGAATGGTACGTCTTTCGAGCTCGATAATTTACCTCCTATCTATTGATCGCTGAAATGCACCTACCACAGGACAAGTGGGAGCAGCAACAGTGCGAGCCGCCCTCGCGAGGGGGTTGAATACTCGTGCCTTCCTTCGGACTCCCTCTAAACTTCCGTCCGATCTATCGCAAGATACCAACTTGAAAGTCGTCCAAGGTGATGCGCTAAACTACGACTCAGTCATTCAAGCAGTCAAATCAGACATCGATGCGGTCATTGTGGCCGCCCCGTATGGGGATATGAGAGGTCATCGGAGTGGGTATGAGCAGATTGCCAAGAACGTCGTTCAAGCTGTTCAGGCCGCTCAGCACTCCAAGGGCGAGGGAATCAAGGTGTGGTTAATGGCTGGATCAGCTGTACTGGAGCATCCTGAGCTGCCAGGAAAGTATCTTGCCGATTTGTACGTCGTCCTCCTTCATCGTTATGATTGTCTCCTCCAACTGAACTGAGGTGGATAGGATGCCCATGGCGTTCTACCCGGAATATCCAGAGGTCATCAAATGGTTGAATGAATCTGCACAGGACGTCAATTGGACGATGAATTGTCCGGCGTTGATCAAGAAGGGTACAGTAAGTGAGCTGTATCGTAGCCATACTGAACAACTGCAGCCCGTCGGCCCTCCGGTTGAGAGTATCAACACCCCACCCCTATTCCAAGCACCATTTTCTATCACTCGGTACATTCCGCTCCAACTCGGCTATGCAGCGAATACAATGTACAATTGGGTGATGGGACCTGTGACGTTCCAGACACTGGGGGAGTATATGATAGACCATTTGGAGCTTGATGATCGACTCAGAGGGAAGCGGGTTGGGGTATTGGAGGATGCTCGAGCTACGTCGTAGCAGACAAACTCATGTAGAGACGGGCGCCTGACAAATGGTGGAGTGTATGATAAGGAACTAAGCGATGAGACCTCGTCCTTTTCTGCTTTGTGTTATTGACGCGGCACGATATTATGCGTATCCTGAGAATTTCATCACGTATGATATCAAGAAGTAAATGGTTGCGGGTTAGCTTGTATAGTCATATATACCTGCATTTCGGTAAATACGGAGAGCTCGGCTGAAGGCTAGCAGACGACCATTCGGTTAGATCCGGAAATAACGGAATTCGGCAGGGTGACATCAGTGGTATGTTGCAATTCGATCACTAACCATCGCTATATCATGTTCTGCTATAGCATTCTACATGACTCCTCGAGTTCGGTACCATGAAGCCCTCGTCCACCTTCTCGGTCCTCCGTACGATCTCCCCTTCGCGGAAATCCCGAGTCGCCTCTCCACCAGCTTCCCCAGGCTCCTCCCAGGGTCCGGAAATTGTGTTCCATCTCCCTCGCTATGGTGTTGTACTCATGACCTCTCCAAACGCATTTGAAACTGATCGACCTACTGAGGATACGATCTATACTGGTGAGCTTGAGATTAGGATGCCCAAGGGGATGAGAAGGAGATGCAGAAAGATCAAGGTCTGGTTGGAGGGGATTTGGTTTGAGTTTGATAATCAAGGTGCTGTGAAGAGTGATATGGTATATTATCGACAGGGTGGGGAGATGGATGGGGGGAAAGAAGGGTTGTGGCTGGAAGAGGGATCGCAAAGGTACGAATACCTTAGCCCAAGTGCGATTCATAGAAACGCTGTGCATGCTGACTTGATACAGGCTCGAATGGACGCTTTCCATCCCGTCAAATCTCGCCCCTCACGACCACCATCCCCTAGCCAGGCTTCAATACCATTTCCACGCCTGTGTCGAGGGACTACCAGATCTACCGAAACCATCTCCTAGCCGCTCACCATCGCCTATAGCACGCAGCACCTCTCCATTTGGATTCCATCCATCCCCCATTCCAGGTTTGGCCGATCTGTCAATCAACGGGATGTTAAGCTCGTCAGGTCCATCCGTCCCATCCGTCCCGACTTATGACCAGAGCACACGCGCTGGTGGAAGTGAGGATGACGGCGGATGGCTGAGAGGGTCAGTCGAGGTGAAACGGCGTACACAGCTGGTGTATAACATCCATCCGACCTGGGGAGTGACCAAATTTGAGGATCGTTTGACGCAGGAGGTCCGTGGCTTGGGAACGTGTGTCACTCAAGTCCTAGTTGACGAAGTGAGTATGTTTGCTGCAGATGAAGCTCCTCATGCTGAGTATCCCAGTTTTGCGTCGGCTGCTTCTTCCCGCTTCGACTATGGTGCTTCTCCCTCTCTCCTGGAGCGACTATCTTCGCTCTCCGTGTCCGCTTGATGCAAACACGAGTATTAACGTTCCCCGCAACCGATAGAAGCGTTACCTCTAAAAACATGTTGGTGGTTTTACAACATGGTAAGATACCGCCATCTGAACATGGTCATCCTGGGGCCAAAACTGCTGCCCTCTGGAGGGGTACTGGAGCCGGGGGAAAGGATGAGGACGAGTATCGATGGACGGGGACAGGTAGAATGCCGAAGGATAATCTCGCAAGGGCAACGACTTTACCAGGGTTTGTCGATTAGTCCTTCATGCTGGTAGTCAGAATAAGCTAACAACGTGCTGATATGTTGGGATAGCGTTTCGACTCCGATCGTAAACTCACATGCGTTGAGCTATGAATTGTTCTTCTCCGTTTATGGTGAAGATGAAAATGGTCGCCCAATGCCCAAGCCTGGGCAAGGAGGTTTGAGAGTCATGCAACGAACCCTGCCAATTGGTCTTCCGCTCGTGAGGTGCTGTCTGTCATCACATGGGACGTGGGCTAACAGAATGAGTAGTGCGGTGCCATGTCAGCGGTCCTCGATCTCCCATCATGTGAGCCTTCATCGATCAATTGGTGATTTCATCTAAAACTTTCACATTTAAAGATTCAACCTCAGCCAAGGATTCCCTTAGGTTCAGCTCCAACAACCCATGTCCCGTCTGTCACATCCGCCCCATTGATCAGCTCTGCATAAACTGTCCGGGACGTACGACACCTCATGTTCGACATGATCGACCGTTCGCTGATATGGACAAGAAAAAGTTTGATCCTAAAATCCACGGTTGTCATGCCTGTGCTGGAAAAAGTATTTTGCCGCAGGACGAGCCTTTTGATCACCTTTGCGCGTGTATGTTGGAGGATAAGGATGCTGTGAATCCTGCTTGGGATGAGACCGACGAAGGGCCTGGAGAGGGGGAGAGAGCTATCATGAAGGCGGAAGCGGAAAGGGGTAGGGTGCGCGGAAGACCTTGAAGAATAGGTCATTATTCAGGTATGTTCGAGGAGATAGGAGCTCAAGACATGGCGCAGGGGCTAATCTGATCTTTGCAGCTAGTAACAGTATACTGTATCGACGCGAGGGCACGTTCAGCCAAATTTCTATCTCTGCGCATGTAGTCGCTGGAGACGAACCCTTTCTGGACTCAAATCAACCCTACAGAGGATCACCAGCCGACCGAGATCTCAGTCTGACCAGTATACCGCTCCCCGTAAGCGGAAGTCAAGCTGGATGTCGTGTACTACATATCTCCAAGATGCCATTGACATCCATATATCGCTTGGTAGATAAGCTGCTCCTTCTTTGCGCTCTACGAGTTGATACCTAGCATATGCATCCAGTCCTCGTTAACCCCATTTTCATTCATGCATATCCTGTCAAACCCATACAAAAACCCTTCTGACGTGGTTCCTATTGCAGATGATCGTATAAACACCGCTCAAACTCCTCGAAAGTCTCATAAAAAGGATTAGTCACAATCAGATTCGTTCCGCAAACCGCCTTATCAAATATCAGTTGTCAGCTCCGACTCCCAACACATCTTGTCTCAGATATCCCAACTGAACAAAAAACCCACCGCAAGTCCCGAAACAGGATCGATCCAAAATTGGGTCTTAGCCAGCCCGGCCCAGTGTCCTGATCCAGACTTCCTGCCTCTCGAAGAATCCTTGAGGGAAATCGCCATTCCTACTGAGATATCCAGGTGATCGGTAAAGGTCTCATCGAGTCCTTCGTGTTGCATCAGTGCCGCGAATCGGGCATGTGAAGAGTCGTCGAGACCGATTGGTCTGAATAGAAGGTCGAACATCTCCGATGAGATCATTCTATCCTGGCCGCTTTGGTGGAGGTGTGATGACTTTGGGGAGCACCTTAGGAGTTCACTGAGAAATGCGAGGTAGTCTTTCAGAGTCCCAAATAATCCTGTCCCACCTGTCAGAAGGCCTTTCCTAACTTCTTCCTCCGTCTCTCCCCTGTCCCACCCAAACTTATCCATAGGCACCACCTCCCCTTCCGAGTTCCTCTTACAGATCCGGACCTTCCGAGCCACGATGTCTGGGGTAGGATAGAAGGAGGTGCTAGTCATCCCACCATCTACTTTGGAGAAGACGTTCTCCTGAAAGACTTGTTCCAGAGACTCGAGGCCAGTCAGGCGGACGAGTAGCGTCCCCACCCAGTCGGTGGACACACTGTAGCCCCAAGAGGTGCCGGGTTCGAATGTTAAGGGCGTAGAGATTGTGGAGAGAGATGCGGAAGGCCAAAGGAGCTCTGTGGCACGAGGTGCTGTCTCCTGATTGGCTCTTGCCCATTTCATCAGAACGGGATTGAACTCTACGTAGCCTAGACCTATCATTATGCCCGGCAAGAATATCAGTCAAGGAAGTCACCTTCGAGTCGAGCGCAGTGGGCGATGGATTTGAAACTCGCCTGAGGTATGGGTAAGAAGCATTCTTAGGGTTATCTTGTTCTTCGGTTGAATAAGCTGGGGTCGACCGGACTTATCGAAGCCCTCAATGATAGGGAGGTTTCCGAGCTCAGGAAGATGTCGAGCGATATCTTCGATACTGTCCAGGCCAACCAGTCCTTTGTCGACTAGTTGCAGGGCCGCGACCTATATATCACTTTGATTCACCCGCATTCGTTGTTAATGGAAAGCTGACTCACAGAGGTGATTAACTTGGTCATCGAATACAACTCCATGGCTAATTGAGGGGACACACATGAGCCACTACCAACTGCCACAAAGCCACACACTCGAACAAGGGCTCACTTGTATAGTCTTTGACCGTCCCAGAAGAAGCATCTCCGTATATCATATCACCCATCTGGTTGGCATAGATTGTCTCCTCGACATTGGTAGCCGCAAAGAAGACCGCGGGGAGAGGTTTGGATGAGTTGTTGACTGTGGCAGTCAAGAGGCAGTCGAGGGCTTGGCGGCCCTCAGTCGAAAGTGCAGGGAGCGGCATGGACATGGCGATAAAAGGTATTGAGAGCTTCTATTCAGAGGCCTGACAGTGGCTACCAATACATTCTGGCACAATAGAAGGCTTCCTTTGGCCCGTATATATGGGTTCTCTATCGGTCAGACCGAATAAGAGGTGACTCGAGCAAATTCGCGGAGTTGACTGAATTCCGTCCGTTTTCGGATAGAAATCTCCATGTCCGAGATATTTTCCTGACTTCTTGTCTCGAATCTGAGTAATCTCTTACCGACATCACTCAATGCAGCAAGTGGAGGTAGAAGGCTGAGAGTGGAGGTGGTGTTCATGTATTCATCTCATGTGAGGTCGCGCTACTCGCCCAGCAAAGAAGAAGCATGATACAGGAAGACGTTTCCTCCTCTGCTGATGGAGCAAGAAGAACTGCCACACCGGGACCAGATCCTGGCAGAGGGACTAAAACCCCGCAAACGCCGATGCCACTGGGCCCATTTACCCTGAGCGGGGCAAGCAGAAGCAGTCGCGAAGGTGCAAGGTGGGATTGGCCACGGCTAAGTCACCGCATTCGCCCAGCTGGCTTGCATGGAGGTGTCTTCCCATCCGCCTATACAGTATACCCTCGTACAGCATCCTCCAGCACTGGGCTATACGCCCCACTGGCACACGTCCGGAGACAGTGACAGTATCGACAGTGGCCAACACGTCGCTTAGAACGCTGCAGCATCGGTGAGTTTCTCGCCCACCTTGATTCTTTTTGTCTCAAAGTCGCTTCGCCTCGTGGATCACAGGAGGGAATCCAACGAAGCATGCGACAGAAGGATGTTGTTCATGTTGGGCGTGTGTGTCTGTCGAGCAGCTCATGATGTTTGCTGATCGGATTTGGAGAGTATGGCGTTGACTCGTTACATGAACCTCCTTTCTTGAGAAGCCCACATTGACTCCCTTCCCCTATAATTGCAGGCAGGACTAAACGGTTTCTCGTTGTGGGCCATTCACCATTTCAGTCTTGCCACGCAGATACCCCCATCTTCCTTACGACTACGAACTTCTAACGACTCGGAATGACAACAACGGGACGAGGGCGTGGACGCGGGGCCGGAGGCGGAGGTGCAGGAGGCGGAAATGGTGGTCCGAATCCCAGGGATAACGGGACGCCTAGGTAGGCTTAATTTTCAGCAGCACAGGATGCCTTCGAGGACTGCTTGACTGACTATGGGGTTTGCCCTAGAAGAGGATCGTGGAGAGTTGGCCCTCCTAGCTCAGGAATCAGTCAACCTTCGAATTTCTCTCCGCGAGGAGGCACACCTGTTGTCAACAATGTTCCGAGTGGTCCTCGGACTTCGATTGCGGATCAGTAAGTTCACTCCTTGTACAGGCTTTCTCATGACTAACGCTACAGCAGCATGACCGATCTACGGAAAGTCCAGGATGGCGACAAAGGTCCAGGTAAAGGTCAGTATGCTTGTGCTACCTCCTGGGATTCTCGCTGAAGAATCACCAGCCTTTCAGACGGATTCGGATATTTCCGCCACTCCTAACCGCGGTGGTCCCCGTGAACTCCAGCCATGGGTTTCGGATGGGCCGGAACTTCCTCCAACAAATGGTGCGGCGAGGCCGAGTAACGGCAATGGGGTTCCGAAAGACTCTGAGACGTTTGGAGCGGGAGAAAAGAATGGTCAATGGGATCAGTTTGCGACTAACGAAAGGCTTTTTGGTGCGACGACAAATTATCAAGAGGAGATTTATACCACGAAGTTGAACCGGTCTGGGCCTGACTTCAAGAAGAGAGAGAAGGAGGCTGAGAAGTTGGCAAATGAAATCATGGGTGTGAGTTTGGGTCTCATTTCTCACATTTAGCCGATTGCTGAAAACGCCCCTAAACTACCGTAGGTTACATCAAGTAACCCTCACATCCAAGAGGAGAGGAACCAGCCTGTTGAGGATTGGTCAAAGGACGAGGAGGAGAGGTGAGCACCTTCATGGACTTGTTCCACCGGACGTCGCGCTTACCATCAACCAGGTTCTCTGGTGTTACTCGTGCTCCAAACGCATATGTACCGCCCGGAGCTCGCCGAGCACAAGGTGGAACTCCTTCGATCCCAGTTCGACCTGCTCCTGTCGCTAGCGCCACGACCAACAGTGTTGTGCCCAAACCCAACGGTGCTCCTGTGACTGCATCTTTAGCCCCCTCGAACCCGTCATTGGGCGAGCGACGGGCGAGCGATGTCCCTGCTACCCCTGCTGCCACAGCAGCTGTGATACCATCACCGGCCAAAGACATTCCTGGAACTTCCACGACAGTTGCTCCTGCTGTCGCTGCCCCTGCATCGGAACCAAAGGTGAGCAACTTCAACAGGACCCAATCCGTCGCTTACTAATCATCTTCCGTAGGAGAAGATTGGCGGGGTCGTGGACATGTTTAGGGAGTTTGTAGGTGTTGAGCGGGAGAAGGTGGTGGCGAAGCAGCAAGCAGTCGTGAAGTCGGAGCGGGATAGACAGATGGCGGAACTGAAGAAGTTCCATTCTAGCTTCAAGGTGAGGTGATGAAATCGATTGACTGTCTGGCGTGACTGACGTCCGGAATGATCGCAACTAGGTCCCCCTTCCGATCCCAAAGGATATCTTACCCATCCTCTCAAAAGACGCCGAAAAGCAGAAAGCCATCGAAGCCAAAGTGGCTGATGGGGTTGAAGCTGTCCGCCAACAGGCTGAACAGCGGAAGACCGCTCTGCTAAAATCTCCTCCTCCGGGAGGCCCTGCGTCCAATACCCCAGCGTCGATTGCGAACTCGATCACTGCCTCGCCCTCTGGTATCCCCAAAAAGATACCAATGAAGATCGCAGAGATCCCTCCTTTCGGCGGAGCTAAACCCAAAGCCCCTGTTCTTCCTATTGCCGAAACTGCCAGCCAGAATATCGCTCTTTCATCTTCGCCTACCCCATCTTCCACATCACAGATCTCAGCCACTCCCGCCAAACTCAACCCCTCTGCCAGTGCTTTCGTTTTCAAACCCAATCCCGGTGCGGCTGTTTTCAAGCCGGTAAGTCAGAAGTGGTATCTGGGGAATGGCCAATTACTGATGCCTGGATCAGGCTGGACCGACTGTCACCAGTCCGGCACCCAGCGCTACCAAACTTGTATGTCATTCTCCTTGCTGCCGAAGCCGTTCGACATTCTCATGTTACTGTAGCCCCCATCCATCCCAGCTCAGCCAGCAGCCAGCACCTCCGCTGTCCCTCTCAATCCATTCTTTGGAAACCAGCTACCCAAAATTCTACCCCGAGGCGCAGTAGGCGCTATCAACGTCAGAGATGATTTCAACCCATGGAAGAATGGCAGTGTTCCCAGCGCTTCATCCATTCGTAAGCTCTCCCTGGTCGTCGTCCAGCTGTTGAACTAACATATGCTATGCAGCTCCTCAATGGCCATACACTGGTCGGAAAGCCGCTGGCTTTGGTGGTATGACAGGAATGCATGTGCCTCCGCCAATTGTTCCGGTCTTTGACGAAGAAAATGCTTCCTCTCACGGAGGTCCCCCTCAGCTCATGCAAGGCATTCCACCAAACTTCACTCCTTACGGGTATAGATTTAGTCCGGTGAGAGTGATTATTGTTTCACGTATCTCCGTCATGACACATCTAATTTGACTAGTATCGTGGGCTGACCGAGAGTTGATATTCTTTCTAGCAGGGGATGCCGCAACAACCAATGCCTGGTCAGATGCAAGGCAATCCAATGTTCTCACCCGGGCCGCAGTACGCTACCCCACTACCTGGTGGCCCGATGGGACAGCAGTCTCATCAACACATCCCTCAAGGGCATGGTCCGCAACCGAATGGCAGTGAGTGAAGCTTGACCACATGAGTCGTTCGATTCTAACGCAGACTGACAGTGCCAATGTACTTCCCGAACGGTATACCTCGTGAGTCTCACTGATTGCTTTGCCTTTGTCCATCCCCCTCCTCTCACATCTGTTGACCTCTTCACGCCGCAGAAAATCCTCAATTCATTCAACAACACCAACTCCATTTTAACCCAAACTCCCCGCAGAGACCAGGCGGCCCGCAAGGTAACGGTCCAGGACCAGGCGGTCCGCATCAACCAGGACCAGGTGGTCCTCAGATGTTTTATCATCCCCAGGGCCAGATCTCGACACCTCAACATACGCCTCAAAGTAGGTGCCCCCGTCAACTGTATTGAACTGCGTGCTGACAGACACGGCTTTTTTAGTGCAACATAATATCCCGTACCAGGGTCAACCTCCACCTCCTTATCAGGCCCAGGGTATGCCAATGCAGCAAGGGCCTTCGGGTGGTCCATGATCTATTCCGAGCGTTGACATCACACAGTGACTTGGTGATGAGTTCGACGAGAGGCGCAGGGGGCGATTTTGGATTGACATCTGAGGAGGTCTTGTTTATTGCGGGACATGGGAACGTTGGGTATAGGTGTGATGCCGGGGAGAAGTGTTGCATGGTGTGTTTGAAGACGAAATGGCAGCTAGGGGGATGGAGGAGATCAGATAAGGGATTAGGAGATGTCAATCCATTATTCAGCGACTTTGCACACTTCCATAAGCTCTGTCATCTTGAGCGCAGCCCTAGGCATACTTCAAGATGAGGATATGCGACATTCAGTCTAACCAGTGCATCCTAATGTGAAGGGAGGGGTCGTGAGAGGCCAAGCTGCCATCTGGCGCCGAGGCAGGGCGAGGGGTAGGAGCTAGAAGGAGCGGAGCGGTTAGCAAACCTTTGGGTCACTCACCGCATTTGCTCCCTGAGAAGGGACTTCAGGCTCGTTGAAAGCCTGGCAGTCCAGATTCAACCAGGTGGTAACAGAGGACAGCTTGCACTCTCCTCGATATCCCCCCCGTTCTGGTAAAGCTCTTCGGCGCTCTCCCGTTTGCTCCGATATGCCGCTCGCTCGCTAAAGAAGCAATCGGTGGAGTGCAGAGGGCAGAGGAGGCGATAGTGTTGTACCGACGCATCGGCATTCGAGCTCCAGATCAGAAATAAACAGTTGCATTCCATCTACGGCCCAAGCAAGCAAAGCCCCGCCCGTGAACAAGGACGTACCCCCCACCCTCGGCGGGCATCCTACCCCTTCCAACGATCCCTCCCGTACTTCCTCTTGACAACAGTTCCTTCAATCCGAAGTAATAATTTAACTGACGTGGTATCGGCGGAAGCATTGGGATTAACAGAGCATGTCACCTGTATACAGGGTAGTCAGTCTTCACGCTGAGGCCAAGAAAGAAGGGAACAAGGTCCTTGGAAGGGGATCTGGAGAGACGTGAGGGTTTGTGATGGAGATGTGGACTTACAGCACATTTCCTCAGCTGATCATTTGTGAGAGACAGTCAGCGATGATTGCTCTTCGAGGTGACTTATCACGAGGAAGATGATGACGATCGGGAACTCATGGAATCGCAGAGACCTACCGCAACAACAACACAGAGCTCCGGCGCAACTACACATCAAGGTCAGCAGCTGAGTCTCCACCCTGCGAAAACCACGTTCAGAAGAGGACATACCAAGCTAGACAACCTTCACCGCCGCCACCTGATTTCTGGGGTTGCTGCTGGACGTAGACAGGCTGGGGTTGGGGTTGGGGGTAGCTACTGCGTGTCAGCTCGGTGTGCTATGTGACTCTGTAGCGGTGTGCATTTGAGTCGGAGGACAGGGGCTCACTATTGGCCTGGCTGTTGGTATGATTGCTGTTCATCACTTGTCAGTGCATCCTCATCTCAGACAGGACACGTCATCCAGCTAGACGGGAGATGGAAGACGACAACCAGTACCCCGCAGCCAGCGAGGAGACTTACCTGAGGAGGTGGAGGGTAGTATTGCTGCTGTTGCCCATACCCGCCCTGCTGGGGGTATCCCTGCTGTGGGTAGCCCTGTTGTGGGTATCCTTGTTGTGGGTATCCGCGGTCGTGTCTGGTTTCATTTAGCTTGTACATGGAGGAGAGTGGTTAAGTGAGCTGCTCACTGTGCACCGCCGCCATAGTACTATAGAATGAGGGTAAGCATTAGTAACGGTGTCCCTCGGTGACGTCGGGAACAAGTAAGGCGGTGAAGGAGACAACAACATGCGGATTGGGAGACTCACATCTTTAGCTGACATCGTTGTTTGTTTGTAGTCTGTAGATGTGGGTGTGGGTAGTACGACTGAGGGCAGGTGGTCTTTACCTGTATTTCTTCTTAGAAAAACGGATAGGATATGTATATGTAAAACTCGTGGTGATGAATGTGTCTGTCTGAATACCCCGTACTGGCTGCTGGCTGTGCTGTCGCAGATCTCTCGCTGCACCCAGTTGCCGCGTTACGTTTGTTCCGCCTCGGACGATGCGCCGCCCGCCGCCAGCCAGCACCCAGATCGGGACCCCGAAGGGCTCAGAGCAGTGGCAAATAAATGGCCAGTAGGTGTGACATGTGGCGGTGCAAACTGGCGACTTCGCTTAGGGGACTCAGTCATGTATATCTCTATCTCGGTAACTCCATAACGCCCCCCTAGCACCTGCGACTCATTATCATATGTTGCTTATACATTAAGCCTCCTATACCGCTGCCCTTCTCCTCCTGTTCCTTTCCGGCTCTTGATCATTAGGCTGTCTCTTGCGCCAACAGTTGAGACACTCAAACGCCCCTCCACCAGCCGTGAGGAGCTTGTAAATCCCCCCGTGTTCCGGTGAGACTTCTATCAACATGCATGGGATGAGAAGGAGGAATGCGACAACCAACACTGGAAGGAAATGTAATTGTCAGCAGACCAATACGCATGATAACACCATTCAGAAAGGGTGAAATGAAGATGAGAGGGGGAATGGAAAATGACCGACCATACACCCCCGTCCCAGTCCCTGTTCCGGCTTGATGAGCGACCAACCCGGCTTTCACAGTCACGCCGAGAACCACAAAAACGGCCACAAAGACGAAAGCCCGTCCAGCGCGATAGATGAATCCTTTGACTCCATTGCGCGTCCTAACCTGCCGCTTCCACCATCGCACCAGGCTGTTGCTGCCGTTCGCCTCCTCTTCAGGGGAATCAGATGGGTGGGGTGGAGAGCTAACTAAACGGAGCAGGAGGAAGAGGCCCGCGTAGAGCAGGAGATAGAAGGAAGCTAGTGCCGCTAGACCTGTTTGGAGGAAGAGAGATTGGAGGGAGATGGAAGAGATGCCCCCTGGAGCTCGGGCGTGGAGGGAGGTCGTGAATGTGTGTATGGTTTCGTCGATGTCTCTGTCGAGCGAGATTCGCTTTGAAGATGATGTCGTTCCCGATGTGGTATCTGAGGCTGAGTTTATACCTGAGCCTGAGCCTGCGGAGGGGGAACGCAATCAATGACTAGTTATTTACCGTCTAATGCAATGGCACACTAGCGAAATCAATAACTCACCAGCAGCCATCCACCCATTACATGTTCCTCCGACGCATTCCCCTAAAATGACTGGAGTCAACACCCAATACACCCAAACCCCTCGAATCCCCTCCGCGTGCAGCGATGCACTGAGCCCGGGGTAGTCATATATGATCACCACCTTTCACAAACAGGCTTGACTCACGCAAAAGACCAATATAAGTCCCACTCGCCGTATCCTTAACAACAGCCCCAACCCCTCCCGAACTACTAGGCGGCGAGAAACACACAACGCCGACCAATATCAGCACCAAAATCTCCAAGATCAAAACCCGCTTCTTCGGATGATATTTCTCGGGCGATATAACGTCTTCTTCAGGCTCTTTCGTTGTCGTTTCCGGAGGGGGCTGATTCTTCTCCGGGTCTTGGTCGTGGTTCCTTCTTCGGTTTCTTCTTGGTGCTTGACTCGACATCGTGGCCCTTTAGGTGTTTCTTTCGGACTCAGAATTGGAGTCTAGGAGTGGTAGGCTGATTTTTATGACGACTCGGATTGATCTTGCCGCTGGCACAGATATCTGGCTGTGTCCCCTTTACGTTGTTGTCCTCAGGACAGCCACTACAACGAGCTAGTTTTCCGGCTACAGCAATTTGTGGATGAATACACTTCCCCCCAACCTCATCGCCCTACTTTCGTTACATACGATGGGTACGATGATCTCACACACGTCAGATATATGCAACGCTGAGTGAGACCCCAAAGGAGGTCTGTCAGCTAGGCAAAGGATCGTCGTGGGTGTGGTAGATGGTTAATCTGATGCAAATCTGCATCAAATACAACAATGAAGTGAAGCCCACGTCTGGGTGATCTCTGTTTAGCTTCGCCAACGCCAACAATGACAATGATATCTGTTATGGGTAGTTCTGCCCATCAGACCGTCCTCGTAGTCCAGACATGACATGCTCTATATTTTTACTGATCGGCTCAAGACGCCGGAGGGCGTAACCTCTTCCCAGACATACTCTGTGTCCCGGCACCCACAGCCCTATCCCCCGTTCCGTGAGCGGCATAGAGCCTACGTCCCGCACTACGGCCCCACTGATCCAGTCCAGCTCCCCTCTCAGCCCACCTAGCCTCCTCCCCAACCATCGTATCAACTTTAACATTTCCCTTCCTCTCATCATTCCACCTCGTAGATCTGATAAGTACTACCGTGAAGAATAAAAAAGCAACCAGGAAAACTGCGAATAATGTCACTGCGTGTATCTAGTCAGCTATTACCTCGTTATCGGTCTCAGTAGAGCCACATCCAAGTGCATCAGCCGTATGGAGTAGGACAGGGACATACTGCTATCGCCAACTGGGCTTGACTTGAAAAATATCGGTCGATAAGGTATCGTAGGGCCTGCGAGAGATTTTGAGTCCTTGGGGAAATTCGGTGGCAAAGAGTTTATAACTGCAGGTTATTTTGGCATAATCAGTCAATGCAAAGGTGATAGGAGACGGGCGATCGTCAGCGGATCATCATCACACCAGAGGGATAGAGTCACTGACAGATAAGACTCGGGGTAGCGGTCTGCTGTCCACTAGTATCTAGACTCGTAGGGAAGCTTGGAGATACAGTAAGACTGGACAGCCTACTAGACGTGACAGAAATAGTCCTGCTTGTAGTTGTACTCTCTAAGGAAGGTCTGGAAGAGACCAGCAGAGAAAGACTCGAGGAAGCTGAAGGAACTCTGATCGAACTCGTTGAAGTTGAGATATGGGTAGTCACAGTCGATGACAGCCCAGCAACAGATGTGGAGCTGATAGGAGGGATGACATGAGCCGAGGGTTCGTCATGTGGAACCTCTTCTGCAGGCCCAGAGGGGACCGGCAATCCCAGGATACCATCTTGTCGTTTCCCTTTCTTATCGCTGATGTTTCCCCTCTCATCCCGCGATTTCTGAGTCTGATCAATGGGGATGATCATTGTTATCTGTGTCTTGAATGTAGATGAGATGGATTGCTGATCATCTCGGTGGGAGATGCAAGGCTCGCTTCCGCACTCGTCAGCCGTCCTTTCGAGCGCCACTCCCCTTGAAAGAGTGTTTCAACACGATTGAAGATCCTTTGTTCGTCTCCTAGGGGGGTTAGACGTCCATGCCGGTATGGCGACATTGGTTGAACAGTCAATCACTGTTCGTTTGGTGGTACGTAGATTGATAGGTACCATCAGACTATATCCGTGGTCCCTCTGGAGTTGTGACTGCACGCTCTGCCACTCTGGTCAAGGCGTGGCGACCTTCGTCCCCTAAGCACTTCAATCCAGTTACAAGCATTAGCGCAAGACCTGGACCAGACTCTCATGTCATATCATTGCATGCCACTAGTGTCTACCGGACACAAGAGTTTAGAGTAAACGATACACATAGCCGATGGAAACGTAACAATGGAGCCGGGATAATCACAAACGAGGAGGGCATATACAAAGTGGAGTGTATGGCATTTTTGAGCGAGATGTGGTGTGATGTCATGCGATCGTACTTTACAACAGGGTGAACAAAGCTGAGGCTAACTTTTATTGGGGTGCACTTGCCCAACTTAATGAATCCTAGATAAGAAGAATACAGGTATTCAAATAAGAATCAGGGCGGGTTGACCATGGAGAGTCATCAGGAATGCGGATCTGGGAACACAGGTATTAGCAAATTTCTTTCGTGCAACCCAGACTCAAACTCACCCTTCCGTGGCGCCCCGCTTCTCCACTTCCCTCGCAACAAGTACATCCGCGCTCTCCTCCTCCTCATCGGTATCGCTCCCGCTGTCGCTCGTATACCCCTCTTTGACCTGGACCATCTTGGGTTTTGAGTTGCGACCCGCTGCGCCGCGTGCAACTGCAGCAGGACGAGAGCTATCCTCGTCGTCATCCGACATATCCAAAATAGCATGCTCATGCGAAATGAAGTCATTGTTGACTGCTCGCTCTGGCTTTACAAAGCTCGTTCGTCGTCGGTGAAGTTGCGGGCCACTCAGTGGGGACGTCGAGAATGCCGTGGAGCGGTTTGGCGGGGCTAGTCGGATACAGCCCCATCCGGATGGTTGGGGAGCGGCCGGAGTGGAGGTAATGGGACCGGAGCGGGCGAGGAGACGGTAGGTTGCCGGGATAGAGTGGATGGCGAGGAGGTGGGTCAAGATGGCATGGGTATGGGAAAGTGTGTTGTCTCGGAGTTGGTGGAGTGTGGACAGGTCTGATGCCGAGATATTCGATCAGCACCAGGTTATGACTTTTGACTGAATGAGCTATCCCAACGTACCTTGATAACACCCCGGGCTCCACACTGGGATATCGACAATCAACTCGGCCCTCTCGCGTTCCCAACTGCCACTTAGACTGCCGCCGAGACTCCTGGTTGGCCTCGGAATCGGAGCAGAGGCGGCAATAGGCTTAGCTCCGGGATCAGCTTCAGACTGAATCGTCTCAAGTCTAGCGGCTCTGCCGTGCTCCTCTACGAGGGCCACAACGATTTCTGCGAATTTCTTCGTGTCGCCCTCAATCTCCTTGCCGGTAGGTATCGCAAGGCCACCATAAGCTCTTGCGCAGAGTGGGGACTGGTAGGGGCGGATTGGTGGAGCTCTCGCGAAAGATCGCTGTCCGGTGGCGGGGGAGGGGGGGATGGCGACTGGGGAGGAAGAGGAGGATGCAGAAGGCATGGTGAGAGGTGTGATGGCTCCGCTTCCTGAGGCTGAGGGGGATTTGGCTATGGTCGAGGCCACTGGACGAAGGCTTGGAGACGAGGTGGGCGAGGAAGAGAGCGGGGTGTGCGAGTGAGAGTGGGAGTGAGATGCCAGAAGTGGTGAGGAAGTCATGATCATTGTGTTGTGGGTATTCAATGGTGGAGATGTAGACACCTATAGATCAAAGGTAGATGCTGGTTTTTGAGATGTCTACTGTCCTAGACTGCTGCTGTCTGTCTGTCCGTATGCTGAAAGCGAGGAAAGAGGGAGTACAAGAGTAAGACGAGGTCCGGTGCGTAGTCAAGGGGATCGATATATATATCCTAGATGCACCTTTGTAGAGCGTCTAGCGTCACACGACCAGGTGTAAGGGGGTAGAAGGCGATTACCTTGAAAAGAAGTTCCTTTGTCGAGTGTAGTGGAGTCGTGTAGCGAGATACGAATATAGCAGTGTGTATAGGATAGGAATCTTATACACCAAACCCAGGGGGTTAGGGGGAAGGAGGACCTCGAGGGGGTCCACACAATCGGGTAGACTCGTGGCGCTGGACAACTGCGTCTGGTCAACGAGAACCGGAAAGAGATGAAGCAGAGTTCTATCGGATGATGATGATCAGCGAATCGTCCCGACTTGTAGATGCGACCAGGCAGGGAGAAGCTGGATATGATCCGAGAACGAGATGACACGAATGGAATAAATCGATATTCTCCACCCCCGCCTTAACCTTCCCCGCCCGGAACACCTCGGAGCTCCGACAGGTCATTCCGGACGCTGGCGCGAAATGGTATTTCCCGGTCTAACACGGAACGATCTCTGGTCTGGTATGCTGGCTGGCACTCACTCTGTTTAGGACTCACTGAGACTCAAACTGGGTACTGGGTACTGGGTGATGGGATGAATACATGCAGTACTGGTCAATGATGAAATGGTATCCACGCTGTCGGTCTGTGTCTGGCTCTGTATCTGCAGGATGGGATACTACAGAACGGACCTAATTGCAGCGCGCGTGACTGCCCCTCTAGACTTAGAATTGGCCCCGGTGGCGGCGACGGTTACTTGTTTTGCCGTGACGTCTCTGCTATCGCCCCCTCAGAGCCTCAAAATACATCAGAATTATGCTCTTGATGCATGTATGCAGCACACGTCGGGCAAGCTCGAAGCGTACGCGTGCACTCGTATATCCATCCCTTCGACAGCATCAGACACGACACCCCATGCCTATAGCTGGCCAGTGCCTGCCTTCAAAGAAGCACGCAACTCAGAGCTCTCCCGTCTCCTTCCCCTTCCGAGCCCCCGGTATACCTTATTTACCCCTCGTCGGAACAAACTTCGACCGGGCCGAAGGGGCCGAGGAACTCATTTGGTGAAATACCAATGGCAGTTGCCCCATTTGTTAATTCCGCGAAACGGGGGAACGAGCGGGATCTCGCGGAACGCCGCAATTGGTTCCATGACTCAGATGTATGGCAGCAAGATCGACATCTGTGGCACTTCAAGTGAGAGTGAAATCGAATCAAGAGAATGGAAAGGAATGAATCTATTTTGATATGACGCTCCGCGAAAAGCTAGACAAAAAGTGATGAACCGGACCCTCCGACGATCCTATTCCACCCTCTATGTACCTCCTCTACCTGGACCCCTGAACCCACATCCTCTATCCGGTCCCACAACCACATCCCGCTCAACGCTCAATGCCGCTTGCGATTGGGACTCTCCAGACACGCTGTCCCTAAAGATAGCAGCAGCTCGACACTCCCCACTCCCTAGTACAACGCGATCAACGCGTTTACTTGCCACCGGTGGTCTTGAAAGTGACCAGGCCCGCAAGGGAGATGCTACGAGCGCGCAAATAACTGTCAGCAAGACTACCTCCCCTTGACAGGTATATAGAGTGGTTGATGGACTTGAACTCACGAGTACCCGAAGACCTGAAGCGCAGTGATTTGCGATCCGAAAGCAATGACCGAACCGGAAATCAAGAGCTAGGGTAACCAATCAGTACGGAGTTCCGACGCAGATACCCGGCAGATCCTAGACTTGGAGGGCTCCAACAAGCAGTGCATAGCACTGATAAAATCACTCACGATATCCTTGAGCACACCAGCGAGAGTTAGGATCAAACCTGACCCGACACTGATCAAGAAGACAGCAGCAACCTGCGGTGAACGCGGGTGGTCAGCACAAATTGGTAACCATTGAAGTTTAGTCCAGTCAAGAGAGTTTCGGTTAAAGCTATCCCAATTGCAAGATAGCAAAATAACTCACATTCAAGGCAAATGCAATTCCGGCGTTGGTGAACAAAACCAACAGGCCAACTCGGTGAAGAGCGTAGAATGGCTCGAAACCCTCAGTGAAGGGGATGATGAGGGCGTTGATGACAGCACAGACAGGGGCGTAGTAGTGGAGGGACACAATGGGGTCCATCTGGAGAGGATCAGTCAGCACGGATTGGTAGTGAGATTATGCCATTCTCATTCACCTTCAAGCCGTGGAGCAGGATCTGGATCATGACAAGTCTCGATGCCTCGAAGCCGAGAGCAGCACACTGGCAGATGAAACCGAAGAGCTCGAAGTGAAGTTCACCATAAGCGGCTACCAATTTTATCAGTCTTGAGTCTCCTGTTGCCGATACTATTGATCTCCATTGACACTCACCGAGGGCGCAACCGGTAGAGATTAGCTGACAGAGTCGTATGAATGTTTAGCACTTCCACGGATCTGACGGGTACGAGACAAATTGAAAGCAAGACGCAGAGCTGAGACTTACGAAAACGATAATGATTAGCCTCATGTTGGGCTCCTGAATTTTGAACGCAAAGGAGATGAGGAGGATGGCGACGGGGTTGAAAGCCTGTGAAGGCGTCAGAATTATGTGGCTGAGAGCTCTGGATTACGTCTTTTATAAAAACATACCTTGAGCATCTGGATAAAGCTGACACTAAGGGTGAGGTAGGCGTAGTTGGACAAGATAAGACTGCCGGAGAAGAGTGCTCCGATAGGGAGGATAGATCGGATCCATCTGTCACGCTTTTTCGCACATAGAGTGTCAGATCCGTTAGAGTAATGGGCAGGTGAGACAGCCAACTCACAGTCATCTCAACATCCTTGGCACCGTCGACGAGAGTAGTAGTGCGCTGGAGAAGCCTGGTGGCTGCAGACTGCAATAGATCCGGTTAGCTCAGCTGGAGAGACATCTACGCGGAGAGTTTGCTAAAAGCCGCTCACAGCAAAGACCAAATGCCAGGTGGTGAGGAAGACAGGGAAGGGGAAGTTGAGGTTGGAGAAGACGTATTCTGAAAACATGGGTTAGTAAGATAGTCGACGAAGAAGGGGAAAGAAATCCGCTCACTGTTGTAAAGAATGACGGAAATGGAACAGGCCATCCAGATGGGGATGACTAGTTCATACACGTCAGCATTGTTTCATACAGAGTACAGGAAGGTAGATTGATCCAAGTGCCCAAGCAACATAGACTCGTACGGTGGGAGGTTGATCATTGAAAAGTTGACTTACTGACAACAGCAGGAACGACAATCTTCTTAGCCTGACCGGAAGAGGTGCGGGCATCGGCGATCCTGCAAACGATGTGTCAGTCGCTAATAATTACCTCCATATCTTCTTCACGGCATCTTCCGTAGTCTAATGGATTGTTTGGAAGCATCAAGACTCACTTGACTTCTATGTGCTCGCCGTGACTCAGGTCCATGTTCACGTCAGACGCGCGGGGCATGGCCTAATGATGGGGAGGGGAGAGGTGGTGTCAGCGAAGTTTTTAGCGAGGCCATATGCGAGCTGTGAAGTGCATGTAGAACCATAAGGGGAACGTTCTAGCCCGGCACGTAACAAGGGAAGAACGATCGCGAAGTCCGAGCGAAAGAGCTCGAGCAGGTTTCGGGGCGTCGTTCCTCCCGATGTAGCTCATGCGTCACGACGGTAGCAGCAGCTAGCAGCTCGCCAACTCACGGTGAGGGGCACGGAAGCCTCGAGGTCCTTGGCTGATTGTGACATGGTGTATGGAGATAATTTATCGATAAGGATCAAGATGAATGAAGGAGAGTTAGGTAAGTTGGCAAGGACGCGCTATCGGCCGTCGGATTGCAGAGAGACGTGGAGATGATTCAATTGCTGTGCAATGTTAAAGGAGGGGGTGAATTGGTAGTTATTTATAAACGGTGGGCCAGTGTGATCGACGCTGACGCTGTCGCTAATGCTGGGGGAGAGGGGGTGAGGATGAGTGTGTCTGGTTTGGAGAGGTGGTAGAGATGACAGCGAAGAGAGGTGGAATATCCTTCCCAGGCGTGGGCGAGACGACGCGCCCCCACTAACTGGACACTGCCAGTGCGGTCAGGGTCATGTTTCCCGTTTTTTCGCTCTTCTCCCCTTTGCCCCGCCAGCCCATGGCCCAGCCGGGGCTGAGACACGTTTCTGCTCTTGCCAAGTTAGTTCTGCCCTGGTCTTGACTAAACACGGTACGAAGTTTATGGTAAGTTATGGATGTCTGCGGCAACGGGACCGCAGCTTTCTTTGAATAATTTCCTATCATCCGCAGGGTTCAACTGTCTACCCCTGACGCTTCTCTTCAGCGTCTTCTGCAATTCTGCCTTTCTCAACTAACAAGCTACAGCAAGGAACCGCTGGGACCGCTGCTTTGGAGCCTCATGCACGGAACTCCTTGTGGCCGAGTATGGAAATCATGGATGCAGTTTTCGTAATGTGTCATGCCCTGCTGAGCCGCCGGCGATATCAGAACGAAGATCGACATTAGAATGACTCGTAATGGGGAACACCATTGACTTGTATGCTTCGGTCGGGTCTCTGACTCCTCTGACTCGTCGCTGGAGAGAAATGCCGAAGCAGGCGAACATGAGGTTCAAAGATTCGCGCAATTATCTCACTAATCACACGTCATTTACAATGAGCTTGAGCTTATGCGCATGCGTGCGTCGCATGCTCTGTTCTCCTTCTAAGATAATATCTGCCGACTGGTGCGGTGAATATCTTACCAACAAAGATACCTCCCCACTATGCGACCCTCCATCCCTCTCCCTCTACGAGCCATCGCACCACCTATAGCTTCCTCCTCTCGGTTACGCCATCCCACTCCCTCAACTCTTGCACGATACGCTTCGACCTCTGCCGCCACTGTGAGTGTCGTCAGACCACGATTATGCTATCGAGCCGGAAGGGCAAGAAAGTCCATGCTGATGTGAATTTGTAACAGTCATTCGCACCTACCTCGACGGTGACCACGCTGTCTAACAAAATCCGGGTCGCAACCGAACCTTCTCCGGGACACTTCCATGCTGTAGGGGTCTATGTCGATGCTGGGAGTCGGTTCGAGAGTCCACGGACAAGTGGTGTCTCCCATATACTGGACAGAATGGCTTTCAAGGTGCGTGTTGTTCATGTTAAATTAGCAGTTTTGCATCACTAGTTCAGAGCTCATACTTTGTCGCCGCAG
The DNA here is from genome assembly GCA_001599695.1 of Phaeotremella skinneri. NCBI lineage: Eukaryota > Fungi > Basidiomycota > Tremellomycetes > Tremellales > Phaeotremellaceae > Phaeotremella > Phaeotremella skinneri. The sequence continues at coordinate 851,821 of BCHT01000005.1, forward strand.
AGCACCGATAAGCATTCTGATGCCGAAATGACAACCCTTATCGATTCTCTCGGCTCACAAATATCCTGCTCCTCATCACGCGAGACAATCATGTATCAATCGACCGTCTTCCCCCAATCTCTCCCTCTTGCCCTTTCCCTACTATCCTCCACCATCCTCCACCCTCTACTCCTGCCTTCCGAACTCGAGGCCCAGAAATTAGCGGCAGCTTACGAAATCCGCGAAATCTGGGCGAAGCCTGAACTGATCCTCCCGGAGATTCTGCATACCGTCGCTTTCAAGGGCAACACGCTAGGGATGCCTCTGCTGTGTCCCGAGTCGCAGTTGGCGAAACTTGGTGAGAAGGAGGTCAGGGGCTTCATGAGCGATTGGTTCAGACCTGATCGAATGGTCGTGGCTGGTGTTGGGATGGCGCATGAGGAGTTGGTGGAATTGACAGAGAGGCACTTTGGCGGGATGACCACTTCAACGGCAACTTCGGCGTCAGCTTCTACAGCAACGTTACATCCTGCTGTTCCTCCCCAGCCTAGTGGCACAAAATCCTTTGCGACAGTTTCGTCAGCTCCGGTCGGGCACTCTTCAACGCCTGTTTCAGACGATTATTTGAGGTTGGCTAGTGCGAAAGCAGTTTACACGGGTGGTCAGGAGATGATCGAGAAGCCGGATGAGGAGTTTGTGCATCTCTACATCGGATTCGAGGGTTTGGGCATACATGATCCGGATATAGTGAGTAATTTTGCAGTTCTCTCGATTTTGCCTTTCAACTGATTCAATGTGACTGCAGTACGCTCTGGCAACATTGCAGATGCTTCTTGGAGGTGGGGGCAGCTTCTCTGCAGGTGGACCCGGAAAAGGAATGTACACCCGGTTGTACACCAACGTTCTCAACCGCTATCACGCGGTAGACTTCTGTGCAGGTTTCCATCACTGTTATGCCGATTCCGGATTATTTGGAATTTCCGCGGCGGTATACCCACAATTCGCTGGGTCGATTGCGAACGTCATTGCGCATCAGCTGGATACGTTGACGAGACCTATGATGGGGGGAATCACCGAGGGAGAGCTGAGACGGGCGAAGAACATGTTGAAGAGTACTTTGGTTATGGCATTAGAGTCTAGATTGACAGCTGTTGAGGGTAGGTCCGGAATGCTCGTACATTGTTAAAGTGGTACGAGTGCTGACGTCGTATACAGATTTGGGAAGACAAACCCAGATTCACGGGAACAAGGTACCAGTCGAGGAGATGTGTGCGAAGATTGACGCGTTGACGCTAGCCGTGAGTTCTTGTCCCTCACAGTCTCACCTCATGCACCTCACGCAGGGAGACCTGTCACCGTCGAAGCTAAACAGTTTCATCCAGGATCTCCACCGAACGGCCACCAGAGTGCTTCGACCCTCCTCCAACACCATGCCACTGAACTACGGCCTAGGCTCTGGTCAACCCACGATAGTCGCTCAAGGACAGGTGGACGCGCTGGGCGACGTGAAGGGGACATTGAGGAAGTGGGGGCTTGGAAAGGCGTAAGCGTGGGCTTAAGATGACAGCCTATCGAGAGTTATAGCATCGTGATTACCATTGTATTACAACCATGCATGACTGCACACCTCACTGCGACCGGGTTTAGTGCGATCAGTGATCGCTTGGACCTTGTGATTGCACAGGCAGGCGATCGCCGTCGGAGAGATTCCATGTTGAAGTTAATAGAGTAGCTCGCCACGACAACATACTCGTATCGCATTTTCTCCGCGCCCTGCCTTCAAGCCTGTCCGTCCTCGATTAACCTGGACCAGAGATGCCTTATGCTCATTTCAGCTGTCATGATCCGTCCTAAGCGTTACGGTGTCACAGAAGAAATCGTGACGTCGAGACGAGACTGCGGAGAGCGTGCTACTCTCCGGATGGTGGTCCCGCGCCTGCTGTGCCCTGACGAACCAGGACAAAGACCACAGGACAAGCAGGACAATAGACAATAAGCAGACCAACAACAAGCTGGCCGGTTGTGTCCTTTGTCTCTGGGTATCCATTGTACACCAAGGCCTACAGTTACGCAGGCAAGTGGCAAGAAGGATAGTAGATGCATCGTTCCATCGGTGACATGGCCATGGGTATGGGTACCAACTGAGTGAACACCGGGAGTGTAGTCTCAATTGTCTATATTTCAACCACTGTTCTGCAACGTCGACGTTTCTTCCTTTCCCTTTCCTTGTCACAGCACTATCTCTTAGCCGCTCGCTTGTATCTACTGCACAGACTCGATCGGCGTCGACTTCAAAAAGTCTGAATCCCCTAGTGTCAGACCACTTAGTGCCAAAGAAAAGTCAGCGAAAGCAACCTTGAAATCTGTTCCCACTTGTCATTGTTTTGTTTGTGGGAGTCTTGCGTCCCAGCGTGAGAGAGTTCATAACTCAGGTGAGCTGTTGATGCTGCTTTCGTTCAAGCTTCTACAGAGGCCGAACGGTCAATCCATTCGGCATGGCCGGTCAGACGGACTGAAAGGAGTCTACCCAAGGACACTCGCTATATGAGACTTTACTGACAGATCTCACTCTTTTCCGCAGCATCTACCCCAATACTCTGGACGTAGAGGGTCACATCTCAGGTCATCGGTCCGTGCTCAGCATTTGCATTGACACATAGGACGAGAAGCAGCGGTAACCATCAATAATCCACGATCCACGATCAACGGTTGACGGATCGGATCGAAAGCCAGCGGATTCTTGATTAAAGGGGGTCGGTGTCATCGCTTTAAACGAACGGTTTCATCATCTCGGTATCACTCCACCACGTACCACGTCGTGCTTCATTTTGGGCAGAACGCCAATCATCTGAACGATTGTGCAGCTGTGCAACTGCAGGGACGAAGGACGCCGAGTGACACAACTTGACGTTTCGATTAGCATCACCCGCTTTCTCATTGACCTCTCACGAGGGTGAGGTTTGGATCTAGCGGGGAGTACTGTCACCATCTCCCCGCAGTATCTTCTGTACTCCGGGTGCAGGGTCTGTCAACTATTTGAACGGCCAATTACACGATCGAGAATCCCCTCATTGCTGTTCTTCTCATTCTCTTGACACAGTTGTTTGAGCCAACAATTCCGACCCCTGAAAGTGGATTGGTTCCTTTCAGCAGTAAACAGGAAGCCACCGAGTGCTCGACGTCCTTTCTCGCTTTGAGGATCGTGGACAGATTGATTACAATCTGCAGGCATCGTCGTAACACCAACTCTTTACTCGACTCATATCCGGTGTTCACTTCAGTCCCCAGACGGGATCTGAGCAATCTCCTCCTTCACCCGATATCTTCTAGGAAGAAGAGTTGTCAAGATGGGTGCTTGTATGTCGTCTCAAGCTGAGGGGCCAGCGGAACAACGGAGTCGAGAAATTGAGAAGGTTCTTAGGGAGGTGAGTTTCTCCCACTTTTCGAGTAGATGTCGCCGGAGCGCACGAACAGTGTGATTGGACGACTTCTTTCTTCTAGATTGGATCCACCGTCGTGCGGCCAGCTGTGGGCAAGTAGACAGCCAGGAATTGATTGGAGGCGCCGCTGAGGGCTATTGGTTGGGCGATCTTTGAAGCTGACTGGCCATTCAGGATGAGAAGAAATTGGCCAAGGAGATAAAACTCCTCTTACTAGGTGCCGGGGCCTCGGGTAAATCCACGGTCCTCAAGCAAATGAGATATATTCACAACAAACCATTTACACCGGATGAGGTGGAGGATTATCGGTACGTCCTGCCCTGATCGACCTCGCTGTCATCCCCCAAGGATGTTTCCTATCTCTCGTTTTCTGATTTGCTGACAATGATCGATAGTAAAATTGTGTTCTCAAATATCGTCGGCGGGATGCGGTCTATCATCGATACAATGGATGACCTAGGTCTCGCGGTCGCGTCGTCGAATCGGAAATACATCAGTTTGGTGGATAACGAACCTCCCGTTAATACTGGAGAGCCGTTCCCTATAGCGTATCTCGAGGCATTAGGGAATTTATGGAAGGACGAAAACGTTCGGAGGTGTTACAAAGAGGGGTACAGGTTTGCTTTGCAGGAGAATCTTACTTAGTGGGTTCCCAGCTCCACATGCCATACTCTTCTGTCTGTCCATGGATTATCTGGGTTGAGCTGACGCGACTTTTAATAACTCCAGCTTCTACGCTGATCTCGAACGACTGTTTCTGCCCTCGTACGAACCTACACACGATGATATGCTCCGGGTAAGGAGTAAGACGACGGGGATCAGTGAGACTCGGTTCGAGCTTGACACATTAACGATTCGGATGTTTGTAAGTCACCATCCTGTCACCGAGTCTCCTAGCATAACTTGCTAAGCTCCGTTCTCAGGACGTCGGTGGTCAACGGAGCGAACGACGGAAATGGGCTAGCGTTTTTGAGGGCGTCACAGCGATTCTTTTCCTGGTGTCTTTGTCGGACTATAATTCTTGCCTGATAGAAGATGTGAGTCATCAGTTCCTGTTCGCAAATGGGTGACATTCAGTGTATCGAGACTGACAGGTGACTGGCATGGGATAACAGAAAGATAGTAATGGTTTGCTCGAAGCTCTAATTCTATTTGATTCGATTGTCAACTCGCAGTGGTTCGTCAAGACCTCAGTTGTGAGTACGGATCGAGGGGTTTCCGTCTGATAATGCGTGATTGGGAATACTGACCCTAGGGCGTTGTAGATCCTGTTTCTGAATAAGGCGGATCTGTTAATGGAGAAGATCAAAGATCCAGCACAGCAGGTTGCCCCTCATTACCCAGATTTCACAGGTCAGTCGAGGCCGTATACAATCGTAGTCACGACCCTGTTTGCGGTTTCCCTCCTTGATCAATGACTAACTGGAAGCAACGATCAGGTAAACCTGGAAGCTTTAATGATGCTGTCGCATTCTTCAAAGAGAAGTTTAGAAGTCTAAATCGTACACCTACGAAGGAGATATACACACAGTGCGCTGCATTCCCCTTCTCTTTCGATTCGAAGCTTATAACGAATAATCTTCATAGCATCACTACTGCTACCGACACCGAGGCGCTCAAGGTCGTCATGGCTGCTGTTCAGGACACCATAGTCCGGGCGCAGTTGAGAGAGATGAATATTTTATAGTGATCCCCATCCAATTCCATCTAGCCTTTCTACATCCGCTTCGTCTGATTCTCAGTGTGTTTAGATCACTTATGGGTCAAACCTTGTAACTATAATTTTCGTCATTTTGCTGTTTCTCGGGCTCCGGTTCTTTGTTCGGCTGAGATTATGATTTGGAGATGATTAGTGGGCTGGATGCATATTATTGAGATGTGCTCGACAGACCGTCCTGAGATGCATGCCGGCGATGCCGTCAGAGAACAATGTTGTGTATCAATGTTTGAACCCCGTCCACAAGGCCTAGCTGTGGGTTGGATGCAGGGTTGACATTTTAGAGTTGATCTGCGATATCGAAAAAGCCCGGAACCCTGCGGGCCGTGACATGCGATAATGTAATAGAATCCTCATGGTGAATGGGTGGTTTCTCAAAGCAAACTATGCATATAGATCGGGATGATACAGAGAGGCTTGATCTGTCAAGACTGCTGCCCCATATCCTGTATATCGATTGATGCAGAAGTAACAGGCATACCTCGAGACCCCACACACACCAGTTGAACTGCACAGTCTTTTGAGGCAAACAAACGCGCGAGTCACACCGACGCGAATGACTTCTTTTCCAGCTCACACCAAGATGCAGTTCATGCCCCCCTTCTCCGGCCTACCGGGAGCACCCATTCCCATTCCAAGGATACCTGTGGCCCAGGATTTCATTACGTCTTGAGGGTTCCCATCGGATGAGCAGGATACCCTATGCATAGGATGGGGGGGCAGGTGAAGGCCCCAAGGCATGCTCCCGCGCCAAAGCACTAATCCCGGGGGAAACGCCGATTAGTAGATGGGGGCTTTGTTGTGGTGCGGTGGCTCGGTAACTGAATAACTGAATACAAACCGAGCTGGAACAAACGACGATTCCACCTCACTCATCCCTCAAGCCCTCTCACTCGCTTCCTACATTTCCTACATTCCTACATTCTCCCCCCCTCCTCTCTCCGTCTCTCGACTCCTCCTTCTCCATTGTCATCTCTTCCCTCCTCCATAAACCACGCTCGAGCCGAAGCAACCGTCTGACACACACCCCGGGTAACAAGGGAAGCGAGGCAGAAAACGTCCTTTCCACCGGAGATAAACAACCATCCAACTTGCGACTGGCACTTGTCAACCAACCCTTCTGCCCTGTCACAACCCTGTCACTCTAGCCGCATTTCTACTCATTTCTTTCACTCGTCTCTGTTCTCATCACCGTCGACAGTCTTTCTTGCATTCGTTCATCGTCGCTGTCACTGTTGTTGTCGTCATCGCCATCATCTTGACCACTGGCTACGCAGCTACATACGTCACAGGTGTAAGGACTCCAAAGACTCTTTGTCTCGTCTAGGGTATTGTTAAGTGTCGGAGAAAGCAAGAATTTCAGTGTTTGTCCCCTTTTTTCGTCATTCAACATGGCTTCAAGAGTGGGTTGCTCTTCTCTAGTTTGGCAGGATAATCTAGGGAAACTCACTGACCATCTGACAATGACGTTTTCTTCATTCAACTTGCATCTACTATCGTCCCCATCGCATACCAACCTCTCGATCAACGATCTCATAATTTCCCTTTACATCACCTCCCCCAGGTCGCTGGCACTCGCCGAACGGCCGTTAGATCCAAGGCAAACGACGAGAATGCTGCACCCACGCAAGCTATTCGGGGGAAGACATCCCTCTCTCATCTTGGTCCTGCTCAGAAGTCAGCAGCCGTTGTCCCTGGGAAGAAGCCTGTTGCTGTCAAGGCTGGAGCGAAGAGGACTGCATTGGGCGCTGTGACAAATATTGCCAAGGTGGGACGCGCCGTCAAAGACCGGTAGAGACTGTCCATCCCGCTAATGTCATGCAAATAACAGGAGGCAGAGGAAGGCAAAGCACCCCGTGAGTGATATCGTACAGCGTATATACTAGCATCCCATATCCTGACCCGACGTTCCTTCTTTCTAGTGAAACCTTCCGCAGAAACACGACAGCCTTTAGCACCTCGAGCACAGAACAACGTCCAACAAGCACGCCCCATCGCCCCAGTCCCTCGACATGCCAAAGTCAACATCTACACCACCACAGAAACGTCCATGCCCATGGAGTCAGAGGATGAAGAAGAAGATCAAGCTTCGGAGATGGATCTCGACGGTGGAAAGCGCTTGGACACGGGTTTGACACCTTCATTGGGTGGGATGGGAGTTCGTCATGAGGACGGTAGTTCTATTGGGGAGATGTCAGAGGACGAGGAAGATGAGGACGAGGATGAGGATGATTGGCTGAGGATGAGTGAGGACGAAGCGTTGAGGGCGGAGCAGGAGCTTCAGATGGTCAGAAGTACTTTCCAGGATGACGTCGACATGTTCGACACAACGATGGTGGCGGAGTATGCGGACGACATTTTCACCCACATGGAGGCTCTGGAGGTGAGGCATGACTGCTGGGACAATACTGATCCCCGTTAGACATCCGTTATGCCCAATCCCCGGTACATGGATTTCCAGACCGAGATCGAATGGTGTGTACATTCGTTCCGCTTGACATGATCCAATTGACGTCGACTGCAGGACCATGCGCACAACACTCATCGACTGGCTACTTCAAGTGCATCTACGATATCACATGCTCCCCGAAACGCTATGGATAGCGGTCAACCTTGTCGATCGATTCCTGTCAGTGCGAGTTGTTTCGTTGGTGAAGCTGCAACTAGTTGGCGTGACAGCGATGTTCATTGCCGCCAAGTACGAGGAGATCCTTGCACCCAGGTAGGTCCGCTTGATCTAGTTAGATATCATGACGATCACGCTGACCGTCCCATGCAGTGTTGACGAGTTCGTGTACATGACTGAGAACGGATACACGAAGGACGAGATCCTAAAAGGAGAACGAATCATTCTTCAGACTCTCGATTTCACGGTATCGTCATACTGCTCCCCTTACTCATGGGTGCGACGGATCTCCAAGGCCGACGACTATGACATCCAAACTCGAACTCTGTCGAAGTTCCTCATGGAGGTCACTCTCCTTGACCACCGGTTCTTGCGAGCCAAGCCGAGTATGATAGCCGCCATCGGGATGTACCTGGCCAGGAGGATGTTGGGTGGTGACTGGGTGAGTTTGTCTTTCATCTTCAGCTCGTGCGACCTCGTCTAACGGAAATCCGATTACCAGAACCAAGCTTTCGTCTTCTACTCCAACTTCACGGAAGCTCAGGTGATCCCTGGAGCCTCGCTCCTCTGTGAAAGACTGGTTGAGCATGACTTTGAGTCGGTATATGTCTACAAGAAGTACTCCACCAAGAAATTCCTGAGGGCATCGACGTTTGCCCGTGACTGGGCTCAGAACCATGCGCCCTCAGATTGGTAGACGGGTGAGTGGTGGATTGCAAATAAAGCTGAAAGTGGCCGCTAATCTGGGATCTATGAGAACAGGATGGATTTCTTGAAGGATCCTTGATCGGAGGGAATCAGATGGGCGGCTGAACGGATGGAAGGTGGGGGTCAAACGAGAGAGGGACCAGAAGGAGCGGAAGATACCACAAACAACTCACGGACTTTATCCCATATACCTCCATTTCCCCTTTTGTCTTTCAGATTCCCCCTCATATAGCAACATTCTCTCTACGTTCATTTCCATTCAACTTAGTGTCTATATATATAATTTACAACCCTCTTCGTCACCCTTCTTCATCTTTCCTCCTTCATATACCTGCATGGCGGGCTTTCATCTTACCCTCCACGTCCACGCTTCATTGTATCATACCACTCCTCGACCACTCCTCGAGGTATGATACAACTCTCGATTGGCATTCCCTGCCCATCGCTACTCTCCTTCTCCTTTATCTGCCACTGTGACATATCCCATCTTAGCCCCCCCTCTCGGTCAGTATGACTAAACCGACATCATGTTGATGTATCATGCATCAGTAGCTTCGTCGTGCTTGCATTGTGCCTCTTAGTTGCCTTTAGGTCATATGGCGATCGGTCATCGCTCTCCATGAATGCAGTACCATCATCCCTGCGTCAGGTAGAGTATTGAATGATCCTTCTTCTGGGTAATGTCCTCCTCGATGATGATATATAAGCCGAACCGAGGAAACTAAACCAAACAAAACCAAAAAAAAACATGGAACCAATGTTACAAAAATATGTCCGAGTTTTTCCCCCCTCTGAAATCAAGCCTTCACTTTAGGTCCAAGTTCGAGCGACGTCCCATTCGCGGTTCCATTAGCACTCCCATTCCCGTTCCCATTCCCATTCCCATTCCCATTGGTAACAACAGAGCCCGCACCTCCATTAACTTTCTCAGTGTCAGGCTTCAACGCCCGATGAGGCGACCCATTTCGGATAGCGCCTTTCAGCAAATTGGATCCCCCTCCGCCACTCGGGACTCTCTTCTTATCCTTGAAAATTTCCCGCAGGACTTCTTTGACGTCTGGGTTCGGTCTGGGTCTCCTCGCGGTATCTCCTGGGAGGGTCTGGGCGCCTACTGTCGAGATAATCGAAGGAGGTGAGGATGTGGTGGGGTCTCCTGGGGCTTTGCCGCCTAGTCGATGAGTCAGCGTCTCAGTTACCAATAAGAGAAGATTGAAGGACACTTGTAGAGAGAATGGTGTGTGAACGAAAGAAGGGAAGAGCTTACCCAATGCCTCTCGCAGGTCTGTAACGTCCACTGCCTTGGAGGGAGGACGAGTGAAACTCAGGAAGGACGAGTTGTCAATGTTCATCAGGACGTTGGCGACGTCGTAGTGAGGGTCATTATCTGGTGAGATCTGAGCAGACGAGAAGCGCTCAACAGCTGAAATCGAGAAACAGGTCGGTGATTCGCATCAGCATAAGTTCATACGTCGCGATCAAGGAACACTCACAGTCCTTTAGAGCTTTCTCGACCGTCCACCGACTTAAAAACCGCTTATGCAGAGCCTGATGATCCTTCCCCGTCGCTTGAGCAACATTTGCGGACGCCGAGAATGCGCTAACAACGACCTCCGGATCAACGAGTGGTAAACTCGCAGAAGACGGTTCGCCTTCTACGGTATGCTGGTAGAATGCCACGGGGGTTTCCGGGGATGGGAGAACAGATGGCGGAGGCGGAGTTTCCATATTAGGAACCACGAACGGTTCTGGTAAGCCTTGCAAGACCTTGTTGGCTAGTTCCTCAACCTGTTTCACACCCCATCGATCAGCCAGGATCCGGAAGGTTATCCCAACTGTCTCTCGGATGGCTCGTTTGCGCTCCAACACCCAGGCCCCGGATCTTCCGTCCCCCGGTCGGCGAATTAACTCGGTCCCTGCATCCCTGTCCAAAGCTAAAAGCATAGGCAGACCGGTTACGAGTGCAGCAACAGGGGTTGCCTTATGAATCTCGTCCATAATCTTGAGAACTGCCGCAAAGTCGTATGGTGTGGCCACGTTGTCGAACGAGGTGAGAGGCACAAAGGAGTTGACACGATTCAGAGGTAGCGAGACCCTTCTTGACGCTCTGGCTGCTTTCTTTGGCGGAGTTGATATGCCGTTCGGCGTGGGTGCCGAAGGTGTTTCGGTGGGTGTTGCCTCGTTAAGAACGAACGTCACGCCTTTGTCTGACGCATTAGCCGTCGTATTTCCCTTGATAGCGTCACCGCCCCTGTCGAAGCCCGATGGACCGAATTTAGGTGATGGCTGGGCAGAGTTGTCGACTGTTTCGGCAAACTCAGCACCAAGACATGACGACATGACGAGGGTGTAAATGGCTGCATGGAGGGCGTTACAAAACCTGAAGGCGGTGAGGTCGGCGGGTCGGATGGATTTCCGCTCTCTGGGCATTTCATTTTCGAGGAAAAGCAGCAATGCGCGGATATATGCTGCACGAACGGCATAGGTGGACTCGCACAGAAGGGGTAGAGTTTCTTGCCAAACTACCGGGTTGATGGGATTCCGTCGACCCCACTCTTGACGAGGAATCTCTACAGCTGGAGTACCGATTTGGGGAGCTTTGCCCTTGTCGGCGGAGACTACTATTGCCGGCGAGCTGATCTTGGCTTCCGCTTCGTCCGCTTCGTCGGCGGACGTCATGACTCCCGTAATGCAGAGGATCAAAACTCTGACAGTCTCTGAGCGAGACTTCTCGCTCTGTGGGATGTCGGCGATCCGCATAGCGAGTTCTTCGACGATGTCGTTGATTTGATCGGCATAGTAGACATGTGTGCCTAGGGAGGAGATGCATTGGACCAGAGGAGGAAGGAGGGCGTCTCTCTCGTCCAGTCGTACTCGACGAATAATGAGGGTCACCAAGTTGTTGAGAAGGTCTGAAACGGCTAATCCAACGAGGGAGACTGAAGAGTTGAGGATGGTTGTTACCATGGCCAAGGCAGACGTATGTCGAGGACTGGGTGGGATGTCGTCCGAAAGGTCCACGAGCATCTCCACTAGACGAGTAGGAACCACAAATCGATATTGCAGCATCATAAACGCTGTCAATCGTTCTGCCAGCCAACAACATTGCTCCACATCCCTCCACCCCTGCTTATTCTGGAACGCGAAGACGGTATCAAGCACGTGAGATGCCTGTTGTATTTGACACTGCGCAATCAGACTTTGTAATGATCTCAAAGCGGCAGAAAGAACGTCGGCTGACGAAGGGCCCTTTTCGCCGGGAATATGAGCATGTAACGAGGGTGCTTTCCTATCGTTTACGGGCCGACGAGCGGAGAATTCAGAGAAGTATGGCGAAGGAGATGCGTCCATTTCAATTTTGGCCGTCTCAAGCTTTAATTGACCCATGGATCCTTCTGAGATGTTTGCCAGAAGAGGAGGCACGATTATAGAAATCTGCTGAGCGAAATCGTGGTCCGATGAGGCGAATAGGCCATCCGACGATGCCGCACCATTCAGAGAAGCGAGAGCGATGAGCCGGGTGCGATTTCTGTTCTCCATGTCTGGCTTCTCCGAGAGCCCATTATCCGTTGCCATGGCTGCGAATTTCCTCAGGACACCAATGTACACGGACGTAAGGGAGTCGTCAACCCCCACAGACGCTCCGTCGGAATAGGTCGTAAATGCCGTGAAACAGCTGCTGGCTCTGCCGACGACTTCGAGGTCAATCTCCCCCTTCTGATACACTTTGACGTCCAGGGCGGTGTTGACTATCCGAACAGCAGAGCGGGAAAGGAGGTTTAGATCCCGCTTGCATTCTGATATCAGAGCTCGAAGGATGGCGAGGGAAATGAGGAGCGACCTGAAGCACATAAGCATGACATTGGAGACGGAAGAGAGCCGACTAACGCTCTGGATTTTGGATAACCACCGGTACTCCTATAAGCCTCTTTCGCGACTCTCTTCTCAAGCTCTTCGCCGATCTTGGCGATTTTTGACGGTTTATTGGTAGCATAGTAGGTGAGTTTAGAGAGGTCTTGGGAGAGCGGTCGATAGTCCGGTGCAGAAGAAAGGAGTTGCTTAGGAGGTGGGTAACAGTCGTTGAGCAGTGCTACTTCTGGTTGGAGTGTTGTACATGGCAGACAGGGCATTTCAAATTATTCTGGGCAGGAGGATACCAGTTGATAGTGCCGGGTTTGGATTTTGTATGAAAACAGCTCGAAAGTCGAGCAGCTCTTTTGAAACAAAATGTTGCAGCTGGGTGAAGGAGAATTGGATGCCCGAGATGCCGAATGAAAAGATGGATGCGAGTGCGAATGAGACTGAATGCGATGATTTCGATCTGGACCTCTTTGTCAACCTCGAGAAGGGATGGATGAATCGCACATTGAGTGGAGAAAGTGAGGGTGGTGAGTCGTCGTGGGTCTTGCTTGGAGAGGTGCCAATCCTAATGACGATCCCGGGACCCGGCCTGAGACTGAAGCGTGTATGCCACTACTCTATTTGATCCCCCGCGTTTAGGAGGCTCCCTTCGCTAATGCCGCAATTGTCCGGTCCACAACAGCATCCGCCGGGTAGTGTACGAGTCAGTCTCTCTAGCAGGGGGGGAGCAGATAAAGTAGGCTGTTGATGCGAATGATAGATCTCTCGAGCTCAAGTACCTCGGATTCGGTTTGCTTCCCTTCAAACCAATCACAAAGATGGCACCCCTCCGAAGCAAGAAGTCGAAGACAAGCAGAGTGAGCTATTGTTTCTGACTAACGCCATCCACTTGCATAACCGGACCTGCTCAAAGAAATGAACCGGCTGACTCCCTTGTTGATACACAGTTCCCGGTCGTGAGTTTTTGCGGACGTAACACCTGGGAGGTGAGGAGATCTCGCTGACGAGCAGCTGTAGGCCCGGATAAAGAAGATTATGCAGCTTGACGAGGAGGTTGGGAAGCTCGCTTCGTCTGTCCCGGTCATGATGTGTGAGTCTGGGTCCACATTTCTCATATAGGTGTTAAGCTCTCCTTTATCGTCTCACTATCTTTGTTGTGAATTCGATCTTTCGTCATCAGTGCTAATCATAAACTAGCCAAATCCCTGGAATGTTTTCTGCAGCTGATGATCGACGAAACATGTAAAGAGACAAGAGCGAGAGGATCCAAAAAGCTAGCCGCATACCATCTGTTCGTTACCTCCCCATTCTGTATCATTCAATCCCCGCTCTCCACAGAGGAATCTAATCATCATACTACTCAGGAAACACATGATAAATTCAAACCCATCTTTCGATTTCCTGCGCGAAATCGTCGAAACCATCCCCGACCCCGTACAAAGCGAGCCCAAAGCCGGCCCATCGAAGCCGCGAAAAGCCTCGACGAGCCTGCCAGATCCTGCAGGTGGGCCGGGTGCTGGGGGTGCTACGCGCCGGAAACGTGTGAAGAAGGAGCAGGGGGGCGAGGAGGGGGAGACAGGGGGTGAGTATGTCCCGCCGGGGAGTGGGGGCTTGCCTGCTATTGGGACTTGGAAGAGGGATCCGGTGGGGGGTGGTGGTACGGGGGAGGGTGGACGAGGAATGTTTGATGATTATGAGGAGGATGAGGATGATTATTAAATTAGGAGAAGAAGGATGGTTTCAATAGGGGGAAGCTCTAGTGCAACGTTACATAGGAGGACCTTGTAGTAGGCCTAACAAAATGTGCCATTACTTCGTACTTCGTATCCCATTTCCTGGCCGCAGCACTGTGATAAATCACACATCCATCCTATCGAAGCTTACGAGTTGAATATCCGCGAATGCTGCAAATCATGTCGAGCCATCAATACCTCCCCAAGCGGCCAACTCGTCCCAGGTCCAGCATCAGCATTATCACACCAGGCCCAGAAATCCTCCCCTTCTCCGCAATCCGTATCCATTCCCTCCCCTTCCTCCTCATGTCCATCACTGCCCAAAGTCTGTCGAGTCCGACTCATCAACTTCAGCCCCGTTGTCATTCCCCCGAGATGTTTTAGCTCATCGGCGATGATCCCACGGAACGGATGTAAGAGGAGCTGGGACGAGGCGTAGGGGCCTATGAGGTTTAGTCGGACAGCTGAGGAGAGGAGGGAGCGGGCGTGTAGGAAGAGATGGAGGTGTAGGGCTCGGTCTGGTATGGAGGACGTCAGCCCGTACTCGACCGACATATCTGTAAATGGATGAAGGCTATATTGGGGTATAGTATGAAGACCACTCACCCAAACTGAGACCCATCGAAGCCGTTATGACACCCCAACAAACTGCCAAATGTCCAGGACTCATCCCTTTCCTCACTAGTCTCTTATACTCATCCACCACTAGCGTAGCCCGTCCCTCTCTTAGACGTCGTCTCCGTCTACGACTTTCGAACTCCGATTCCGTAACCGTCTCCTCCGTATCGACATCAATCTCCAGCTCCGGGACATCCTCGAACCCGGGTGGACGACTGAGTCCCCGTCCATAAAGGGTGAGCATAGCTATCCCCTGAGCCTTTGAAGCCCGTCTCGAAACGTGAGAAAGGAGATTGACTTCGTGGTATCCATCGAGCTCTATGATATCTTGCACGACGCAAGAACCCTCTTCATCTATCTCCATCTCGTCGTCATCTAGACCTCCATCATCCTGGGTTTCTCGAACCAAGAAATCATTGATGACAGTCCACGAATCCCGGACGAAACATAACGTGCTAAGCGCATAAGTCCCCACCTCACCACGGGCAAATTCTACGAGAGCCTGAGCGGTTTTTGCGGGAGATTGAGAGATGGATGATGGTCCGTGACTAGTTGGGAAGGGGGAGCTGGGCTTCGTATGCCGCGATTCGATCACTCCAGGTAGAGAGGGGATTGGGTGGAGAGGTGTAAGATAGGTTGGAGAGGGTGTCAGAAAACCGTGTTTCGAGTAGGATTCTAGACCAGAGGAGGAGACGAATCCCCCTGTTGGAAGGTTCGAGTCGAGGAGGACGTAGAGGAGGTGGTTTTCTTCTGGGGTGGGGGCTGCCATGGGATGGTGCAGGGTTGTGTCTAATGTCAAAGATCAATGAGGGCGGCAGGTGTGAGCAGCTAAATGCTCTAGCGTACACTCGTCACTTGAGATCTGTAGAGGGCATCGACTCGCTGAAACCGATAATTCGGGGCAGCGAGCGCTGTCTGACCTGGACTCAGGCACGGCTATATATCGGTCTATTTGTATTAGCATGCCGTCTCTGCAATGAAATCTTGCGAGCAACGTTCTCATATGAGGATTTCATCGACACCATGGACTGGTATGTTGATCTACTGAATGCTCTGCGCTGGCTAGATTCTACTGACTGGCATTTCCTCTATMCCCCTGATACACGGGACAATGATACTGGTTCTCCCCCGCCATTCCTACCACTCGGCCACTCAGCGGATCACTTTCGCGTGCTCAGTCAGATCTTGTCCGTCGCGGGACAAAGTATAGTTCACCGCAGCTAAAAGGCTAAACGAGCGTCAATAATAACAGCCTGACCGGCGGATTGCGAAGCTGCAGCGGAGATAGTGGAGTCTGCAGCGTACGCTCGCAAGGTACCCAGCATTCAGGAAGATAATGAATGGATGGGGTAACGGGTCAGTTTGGGTAATTGGGTCACACATTTACAAAATCAAACCCTCGGTCAACCTGCCAGCGTGCAGCAACGCTAGTGCTCCTGTGGCCGTGCGGGTGCGGGTGTCACCCCGTGAAAGGTTGTAACCGGCTGGCATTAGGATTTACAGGCACACCACTTTCTCACACAACGCGTCCTGCTCGCCCGGCCCCACGGGCAGCAGCTTTGGAATTTGGGGGAAGAGGAAGAGTACGACGACGAGGCGACAGCCGAGAACAACGAACAACGACGACCACAGAGGGTGGGTTGGGTGGGTTGGGGTTACAATGGACTGACAAGTCAGACGAGATATACCTATTCCTCCCGTCTCCTTTTTACAGTGTCGTCGACTGCGTTTCGAAGTTTGCACACACATACAGATACAGATACAGCTAGACAAAAGGCCGTAAAGGATTAAAGGAGGTACAGAGTGATCATCCGACGTCATACCACCGTCATACCACACCGCCAGCTGAGTTACCGTAGAAAAAATTTGGGAATACCAAAAACTCCAACTCCTCACTCCGAATCCACCTCCCCACTACTTAAATCATCCATCCATCCATCCATCCCGGCCCATTTTCATCTAACCCACACACCACCATGAAACCTTCTCCAACCCTTGTACCAAGACTCATAGCCCCGCTCACCAGTATCCGACAAGCCGTCCAGTTCACCGCTCGCCCGACGTCGACCCCTCAGGTTACACCGGCGCCTGTGTTACAGGGGATCCAGCGGAATTGGAATTGTGAGACGCATAAGCATGGAGAGGCTTTTTTTAGTGGTGTCAAATGGACGGAGGTGAGTGTTCTTTGCAAACTCTTCGCTCGCACCCACTCTACCCGCACCCACTCTTACACCACCCATTCTATGAAATATATCTGATCCACCAGCTGACCTTACCCAGCCAACACATACTCCACTCCCCACTCCAACCCACCCACCACTCCTCACGACCCACCGGCCCACCCCACCGTCCCCACCACACACTACGAAGCACACCCTCTTCTCCTCCCCCAACCCCGGAGCTCACCAATCCGAAGGACGGAGACCGTCAGTCCCCCGACCTACTTTGGCATGGTGTGATTTCCTGAGTATGGTTTAATCCCAATTTCTTGGAACCACTCGTTTTCACTTGGACAGGCGATGGTGGGGAACAGATCCGCGTTGGAGAAGGCAGGATTTCGGGTTGTTCACGCCACCTGCATCCTTACCTTACCTTACCCTACGGACAATTTACGAAATTATAATGCCTTTCCTTCCTCATTCCATGTCGCTTAGTCTCTCCGGTTCTTTCGTGTAGCCATGTTCATAGCATGATTCAGTCTTTACGGAACGCTCTTGATAGTGTATATACTCGAGTATGTGTTGTAGAAAGTTGTTTTACTCTCTTGATCCGTTACTCATGTCAAGATGTACTGTTTCTTCGCGTCTCACTGGTCCGCCTCATGTTTGCATACCGCGTACCACATACCACACGGCCGATGTACGGAGTATGACAGATTCAAAGACAGATAAGTAGCCGTGGCTGAATCAGCAGATTTGTTGGACACAGATGCATTGTATAATATTATTTCTGATAGTTTTCAAATCTAACACGCGACAGATGAACGGATGAAAGGCGGGTGGGTAGATGGGT
Organism: Phaeotremella skinneri; assembly: GCA_001599695.1. Taxonomy (NCBI): domain Eukaryota; kingdom Fungi; phylum Basidiomycota; class Tremellomycetes; order Tremellales; family Phaeotremellaceae; genus Phaeotremella; species Phaeotremella skinneri. The sequence goes on from BCHT01000005.1 coordinate 869,512, forward strand.
AGATGGGAAGAGTAAGAGGGACGTTTTAAATGAAGGGTTCTAATGCAATATATGAGGGTGGGTGTGGTAGGATGTAAAAGTTTCACCGAGATCAAGATGACTCAAGAAGGGTGATAAGATGGGCGATCTGGTAACAATTACGACGGATGTTTCAAGAAAGGACAGCTTCTAGAGGCTTAAGCTCCGAGGACCATGGTGAGCAACGCCATTCGGATCTATCGACGTCGTCAGCAACAGGCACCAAGCACCAAATAACAGGCGAGTAAGTAAAAACTCACAAAGAGACCATAACGCATCTGTCGGAAGTAAGCCGCTCTCCTCGAATCAAAGTCCACCTCGGGGTCAATCTCGTTCAACCTCGGTAGAGGGTGCATGACGATGGCGGATTCCTTGGCGCGGGTCAGGACATCGTTATTGATGATGTACATGTCTTTGACCGCTTCGTATTCTGACAGACTCTCGAATCTTTCCCTGAAGAGATAGTGTTAGTCATGACTAACCTTGAAATGACAGCGTATGAGCTACAGAAGGGGACATACTTTTGGACGCGGGTTGCGTAAAGGACATCAGACTTCCCAATGACCTCGTCAAGGGTCGTGTACTCTGCCCAGCTGATGCCGGCCTTGGAGGCTGCGGCTTTGACAGAGTCTGGCATCGCCAGCGACGGAGGAGCGACGAAGTTGAGGGTGACGTCGTAGAGGGAAAGCAAGCTGACCAAGGAATGAACAGTTCGGCCGTTCTTCAGGTCACCGACTAGAAGGAGGATAGTTAGATCTGTACGGAATCGTCCCCAGAAACCGGAATCTGGTGGTCACAGCCAAGACGAGAACTTACTTAGAGTAACGGTGATACCATTGACTGAACCCAGCTCCTCACGAATACAGAAAACGTCGAGAAGACTCTGCGTAGGGTGTTCACCGATTCCATCCCCGCCATTGATTATAGGCACTGGCGAGGACTTGGCAGCGGCTTTCGCGCTCCCAACAGCCGGATGACGAAGGACGATGGCGTCCGAGTAACATCCGACGGTCCTGATAGTGTCCGCGAGAGATTCCCCCTTGACCACTGACGACGTATCAGCCGTCACCTGAACGACTTCACCTCCACATCGCTTCATAGCCGCCTCGAATGACGTCGAAGTCCTCGTAGAAGGCTCGTAGAAGAGGGTACAAAGAACCCGTCCCCTGAGAGTGTCGACTGAGCCCGAGCGTTCCACTTGAGTCCTCATCTCTGAGGCAATGTTGAATAACGCATGCAGGTCTTCTCTGGAGAACTGTTTCACTGAGAGAATGTGACGACGCGAGAATGCTGGGTGAGGCTGCAGGTTGGTGAACGACCTCCCAGGAGATGTGTCACGGTGGATTGGCATGACCGTGGATGAGAGAGACATGAGGCTCTGCTCAGGTCGAGAGTGGCTAAAGGATGGAGAAGTCAAGCCCAAGTGGGGTCGACTTGGTCGAGAGAAGGAGAGTCGAGATGGTTTAGACCCTGCCCTTGGACCAGTGATGGATACATCTCTGCCTAATGGCATGGAGAAGGTCGACCCGTCGAGGTAGACAGAGTGGTTGTTGATCACCACACGGTGGACGGCACCGGAGACTGCCTTGTTGCCGAGAGGTGACCAGAGAGTGTCCTGCAAGGCGAAGACCGATTGTCGGTTGACCTCGACCTCGACGTACGTCTGCGGTTGTTCCGGGAGGTCGAAGATGACTCGTGGATTCTCGCTCAATCTGAGAGATACATCTTCGAGCGTGAGTCGTCCCGCAGCCACTGCAGAGAGCAGAAGAGGGAGAGCCTCTTCCACACCGGATTTGGCGGAAACACTGTATCCTAGAGCGGTGCCCAGCTCGTATGGAAGAACACCGACGGAGAAGGTGTCAATCACGGCGAGGTTGTCCCACAGTGCCTGCTGATCTTCAGCTGTTGGCAAGCATTTAGCTTCTGGGAAGTCGACTTGGCTGTAGAACAGTGCGTAGATAGCCACATCGCAAGTAACGTTCAGTCCCTTCTCCTTGGCCAAAGCGATAAGGAGGATGTCGTCTTTGGTCGAAACGCTAGCAATGTGGATGCTGCGGTTATTCAAGCTAGCCAAGAGCAGGATTGACGCAAGATCCGTGGCCCTGGCATCCGTAACGATCGGCTTGTCAGCTGGCCAAGCAGCGAAATGCTGAGCGACGCTGGTGACCTTGTTAACCGATCCGAAGAAGTTGTTGAACGGGATGAACAAGGCTTTTGCACCCGCTTGAATCGCGTCTGGTAAACGAGATGCGTTATCAGCCGTGGCGGCTACCGAGAAGAAGTAATCGCAATGAGCTGATCCTGAAGCGTTGTCCTGTGCTCGCTGGAGAGAGATTTCATCTTCAACAGCAGAGTTGACACCTTGAGGAACCATCTGCAGGATGGTGAAACCACCCCGGATGGCCGCCTGCGTAGCAGCGCCAAAGTCGGTTGAGCTGGCCTCAGCTGCACCAGGGACAAAGGCCTGGACGGATACCAGCCCAGGGAAAGTGAACGTCTCATGGGAGGTCTTGAAGTCCACAGAAGAGATGTCAAAGGTGGGTTTACGGATGATGGCCTCGATGAACAGCTTGGCACACTTGACATTGGTGATCAGGGGGACAGCGAAATCGACGGCCATCCGACGGGATCGGTAACCCTTGGAGATGTAACTGGCTGGTCGACGGTACCGGTTCTTTGACGGCAAGTTGATGTAAAGGTCGATCAAGTTGTTGGCCAAATGCTGAGAAAGAGAGTACTCTGCCTTCTGAGGGTTGGACTCGTCCTCTGACCCAAGAGCTTCGAGATATTTGACGGGAACACCGTGTTCCTGGATGAAATCCGCAGTACCCGACGTGGCAAAGAGGTTGTAACCCATGCGATGAAGCTTGTGGACCGATGGCAACATCTCGAGCTTCTCCTTGAACGAACCGATCGACAGCAGGATGTTTTTCTTGGGCGGATGAATTCCCGTAGAGATCAAGGCCTTGAGATACGCCTCGTACCTGTCTTTACCGAAACATGCGACCTCACCAGTGGAAGCCATCTCGACACCGAGGATAGGGTCGGCGCCTGACAATCGACTGAAACTGAATTGAGGAACTTTGACACCAACGTAGTTGTGCGGCATCTTGATGTCTGGGTAAGGCGTGACTGGGAATCCTAGCATGACCTTGGTAGCCAGTTCAATGGCATCGATGCCGGTGACCTTGGAGACGAATGGGAACGATCGGGCAGCTCGGAGATTGCATTCAATGACCTTGATCTCGTTGTTCTTGGCGATGAACTGGATGTTGTATGGTCCAGTGACATTGAGAGCGTGACCAATCTTTTGAGTGGCGATCTCGATTTTTCGGATCGTCTCTGGGTCAAGATCCTGAGGCGGAAGTATCAAGGTGGCGTCACCAGAGTGAACACCAGCGTTCTCGACATGCTCCGAGATGTAGTGCATAACCATCTTTCCGTCTCTGGCGACTGCGTCCATCTCGATCTCCTTGGCCTCCTCGATGTACTTCGAGATGACGACTGGATGATCCCGAGAAACATCCGTGGCTTGAGTAAGATAGGTCGCGAGATCGTCCACAGAGGATACGACGTTCATGGCAGCACCGGAAAGGACGTATGATGGACGAACAAGGACGGGGTAACCGACTTTGTCACAGAATGTCTGAGCCTCTTCGAACGAGGTCAACTCTTTCCAGAGGGGTTGGTCAACGCCGATTTTATCGAGCATTCGAGAGAACTTGTATCGGTTCTCAGCGGTGTCAATCATCTCTGGCGAAGTTCCGTAGATCTTGACATTTTGACGATGAAGAGGGAGAGCAATATTGTTAGGAGTCTGTCCACCCATAGCAAGAATGACACCAGACGATCGCTCAATGTCATAGATATCTAGGACGGTTTCCAAAGAAATGTTCTCGAAGTAGAGCTTGTCGGCCTCGTCGTAGTCGGTACTAACAGTCTCGGGGTTATAGTTGATCATGACCGTCTTCATCTTATTCTCTCGAAGAGTTCGAATGGCGCGCACAGCACACCAGTCGAACTCGACGGATGAACCGATACGGTAGACACCGGAACCCAAGACCATGACTCCGTGGTCTTCGAAGGTGATATCGTGCTCGCTGGCATTGTAAGTGGTGTAGAGGTAGTTGGTGAAAGCTGGGAATTCTGCAGCGACAGTGTCAATCTGCTTGACGAAGGGGGAAATGCCGGCCTCAATTCGCAGACGCCTAACGGCGAGCTCGTTTGAGTTGAGGTTTTTCGCGATCTGTCGATCAGAGAAACCGAGCTGCTTAGCGTTTCGGATAAGCTCGTTGGGAACCGTCGCAGCAGTGTATTTACTGTTTGTCAGCTTGATCAAGCGATTTTTAACTCACGCTAAGACACCCTCCGTTTTTGACAGCCTCTCCAAACGAGTCAGGAACCATTTATCAATGTTTGACATCTCGTTGATCTTGTCGACCGAGTAGCCCTTCTTGAACGCAGCAGCAATAGCGAACATACGCTTGTCGGTAGGGTTTCGAAGCTCGTAGTCAATATCATCAATGGCGACGTGGTCACCGAAGCCGGGGAACTGATCATCGATACACCGAATAGCTTTTTGGATGGTCTCCTCAAAGGAGCGACCGATAGCCATGACCTCACCGACCGATTTCATACTACTGCTCAAAGCAGTGCTGACCCTGCTGAACTTCTTCAAGTCCCATCGAGGAATCTTGACGACACAGTAATCGAGACTTGGCTCGAAGCAGGCACTGGTGAGTTTGGTCACTGAGTTGCGGATCTCGTTGAGCGGGATGTTGAGACCGAGTTTGGCGGCGATGAAGGCTAGAGGGTAACCGGTAGCTTTGGAAGCCAAGGCTGAGGATCGCGAGAGACGAGCATTGACCTCGATGATGCAGTACTCCTTTGAGTAAGGGTTAAGAGCGTATTGGATGTTACATTCACCAATAACCCCAAGGTGACGGATGACGTTCACAGCTGTCGTTCGGAGCATGTTGTAGTCGGCATCCGACAGCGTTTGGGATGGGGCAACGACAATAGAATCTCCGGTGTGGATACCGAGGGGGTCAAAGTTCTGCAGCAGATTTTAGCTCCCTTCTCAGCTAGGCGCATAAGACTCACCTCCATGTTACAGACAGTGATACAGTTGTTCCTGCAATCTCTGACGACTTCGTACTCGATTTCTTTCCAGCCCTTCATACTCCTTTCAACAAGAACTTGAGGACTGGTGGCAAAGGCTCGACCACAGAGCTCGCTGAGCTCTTCCTCGTCCTTGGCGAAACCACTGCCCAACCCTCCCAAGGCATAAGCAGCCCGAACAATAACCGGGTATCCAATCTTCTTAGCGGCAGCCAAAGCCTCATCGACGGTGACGGCCGTCGCGGATTCTGCGCATTTCTCGCCAATCTCCTCCATGGCCCGAGCGAACATTTCTCGGTCCTCAGTAGTGATGATAGTCTCGATGGGGGTACCGAGGACCTTGACTCCGAGTTTGGCGAACTCGTCCTTGAGCTTGATACCGACATTGAGTGCGGTTTGACCACCAAAGGTCACGTAGATACCGTCGGGCTTCTCGTGTTTAATGATTTTCATAACGAATTCTGGAGTCACAGGAAGGAAATAGACCTTGTCGGCTAGACCTTTGGAGGTCTGAATAGTGGCGATATTAGGGTTGACGAGAATGGTATAAATGCCTTCCTCCTTCAAGGCTTTGATAGCTTGCGAACCAGAGTAATCAAATTCTCCAGCTTGACCGATACTGAGACCACCGGAACCGAGGACCAAAACCTTTTTCACCTGTTCACGAGGACGGAGAGCGACATTGGCCGCTAGTTCACCGCCTGGAAGGTCGATGGGGACGAGTCTACCCTCGCGAGAGCAGTCGACCATGTTTTGAATGAAAACATCGAAGAGGAATTCAGTGTCTCGAGGACCGGGAGCTGATTCGGGGTGGAACTGGACTGAGAAGAAGGGTTTTCCATTCTTACCCATCCAGATACCTTCGTTACTCCCATCGTTGGCGTTTTGGAACAACTCTTCCCATCCCTCCTTGAGAGTCGTGGTGTCGACTTCGTAACCGTGGTTCTGAGAGGTGATGTAACATCGCCCAGAGGGAGCACAGGTGCATGGAAGGTTCATTCCACGATTACCGTATTTCATCTTACGAGTGGATGCGCCCGAGGCAAGGGCGAGAAGCTGATGACCAAGACAGATACCGAAGATGGGGACCTTGGCCGACAGGAGAGCTTTGGCGAGGTTGGCAATAGTTTCCTTGACCATCGAGGGATCACCTGGACCGTTGGAGACGAACAGACCATCAAATGGCTCAGACTCCGCGTTGAAGTCGTAGTCCTGACATTAGCCCCTTACAGATGAAGAGGACTCACCCATGGAACAACCTTGACCTCGACACCGCGATTGCGGAAACATCGGATTTGATTCCATTTCATGCCGACGTCAACAGCAATAACCCTCAGGGGTCTTCCACTCTTGTGGAACTTGAGGTCAGAGCCTGTCGCAGCGGTGTAGACCGTTGCACGCTTGATGGAAACTTTGGCGACCAGGTTCTCAGCGTTGGGGTCGGAGAAGGGGACCGTCTCGTATTGCTCTCTCCAGTTAGCGCCATCTGAAGACGGGGAGCGGTGCATTGGGGAGAGACCGTTGAGCAGACGGTTAACAACTCCATTCTCCCTGCCGCGGTCAGCAGCACTGCTCTGCTTGGCGAGGACTCGACCAAGGAGAACCCCACCCTCTCGTATACGTTTCGTCAGCATACGAGTGTCAACACCCCAGATTGCAGGGATGTTTTGTTCCTTGAGCCATTGACCCAAGCTGGACTTGGCAAGGTGATGGGAGTAACTGGGGTGGTAGTTGGCAACTACGAGAGCTGCAATGTGAATACGCGCAGACTCGAATTCGAGGGGAAGGGTGTCCAAGAGATCCGTAGGGGGGACGTCTTCGACCGACGGTCTCTCGGGAACACCGTAGTTTCCGATGAGTGGGTAGGTGAGAATGAGGATTTGTGACGAGTAAGATGGATCGGTCAATGACTCGGGGTATCCAACCATACCTGAGTGTGAGCTTGATCTCTAGCGTCAAAGCTCACCTGTCTGAAAGACACATTCACCAGCCACGCTCCTGTAGGCACCAAACGATGTCCCGGAGAGGCTCAATCCATCAGCCAGCTCCAGGACCATGTCGGGTTGTCCCAAAGATTCATTCCAGGAGTCACCATCAATACCACGTCCAGTGGCCGGGGGATAAAGACTCCCCGGAGGCTTCGCGACATGAGAAGGACTGAAGGAAGGCTGCGCCCTGGACACTGACGGTCGAGTAGGTCGAGGGGAGAGCGAGAGATTCGGAGAGGTCGGTGGGGTCGACTCAGAGATTACGACCGACCCAGAAGCGACTGGATTGGACGGGGCTGTCTGGGAAACGGGTATGGAGGCAGACGGGACGGCGTCCTCGAACGCAGGCTGTAGACCGACCATGATGCGCGAGGGTTCGGGGTCCCGTTTGTTTTTTTTGGATGTTTCGAGTTCAAGTACGAGAGCTAGTAACGAGTGCTATGAAGCTGCCCGCAACATTGTCGAGAAGGAAGGAGAAGAGAAGAGAAGAAGAAGGAAAGAGAGGGTTCTCAGTTACCTGCTGCTGGCTGCAAGAGACGCGCCTGCTCCCCGGGAAAAAATATTCGGCGATCGAAACAAATTAACCCTATTTCAGATCACGTGACTGTCCACGCGGCCTGCTTGCCATTTTGATCAAGATTTACACTGTTGAATGTACGGCAGCTATGCATGCATATATGCAAGGCGGCAGTATGATGCATACTACGCAATGATCCCAAAGGGGTATACAGCAAAACGAAAGGTGTTAAAGGCTCCACCGGGTGACCAGCAAGAGGTGCGCAAGGGGCGAAAATTAGTCATAAAAAATTCAAAGGGGGAGGTGGTGCAATGGTTGGGCCAACGGCAAACAGAACGCAAAGGATGTCGTTTGAATGAGCTAGAGACGCGTTTACAGCATGAAAACACCAGCAACAAGGGCGAGGATACCACCGAAAGTTGGGACGATGAGGGAGGAGGCGGACGATTTAGCGGTAGTGGTGGCGGCGGCGGCAGCGGTGCTGGAGGCCTTGGTAGTCGCGGCGCTGCTGGCACCGGAAGAGGTGAGACCACCGGAGGCAGCTCCAGCAACGCTGACAGTCGTGGGCGCGGTGGTACCAGTGGAAGCACCGGCAATGGCACCGCCGTTAGATGCAGAGCCAGTAGCGGCGGCGCCACCTCCAGTCCCAGTGAGAGTGGGAGCAACGTAGGCATCTGAGCAGACATCAGCGAGATGTCTTCAACATCATAAAGACAATACGCACTGGAGCCGGTAGCTGAAGGAACGGGGATAGTGGTGAAAGACGAAGAAGCACCAGTGTAGTTCTGGGCCTTGCACGACGCGTCGAGGGCGTTGAAGTCGGCGATCAAGGTTGCCTGGGTGTTGCCGTTGGCAGTGTTGCAGGAAGCACAGTCGTAGATGTTCTCGAGGTAAGAGGCATCACCTTGAATACTAGTCAGTTCAAGTCTGGTCACGTTTGGCACACTGCTGCTTACATTGGCAAGCGACGTCGGTCGATGCACAGGTGTCAAAGCTGCACTCGAAGAAACAAGCTTTGATGGCCTGGGGACACGCGGTGGTGGCCTGGGAAACAATAGTAGCGAGAGCAGCGGCGTTGTTGGAAGTCAAGCAGGAAGCACAGTCAGTGCTGTCGGTTGGAACCGTAGAGCAGTAGCAGCCGTAGATGTCGGTCGAAGTGGTGTATTGGTTCTGTGGAAAGAATAAGCGGAGACCTTGATAGCAATCTTGGAATCCGACTTACTGCACAGAGGTCAGCGACCTCGATGGTGTTGGAACATCGGGAAGCACAAGCGGATGGGAACTGTTTAAAGTGTCAGGCCGGATTCTTATTTTGTCGGTTTCAGTTGTAAACGCAACGACTCACCTGGGAATAAGCAGGAGCTTGGGCATTGGCCATCAGGGCTTGGACAGCAAGAGCGGCAGCCGCGTAAAAGAGAGACTTGGGAGCCATTATGATCAGTGAGTGATGGTGTGTGGTGGTGAAATGAGTGTGGATGCGTCGAGTAACAGACAGATAGCAAGTGGGATTATGGATGAAAAGAGAAAGAGAAAGAAGAACAAGGTGTGAAAGCAAGAAGTGACTGTTTATGAGGTGGGGTTTGGACGGCGTCGGGTGGTCGGAGGTGAGGACGCGGTTTCCCTCCCTATCAAAACAAACCTTTGCCTATGCCTCGCTGCAACAACCTTCCTTTTCCTCTTCCTCCTGTTCCTCCCGTCACGAGGCAGCGCCATAAGGCCATAAGGCCTGAGCTCAGGAACATGGGACACAGACGCGCTCAGGGGAACGCGTCGGGGTCTCCAAGCTTACCTCTCACCGGCCCAGCTACCCGAGGCGCTCGAGCCAGAGGCGCCAAAGCGACGACACGCTCGTACCTCAATTCTTTTCCCTGTATAACCTTCGGCCTTCAGTGGCACGGGCTTTCCTGGCGATACGGTTCTATCAGTGGGTCATATCGTGTTGACTTCGTACTTACAAGGTGAAACATACTCAACATGCTCAGAGGGTAGTCAGCGTTTGGAGCTTTTTCTTTTATTGTTCGAGCAATACTCCTGATCGAGGTGGGGTTAGCATGAGTGGGACATGAGTGGATGGGAAGACGCGAGGTACAAACTCCTAATCTTTCGATGAGCGGCGTCTCAAAGGCAGTCAATTGTAGAACAATCAATCAAAATCATCCCGGTGGCCCCCTGACCCCTTGAAAGGATTCCAAGCGCAACGCCACTTCGGCGTTATGCAATGACGGTTGTATGTCCGATCAACCCTGAAAGTGCACTGCCACGAAGGGATAAAAGAGGGGGGATGTGCCCATTCGTTCTCAAATAGCTCGACCAGATTCAGGCCCGCACGGCTTTTCCCCCCACCCCGCCGCCCCTCTCGTTGCCATCGGGCTATTACGTAACCCACTATTCCCCTCCCCTTGGTGCGGGTGGAGGTGGTCCATTGCGTGAACCATTAAACGATCGCCAATGTCGTTCAGGTAAGCTCAAGCAGTTTGGGAGATGCATCGGTAGTCCCCCGCCCGGCTGACCATGCGTAGGCAAGATAAGCTTGTCCTCCTATTGCAGACAGGGACCTCTACGCAGGTCCGACGAACAGCTGCCAAGCAACTGGTGGACCTGAGCGTCAAGACTTTCCGGGCCACGACTTCGTCCACCCTACCAGTAGGCGTGAAAGATGAGCCCGACGTGGACAAGGTCTCTCTCCCAGTGGGTGAAGATGAGGCATGGGCGGAAACACTCGTCACAATCAGCAAGCTCCTCCCGCTGCTACGCTCAAAGTCCTCCGAGACGAGACATGCAGCATCTCACACGATCGGCCTCCTCGCTTCGGCACTTCCACCATGGCTGTCATCGACTGTCATCCCACCATCCACTGCCGGTCCATCATCTCCGGTAGATCTTCCAGCAGTTGTCAGGACGGGTCAGACCCTGCTCGCCTCTGCGGGAAGAGAATATATCGCCAAACCACTGGCAGGAGACAGGGCCAAACGGAGAAAGGCCATGATGGGCAGTCTAGGCCTAGGTGACGCTGTAGGATGGGGTGAGGACGTCGATAAAGTCATTGGGGAAGAGGAGGAAGATGGAGTAAAACCGGATCCTCCGACTCCTGCCGAAACACCCACTCCCCCTCAAGACGTCTTCGACGGTCTCAGTGCCAGACAGGTGATGATGCTCAAACGAAAGAAGGGAAATCTGATAGAAGAGGCTAACAAGTAAGCTAGCTACAAACTCGTAATGGAGCTAACGACAGAATGCGACGATTGAATGCAGCAGCTGCTGGAACCCCGTCATCCTTACCTTCATCTCCCACAATATCAGGCGATCCAACACCCGCCTCGTCCCCGCCTTCAGCTAAACCAGGCCTATCGACAGCTGTGACGATCGACCCAGGCGCTAAAGCACGGACGTCGGGTGGTGCTGTCGAGCCCTCTGTCGATTCTGAGGGTAACTCTACATCATCCTCGACTCCGACTCTGACCTACGTTCCCGGTCGTTCGCCATGGACTCTGGTCTCCGCTGAGCTCGTACAGGGACTGAGCGAACCACAGTGGGAGGTCCGACACGGTGCTGCTCTCGGCCTACTGGAAATCGTTCGGTCCATCCCCCTCCCTTCTTCGTTCCTCATTTCGCTATGTCGCCATCTCCTGACCCTCCTTGCCCTTGATCGTTTCGGTGACTTCGTGGGCGACACTGTGGTCGCTCCTGTCCGAGAGACAGCGGCACAAGCTTTGGGACTCACACTCAAATACTTGGATGAGGCTGGGGTCAGAGAGGTTCACTCGACACTGATGGCCATGGTCAGGCAGCCCTGGGCACAAAGAGGCAAGGAGGCAGACGGTCGGGAAAAGTGGGAGAGATTTAGTTGGGAAATACGCCATGCTGGGTTATTGGGTCTCAAATACGAAGTGGCTGTCCGAGGGGATTTGCTGAGCATGGCTCTGACGGATGACCAGATGGATATTGATGGGAAGCCTGACATCAAGCCAGAAGTGGAAGAAACAGGAGGCATCGATGTCAAGCCAGACATCAAGCCAGACTTGGAGTCGAGTGGGACATTGCTGCGCAATATCGTTGAAGCGGCAATTCTCGCGTAAGTAGTACACCATATTCTCCGGTATGACACGAACTGATGATTGTTAGGCTACGAGACGTTGATGATGACGTGCGGACAGTGGCAGCCTCAGCTCTATTACCTATCACGATACATTTGGCAAAACTCCCCCGTGAGGAATTGGCAAATCTACTCGATTCCCTTTGGGACTGCTTGGCTGAAGGTGGTGACGAGCTTGGCAGCAGCACAGCTGCTGTCATGGACCTTTTGAGTGAGTGGAGAAATTGGGCCTGGCTAACAAGTAGGCGATTTGATCTCATTCGATGAGGTGATCGAAATCATGGCTGCCACCCAACCCCGGCAACACCTCATGTTCCCTTTCATCCGACATACAATCGCCTCGGTCCGTTTGGCTGTCATGAGGTCTCTTCAGATTTTTATCGCGTCATCATTGAAGGCCGACTGGATGAATGACGATCTTCTATCGCTTCTATTCCAGAACCTTGTGTTGGAGGAGAGAGAAGATATACGTCAGGTCTCCTTGGAAGCTTTCAGTGCTGCCCTCGCCTACGTTGATCCAACGAAATGGGTAGCGAACTGGTACAACATAGTCATGACCCCAATTGGAACTCCGCTAAATCCATCCTTATTCGTTACCACGGGCAAAAAGGCACTGCATAACGTCGATAAGCACATGATGGCGAGCGACATGAGCTTGTTGTCTATGGACACAGTATTGCAGACCCGCATAACCGCTGCCAAGGGCTTGGCCCTGGTTCAACGAGAAAGACTATCAAATGTAAGTCATGCTCCGAAATTATAGCTGACTTTAGACGGACATCCTCGGCGCCTACCTGCAATCAGCCAGCGCTCATCAAATCTTCCTATCATCAGTGGTCATACAAGAATGGGCGAAAGATACCGACATTTCATTACCAACCCTGACTCCCACCTTGGTGTCTTTCATCGAGGGACCCCCACCCTCGACATACCATGAAATGTCTATCATCCTTATGCGGATATATACCGAATGCCAATCTCTTCTCACGGCCTTCTCGACCGAGGGCAAAGTGGCCAAAGACAAGATCCCCATCTTGGCCAACCGTGTCGACCCCCTCAAATCGTCGGACGACGTCTTCTCCCTTTCCACTGCCAAACAAACCATTGGACCTTACTTCGACTCTCTAGCAGCCCAGCTCTCGAAGTCAGGGATCAAGATAGCCCTTCCATCCCTGCGGGACAGACAACGAAAGGTTATTGGCTCCATCGGGTACTTTTCAGTCATGAAGGAGAGGTATGACGTCCAAGTCTCCGCCGCTGTCGCTGGGGCGTTGATAGCCTTGAAGGTCATGCCGGGCAAGATCGGCCCAGTCATCCGCAGTGTGATGGATGGGGTCAAGAAAGAGGAAAATGTCATCCTTCAAATTAGAGCCGCCGAATCCGTGGCAGCCTTTGTCGAATTCTGCAATTCACCATTGTTCACCAACAAGGTCAATCCATGTGATAAGGTCATTCGAAATCTCTTCACTTTCCTTTGCCAGGATACTACCCTCACCCCAGTATTTGAAACATCTTTTGAAGGTATTCTCTCGCTGAAGGACGACAAGCCGGCTCCGAAGAAGACGGGAAAACAGGATGTGGTCGAAGAGACCGAGGAGCAGATAGCGGCGAGGGTGACGAGGCGTGGAGCCTTCGAAGCTCTCAGAGCATTAGCGCGGAGGTTTGGGCCCAAACTATTCACCGCTGTCCCGAGGTATTGGGACGGAATTAGCCTGGCTCTCGTCCAATCATTCGACAAAGATCTCAATAGTCAGCAAGCCGACACTCGTCTTGAGACTGCTCCTCACGGACAAGATCTCGTAGACTGTCTTACGAGCTTGCGTCTCCTGTCAGCTGAACTCGATACATCCCTTCATCCCCAGTTGGTGACCCTTTTCCCATCCGTGATACGAGCTCTTCAAAGCTCCTACTCGGTGATCCGGAACGTCGCCGCCAAGAGCTTAGCGGCTCTGTGCGATGTTGTCACTTATGATGGGATGCGTATGGTTGTCGACGAAGTCGTCCCTCTGGTCGGAGATGCTCAGCATGCTACATCCAGACAAGGTGCTGTGGAAGCCATTCATCGTGAGTGTGAATCGAGTTTTCAAGCTGACAGCAAGACATCATCAAATTACTGGATATCAAAGCACTTCCTTACGTACTTTTCCTGATCGTCCCGATGCTGGGGCGGATGAGCGATCCCGACGAACATGTTCGACTCCTCTCTACTAGCACTTTTGCATCGTTGGTCAAGATGGTACCTCTTGAGGTGAGTCGTCAAGAAAGAATGGGACTGACGCAAAGGCTGGTCTCCCTGATCCACCTGGTTTCTCTCCTGAGCTCCTGGCTAAACGGGATGAAGAGCGACAGTTCCTCATGCAGTTACTCGATGGCAGTAAAGCGGAACAATATACTATCCCAATCCCTATCAAAGCGGATTTACGTCAATATCAGAAGGACGGAGTCAGTTGGTTGGCCTTCTTGGCCAAGTATCAGCTTCATGGAATACTCTGTGATGGTAGGTTGTATTTGTTCCGGTCATAGCTAACGAATAGACATGGGATTGGGAAAAAGTCTTCAATCAATCTGTATCATTGGAAGTAAACACTTTGAACGAGCGCAAAGGTTCAAAGCGTTGAATTCTGTGGACTCGGCTCATCTTCCGTCACTCATTATCTGTCCCCCTACACTCGCCGGTCACTGGTATCACGAGATTCCGAAATTCACAGATTACCTCCGACCCATCCAATACGTTGGTAACTCTTCCGAGAGGGCTCTCCTTCGACCTAAGTTGCGCACTCACGACGTTGTCATCACGTCATACGAGGTTGTACGGAACGATATCGAGGAGCTGGGACAGATTGATTGGCTCTATTGCGTTCTGGATGAAGGCCATATCATCAAAAACGCAAAGACCAAGCTAGCTGCAGCTGTCAAGCAGATCAAAGCGCAACATCGACTGCTTTTGTCCGGAACGCCGATCCAGAACAACGTGCTGGAACTGTGGAGTTTGTTCGACTTCCTGATGCCAGGATTCCTTGGTAGTGATCGCACGTTCAATGATCGGTTTTCCAAACCGATTCTAGCGGACAGAGACGGGAAAGCGACACCCAAAGAGCGCGAGCTAGGTAAGTTGAATCATGAAAGCATGGCTAACAGACCAGCTGCATCCGCTCTCGAAGCGCTGCATAAGCAGGTTCTACCGTTCTTATTACGTCGACTCAAGGAGGACGTTCTGGGTGATTTGCCCCCCAAAATCATTCAGGACTACTATTGTGAACTCTCGGACGTTCAGAAGCAGCTATACGACGAATTCCAGAAATCAAAGGAGGCAGATGAAGTTGGGGAAGCTGTTCACAGCGACGGTGGACAGGGTCAACAACATGTTTTCCAATCTTTGCACTACTTGCGGAAACTTTGTAATCACCCGGCTCTTGTCCTGGACGGTGAGCCGGAGAGGGTGAACTCGATTATGAGTAAACTTGGTAAACATGCCCCCCCTCTTCATGATATTAGCCATGCACCGAAACTTGAAGCTTTAAAGTGAGTTACCGGCTTGGGATGTCGCTGACTGTCAGACAACTACTGAACGACTGCGGGATTGGTCTGCCTCCTTCGGAAAAGCTCGAGGACACCGTACAACATCGCGTTCTCATTTTCTGTCAACTCCGACCGATGCTGGACCTCATTGAGCGAGATCTTTTCCAGCCCCTTCTCCCGTCTTTGACATACATGCGGATGGACGGGTCTACGGATCCGAGAAAACGGCATGCCATCGTCCAGACCTTCAATTCCGATCCCACGATTGACGTGTTACTTCTCACGACGTCGGTTGGTGGATTGGGGTTGAACTTGACAGGAGCAGATACGGTGATATTCGTTGATCACGACTGGAATCCGATGAAGGATCTGCAGGCGATGGACAGGGCTCACAGATTGGGTCAGAAGAAGGTTGTTAATGTCTATCGATTGATCATGCGAGGGACGTTGGAGGATAAGATCATGGGGTGAGTGGCCTTCTCCGTTTGATTGAATCAATGTCAGAGATGCCCGCTGACACCGTTACGGATCAGACTGCAACGATTCAAGTTGAACATCGCAAGCTCGGTCGTGACTCAACAGAACTCGGGATTGGGATCCATGAACACCGGAGAGGTTCTTGATCTCTTCAAAGTATCAGCCGACGGGGAACCTGCGAAACCTACAAAACAGGCCAGCTCGGGTCCGATGTCTTCAAGCAAAGTCTTGGAGGGGTGAGTGATTCAATGAAACAACGCATGCAGGAGTTCGCTAATAGAGACGGATGTGTGACTCAGATTGGAAGATCTTCCGCCAGAAGACGAGTATGCCGAGTTGTCTTTATCTAATTTTATGAGCAAGGTGTGAGGCTTCGCTATAGTGTTGTAAAGCTTTATTCTTGCATGTTTGTTCATAAATGTGGAGATAGAAAGCATTTGGGACGAGAAGGAAAATAGACTGAATACGAGTAGCTATATTAGAGATTTTTTGAGATTCAAAGCATTGCATCCTGCCCCCCGAATGAATGTGTCCTCTGGTTCGCATGACAGATTCAACTTAATCACCCATCACCATCCTTACATCCGATCTTATGTGGGAGACCACCATCCGAACACGTCGGGAGGAGGAATCTAAGGGAACAGGGTACACTGGAAAGTCTCCCTCCGGGGAAAGAGGACACCGAACCGTAAAAGAAGACACATAGATCCCATCACATCTCGGAAGAGCCTTAAACCTTGTTCCACTCCCAGTCAGAGGTCAATCTTCCGAAACCCGAAAAAGATGTATTGTGCCATGATATGGGTACATAGTTTTGCTTCTTCGTTCTATACAGAGTTTCGTTCCTGACCGAAAGGAGTGACCTTGTGGTGTTGGAGTGACTATGATATGTTATGGGGCTGTTATGGACATGGCGTAGTGATGATGTGGTATACTACATGCTTGAGGGCGTGACGAAGGCTTGCTTTCCAAGAACGACCCCTTGAATATCGACGAGCAGAAGAAATATTACGCTGTGATGGTGGAAGAAAGTAGAGTCAGGATCGTTGTGAGTCTTATTAACCTATACTGCCTCGACCTGTGGAAAATTAAAACCAACTCTTCTCGACGTCGTCCGTGAAAATAGATGATCCCTGTCTGACTAAAGTCAATACTCAAAGATGGTCATGACCCTCCCACACGGAACACGAGAAGTCTCCTACACCATAGATCCGTGGCAGACCTTTGAAAGAATTTTCATAGCCTTCCTAGCGACTTTGGGGCTACAGGGGGATATCGATATGTACGAGTGAGTGTATTGTGGTGTTTATCCACATGGTCAAGAACTATTGTAAGCTCGCTAAGAAACTCGGGGACTTTGTTGCAGTTTTTGGTGGGATGGGGATACACTTTCTTGGGATCAGGTGGGTCGCACAGTATTTTCGGATTTGATGCTGAGTCCGACGAGAGGAAGGCTGATTGTTGTATCGGAAGACACCGGAACAGGTTGGGATGATAGGTGCAGGGCAGGCGTATATTATCGCCGTGGTCGAGACTGACTGAGGCGTTTTTAGTTGCAAGTGAGAATAGTTAGCATCTTATGCTCGTAGACGTCTTTAAGTAACAGTTGCTGTTGGCCATGATGAGAAAAGGTCGGTGTGCCACATTCGCCGGGTCAGTCTGTTGTGATGTGAGCGCTCCTTATATGTGTTTGTAATTTTGCTGAAAGTGGAAAGTGCTGTCCTATGGACAGGATGTCGAGGTTCACATGTCATCAAGCATCTTTCCAGCATTCCAGCTATCCAGACGAGAGAGAGAAGCGTAGCAACCAAGGCGAAATATCGTGTTCTGCACATGGATTCTTGTTCTTCCTTACGGCCGCCGGCTCAACGTATACGCCGGTGCCGGGGAATCTTAACCGACAACCGGACAACAGCCGGGTGCCCGATTCTCCCCAGAAGCCATACTTGAACAATGCACACTGAAAGGTATCCACCCACCACCACCACCACCACCACCACCACCATGTCCATGCCCCTCCCCCATATCAAGTCAGGCGGCGCAGCTATCCTCGACGCCCAGCTGAAGGAGACAGTAGCGAAGCACGAGGTCCCCGCTATCTTCTATGCTGCCACCAACGCAGACGAGACCATCTATGAGAACCAGGATGGGGATGTGGTGTTTGGCGATGAGAGTTCTGGGAAGATAACTAGGGATACAAGTGAGTTGCCGGTATTGCTTTGGTTAAGAAATTCCAGCATGCGCTGACGAGAGATAGCGCTGGAGTTGTTCTCCATGACTAAGCTTGTCACTGCTGTGAGTAATGTATCCTTTGGACTTCGTTTGTGAACTCGCTTTGAATATAGATTACTGACCTGGAAGAAAGGTGTCGGTCTTGCTTCTTGTCGATAAAGGACTGGTATCCCTCGACAGTGTGGAGGATGTCGAAAAGCATCTACCTGAGCTTGCGAAGCTGCCTATCTTGACCGGTTTTGACGGAGAGACGCCCCTTTACGTCAAGCCCACCACTAAGATCACCCTCCGAATGCTCACGAGTCATACCTCTGGTATGTCTATCAGACTCACATCCACTGCCGCAAAGCTCCGAACCTAACGTCTTCATCCAGGGCTCTGCTACCTGTTCCAAAACGAGGTGTTGACAAAATGGGACAAGGTGCAACCCACCCACAAGGGAACAATGCTCTCACCCAAGGCTACCATCGACACCATAACCTACCCCCTTCTCTTTGAACCAGGAACCTCATGGGTGTACGGAGTCGGTCTCGATTGGGCTGGTCTTCTCGTAGAGCGCATTAGCGGTCTATCATTGGGAGAGTTTTTCCAAAAGAACATCTTTGACAAGATTCTCCCAGAGGGATATGATTTCACTTTCTACGCCACCGATGCTATCAAGGCCAGGAAGATGAGGATGTGCACCAGAGTTGACGGGAAGATTACACCTCTTCCTGGATTCGGTATGAATCGCACAGAGAACCCAGAGGAGCTCGGTTTCCACGCGGGAGGAGCTGGATTGTTTGGGACCATCAAAGATTACCTCGCATTGCTGAGGGCGCTATTGAAGTCGGATCCACGACACAAAGCCAAGGACCCGCTGCTGAAGCCGGAGTCTTACGCTGAGCTTTTCAAGGGTGTCATCACCAACACCTTAGCTGCTAGAGAGTCACTGAGCAAGACAATGGCTTATTCGAACTTTTATGACCCTACTCCAACTCCTGACATTGTTGATCACTCTGTTGCGTGGTCGCTTTATCTCACCGATTCAAACATCGGGAGAAAGAAGGGTACCGGATGTTGGTCTGGAGGTGAGAGGATTGTCAATTGACGTGTAACGATCCTCCACTGACAAGGGTCCATGGAATCGTAGCCGCCCGTACTCAGTATTGGGTGGATCCTGTCTCAGGCTTAGCCGTAGGTTGAAAATCGTCCAAGGAGCTAGGGAAGTCACAGCTGATCATCTTATATCCGCAATACAGGGCATAGTGGCGACTCAGATGCTCTCCCCGCCGAATCCAGACCCTTGGAACGACGTTTACAAAGCGTACGAGCGGGCTTTGTACCAAAATCTTGAGGCTTGATACCTGCTTGGCAGTTTTGGGCTGGTGATGCATTCCGGTGAACTGGAGTTGCAGGTGCAGACAGATTGCAAAACCCCCCTGCCCGTGGGAGTAGTCGGCAATAATCTTTAAATGTGATTTTGCAGATGTGAATGTGCGCCACTGCCTGTCATTTAGCTGGAGCGGCTGGCTACGTTTTGGCTCATTCCTCCCCGTCCCCCGGTCTGTCCGTTATTCCTTTCATCGCACCTCACCCTTTCTTCATTTCTAATACATGCGTTCTTGAGATAGGAGCAGCCCATCCTCCCCAGCTGTCCTTATAAAGCAAGCGTAAGGATAGCTCATTTTGGTGAATATTTGTCGCTGCGGGTGACGATCTTGGCAGCGGCAGCGACAACTCTCAGCGGCGCAATAGAGATGACAGTCATCATTCCCATCAATCCTGCATCATCATCTTCATTGGCCTCTTCTTATCCCCCATCCAATCATCCATCCATCCAGTCTGACGGTCCGGAAGTTGCTCTGCGGAGTGTCGTGAAGCAACTCCGGCAATCTAAGAGAATCGTGGTAATCTGTGGTAAGTCGTATCCCCATCCCGATGAGAGCTGGGTCACTTATGCTCGGTATAGGAGCTGGTATCTCTACCGGGGCTGCTATACCCGATTTCAGGAGTGCTGGAGGGATTTTCAATGGTGGGATTGGGGACAAGGATAAACGGTCAGGTAAGAAACATAGCGTGAAAGATCTTTTTCATGTCAAGTCACTACAGGTTAGTCTGTGTAGCAGGACTACGTCCGACATCTATATCTATATTGCACTTAGATCAACTGACAAGAACCAATTCCCAGTCGGACACCCTCCTTCCTGATCATCATGCACTGGTCAATACCCTCTGTTCTTTGGCCGACTCAGCCCAACCAACACCATTTCACTCGTACCTCAAACAACTGGATACCGAGGGCCGACTACTCCGATGCTATACTCAGAATATCGATGGATTAGAGATCAAGGCTGGCTTGGAGGTCGGACTCCCAGCAAGGAGGGAGAAGGAGAGGAAGACACCTACGAAGAAAGGCAAAGAGAAAGCTGAAGGGTTTGAACACGGATCGATAACCCCTACATTACAAGAGCTGGATATCCCCTCCAACGTTCCCACTCTCACGCCCCCGGCCTGCATGATCGTCCCCTCCACTCCACGCTGTATCCCTCTACATGGTCTTCTCACCCATCTATCCTGCCCTAAATGCCTCTCAACCTTCCCGATAACTCCTCATCTTCCCCTTCCCCCAACACCGCTCGCCTGTCCCACATGCCATCTCTCCTCGTCGATTCGTCACGCCCTTTCCGAACGATCTCGGGGCGTCGGAGCCCTTCGCGCAAGTATAGTCCTCTACGGTGAGGATCATCCCCGTGGTGAGGATATTGGGGCAGTCGTAGAACGGGATCTGAAAGGCTCAGGACGAAAAGGGGAACGTGAAGGTCGTGTGGATCTGCTCTTAGTGGCGGGAACTAGTCTGGCGATCCCCGGCGTGAAGAGGATGATCAAGGAGATGGCGAGATCGGTGCAGAGTCGGGACCATAGACATGCCGACGCAGGCGATGGGAAGCGGAAAGAGGTTGTTCGGACAATTTTCTTGAACGCTGAAGCCCCGCCTAAGACGGCGGAATGGGAGGGTGTATTCGATATTTGGATCAAAGGGGATATCCAGACGTTTGTGGTGGACTACTTGACCAATCCGGAATACGACGTCACTCCAAAACAACCCCAAACTCCACGGAAACGGCCGTATCAACGGAGAATCGAATCGGGTGTGCAGTATCCACCAACACCGATGTCAATTTCCACCACCTCGAGTACACCTTCGAAGCGACCGAAGAAGCTAAGAGACTCAAGCGACTTTACTACCCCGACTCCTACTCCGACTCCAACTCCTTCACCTACCACCTACAGATCTCTGGTCCGGACAGGGACAGTCCTACCTCCGACTCCACGATCAGAGTCAGAGTTCACCAGTCCGACTGCAAGTCCACTATCAAAAGATAGGTCAACGGCTGTGATTTCTCGGATGGATTTTGAGGGGTCCCTGACGCCTCTTTCTGACGACGAGCGAGAGGGTGGGGCTGGAACGAGGGTGGAGAAGATGGATTATAATCCATTCTTGGTATGAGCTGTTAGAGTTTCACGGATACGGATTTTGTTGGCTAGAGGTTGTATATCTTGTTATACCTGGATGGATAGATTTGTAGCTCATACGTCTGATGGGCAACCTGCGTCTGACGTCTGTCAGTTGAGTAGTGATGACTCTCCTCTAACATGTGATAAGCCACATCTGATCTTCACATTCTTAACATCATCCTACCGATGAAACGTCAACATCACCTTCAACTGATGACTCATCGTTCAGTCACCTGAAGATGAGAACAAAGGATCGCCTATTGAAAACTTCAAACAAAGGGTAGAACCCAGCTCATACGCTTCATTCGAGGTCATCCATTCGAATAACAATGACTACAGACTGCAGACTAAATATCTCCACTCAAATACCTCAAGAGTAGCACGTATCTTACGTCCATAGCATTTGCCAGGCTTTATAAATTCCTAACAACCCGCTCACCTACATTGACATCCAGGTCTTCACACTAAATCAACCCACTATCTACCATGTCAAGATATCACACCTCTTCTTCCGTTGCACCTCCAACCCTTCCTACCCCTACAGTCGCCCCCGCACATTCTCCACTACCTACCACGGTCATCAATCCACACGGCCAGATACAGGTTCAAGATTGGAACCGCCCCAAATCCCCGTCTGAGGGGCACCAGCTACAACCCGATGAATTGGCTTATGTACTTATCGAACTCCAGAGTGGGGACCTGGAGCCGGGGCGACGGGTAATTCTGTTAGCTCTTCTAGGCTTGGAATGCTTGTGAATGCTCAGCTATTAATCGGAGAAAGCATGTCCTTGTTATACAAAGGACGAGAGAAATGACCGAAAGATGAATCTGATATAGTAGCGTATGCATGTGAATTTATCTTCTCAACCGATAAATTGGTCACCGGAATCATCTAATTGTCCAACCACATGCGCTTTGCTTTTCCTCACCCCGCTATACCCTACTTGGACCTCTTGTAGACCTTGTTGAGGAAACTGATGAACACTTCCTTCTTCATGCCAGAAGCCTCTTCATCGACCTTTTCAATCAATCCTGTGATTTTTGCGTAGCTCTCTTTCTCGAAGGCTTCGAATCGCTCTGGGATCGAAATGGGGGCTTCGGAGAAGACGGTTTTGACTTTGGCTTCGGATTCTGCGTTTTTCTGGCCGTAGTTCTCCTGATAGGACGAGACAATAGTCATAAGTCAAAGTACAGGTGGGAGAGAAAGGGAACGGGACAAGCTCACATCAAGAATCTTTCTTTGCTCGGGATTAGCGAATTTCAGAGCGATGTTGACGTTCCATGAGCACTTGTTATCCTGCACGCCCCTTATCAGTTTTTGATCTCTCAATACGACCGGGCGCACATACCAAGATATCCGTACCAATCTTCCCAATGTGTTCCGGCTTGCCATAGCAGTCCAGGAAATCATCTTGGACTTGGAAATACTCGCCTAGAGGGAGGAGGATGGAGAGTGCAAGATCATATGCAGCCTTGTCGGTGATGCCTCGCTGTGGCAAGTGTCAGCTGACGATTCGGACCTTACTGAATATGTTATGCTGGACATACCATCCGCATAGCCAGGGCAACGGGCAGGTAGAAGGAGTAGTAGGCGGTTTTGTAGACAACGATAAGGTGGTGTCTAGAGGAATAAGTCAGATGTACGAGTTATCTTTGGGAATGACTCACTTATCCAGCGAGAATTTGCTCAAGTCAACATGATCCTCGGGAGCGGTGATCAGGTCGATAAGCTGACCGAGCTCGGTTTGGAATGTGGACTGAGGAAGGCGAAGTCAGTCTAGCCTCCAGATACCAGTCAACAGCGGCAATGACTTGCCTCTAGGAACAGCTCGAGAAGATCAACGTAGTAAGGTTCAGGACGGAAGTGCTTCTTCAACAGGTGGTAGATGGCAGCTTCTAGCATGAAAGCGTCGTTGATTGCGATATTTCCTACCGAAGGCTAGAAGAGCGTCACCGTATACTCAAACAATGAGAAGGCTGGGGAACCTACAACTCGGTACCAACATGGCTGTTCACGACGGGTGATACTCTGGTCCATGATGTCGTCGGCGACGAGAAAGTATGCTTGTAGCTATGGTCAAATCGGTCAGCTGCTGGTAGACACACGATACCGGCCAGCTCACCAGCTCGACACACCACCCGAGAATAGCGGCTTTCAGGTATTCGTCGTCGGTAAGTGATGAGCCTTTTAGGATCTCCACTGTATCCACCACGGACATGCCTCGATTGAGCTTGCCTGTTGATAGTTTAGCATGAGTATCGTTGACAGCAAACATAGTGACATACCACCAGGAGTATTGTAATACAGGTTCTAAACAAAAAGCCATCAGCCATCAGCTCAACTATGCATATTGCATGTATATATTAATCCGGGCAACCGCTGTGACAAAAATACATACCTGCTTGTACCACTCTATGGCATCTTCTGGCATCCCCTCACCCTTGATATACGCCAAAAGCTCTCCTGCAATAATGGGGAACACATCTACGAATTTTTGTTTTCTGGCAGCCTTGTCGGCACTGGTAGAATTTGACATGTTGCAAGATTTAAGAGTTTCGGGATGCGTCTGAGAGGCTGAGTGGTTATCAGAGTCAAGGGCTGAAATAGAAAGAGAGAGAGAAGCAAAGTGGAACGACAATTGCTGCCTGTCCAAACGGGCCGGGTCCGTGCGCAACATATCTCAAGCAGCTGAAACGCGATATCGCTCGATATATTTCAGGTGAGCATAGCTTATTCGCTCATCCCATTTATGGTCATGGTATGGGTGGCCCGTATGCATGCAAAGATTCTGTCAATGTCTAGGTGTCGAGCAGGACCCCCTATAGCTGTACAGCACTCATTGACCCAACAGATGCGAGTAGGAGAAATGGGGGCGATCTCTTCGTATGACTCAACAGTTGGTATGAAATAACAAGCAGGAAAGACAAGCACAGATCGAGAGTACTGCACTTTCCTTCCTGCATGCACGATGTTCCCGTTTATTTTGAAGCTTCTGCTCTCACCGTCTAGGAAGGTTCGGGAAGATATCGATTAATGGTTGCTTCGAATACTCAAGGCTGCAGCCTGGCTAGCTGGCCTCCTGGCCTGCTGGTCTGCAGCAGCACTGCAGCGGGCGTCGCCTTTGCGCCATCACCAAGAAGCAAACAGGGGCGCCCTTACTGCATTCAGCCGGGCACAGACAGGTCTTTCGCTTCTCTTCGAGCTCCTTTCGAAATTCGAAACGACAAAAAAGTTTCATTGTAGCCAGGCGAAGAGAGAAAGGTAGTTTTGATGATGGCTGTGTACTGATACAGACATGCATCTTGACGTAGCCGTAAATGAAGCTGGTTAGAATATATAATTGGAATGAATGGAAAGTGCCGTGCCACTTTGGCCCATCCATTACGGAACAGCAGCAAAATGACTGATTGCCCGTTCAAACGTCTGTTCGGGATTCGCCTTCTTTGACAACCATATCCTCCCTTTTCTTTCCCGACTCCCTCTTGCTTGCCTTTCATGTCCCATCTTCACCTAGCATCACACTGACACCTTACCTGGCTGCCCATCAGCGACCCCGTCGTCTTTCAGCATTCCACAGTCGATTTGACCGACCCTCGTCCACCCAGCCGCGAGGCATGTCACTCTCGCCGCCTGATGACTTTAGCAGTCCCAACAGACGTCAACCTCCTTTCCTTCCTGCCAGGATGGATTCCTTGGAGACTCAGATATTCGTCGAGAAGGGTAGTCCCCCTCCTCATCTCCCTTACTTGGATGGTCAAAATCGCAATTATCACCACTCGGTCGCCGTCAACAGCGCCGGTCGACCGACTAACGCTCCTTTCCATTCCCAATCAGCATCATCATTTATCCATGCCTCATCATCTTTCTCCCACGACCCGAGCTCCAACATACATCCCCACCAGACAGTCTCACCACCTACTCAGACGCTCGCCAGCGGTCAGCATCGGACTACCCCAAAGGGACCAACATTCGTAGCGGAATCTGGAGAGTCTGGCAAGCGGCGACGAGGAAGACAGGCAACAGCCTGCAAGGATTGCAACCGCCGCAAGCAGAAGGTGAGCGAGACTTGAGTCCGTTTGGATTTGCCCCTTTTAAAATGCAGTAGGGCATTCAGGCTGACGAGAAGCTCATCCAGTGTGATGGATTACTACCATGCACCAACTGCGTGAAGCGAAGTGTCGGTGATAGATGTGTTTTTCCTGCAACTCATGATGGGGTTTACTCAGCGCCCACTCCGGATAGTGCCGGTAGCGCCGAGGCTAAGGTCAGCAAGAAAAGGAAGGTCGAATCTGTCGGACCGTCAGATACTCAGGACGGGCCCAGGGTGTTCGCATTTGATGAGATGCGGAGGGATAATAGTGGGGAGGATTATGGCACGTTGCCACCGGCTAGATCGGCCGTCTTTCAAGAGTCATCTTCTCGTTCGGGTACGTCATCCTCTTCGTTTGTCATTTCCGTCCCGGCTGATAGTCTCGCCAGGCATCGACGATCAAACCTTCTACTCTGGCCGAACTCATTATTCCCCACCTCGACCCCCCTCACACCCGGTCTCCTCGGAGAGGGGTCAATCGGCCAGTAATCGACTAGCCTCCCCACTCCGCGGTCGAGACTTGTCGTCGAATGACCCTCAATTCTGGCAAGGAGAACGATCCGAAGAGAGGGAACCTCTGGCAACTGGTCAAACTGGTGATGGGAGGAGCTCCCGAGGATGGAGTGAGACTGGCCATCTGGTAGAGGAAGATGGAACTCGTGGAGTGGGGAGTTTGAGGAGAGACAGAGGACCGAGAGCGGAGGAGATCGACAGTGAGAGTACGTATTCTGAGTTTCTTAGTGGGACAGTTCCTGAGTGGGAAATGTTTGCTCAATAATTCCCGCAGGAACCTTCTTCGGGACTAGTCACTTCGGACCTCAACTCGCAGCCAAAGTCATCCATGTAAGGTGCAAACATCCACATGCCATCTGAAGCCTGCTGACCATTTTTCCAAGGGTGCCCTCTCCGTTCCTCTGAGCGACGTTCACCGCGGTTCAAGAAGAGCGGAAACGTTCACCTCAGATACGAAGCCGTTCACGCTTGTGTCCCAAATACGAAGTCTGATTCAATTGCTTCCAAGAAGAACGGTCTGCGATCACCTCACAGCCCAGTTCTTTGCTCGGTACAATGAGTGAGCCACATTGGATATCGCTCGAAGCCCTCTCACAGGCTGCTAACGGGAATGCAGTCACATTGATATTTTGTATAAGCCTGATTTCATGGCCAAATACAATCGATTTTGGAATCGATCCTTCGACCTGGAGGCCATCTCCTCTATTGATCTTCGATGGTTCTCTCTTATGCTGATTACGCTCGCATTTGGGATATTACTGGATCGCGATACGTCGCGAGACCGTCAAGACAATCTACAGGACCGGGAGGAAATGAGTTTGAGTTGGTTTTGGGGTGCCAGAAGGGCTTTGGGGGAAGCGCCGAGTTTTTACGGAGAATCTTTGGATACGGTTAGAGCATCTGCAATGGTGGGTCGTATACCTGTCGTGCTCTATGGGATAGGTCGGATACATGGGCAGTGCTGAACCGATTGTAGGTCGCTTTGTACCTGATTGTCTGTCGAAGGGTGCCGGAAGCATGGACAACCATAGGCAATGCGATCCGCTCAGCTCAGGCTCAAGGGTGAGTCACGCAGAATTAAAGTGAAGCAGGATTCTTATCTCATGAACAGCATGCACGTCGACGGCGGTCAATGGGCATTGCCTCCTAAAGAAGCTGAGATCAGGAGAAGATTATGGGCTCGTGAGTTACTATATCTCATGCCATGGTTTAGCTGACATATCTTCAAGAGCTTTACATCATCGATCGGTAAGCATGGATGCCCAACATCTGACAATACTCGCTGACTTGATAAACAGCTCTATTTCGCTCTTCCTGGGACGCCCTTTGGCTATCCAAGACGATCAATGCACCGTGAAGCCTCCAAGCAACGTTCACGACGAAGAGTTGTCCGCCGTCGATAACACCAATCGTCCGCTCTCTTCCCCGACAAAATCGACATTCGTCATACTGCACCAGCGGCTGGCCTCAGTAATAGGTCGTATTCTGACATCGTGCTTTGGCTTGACGCCAAGAACTTACGCAGACGTTCTGGCTTCGGAGGAGATGCTACAGGTCTGGCGCAGGGGGTTACCACCGCACTTCCAGCTTGAGGAACCTGATACGAGCATGGACGCAAAATATCCTTGGTTGAAACCGCAGCGTCATACATTGTGCTCCAAGTTCCACTTGGCTAGGATCGCTTTGCACCGGCCCTACTTGCTCCGAGCGTTCGAGGGAGGGACCAATAACGAGTTCAGAGCTTCGGCGGAGGCTTGTGTGACGTCTGCAATTGCGGATATCACCCTAAGATTAGGGCTGAATGAATCCGATCCGCTGGATCGGTTCAAGTGGATGACGGTGAGTAACCTTCCTAGCTATGCGTCAGCTGATAGAGGCACGATGCTAACGGATACTGATCCTGTAGGTCGCATCAGGCTTTTCGCCGGCCACGATCATTGGAATTCTATGCTGCAGACGAGCCAAAGATCCTCGAATCGACTATCCGCATCTCCTCAGTCTCCTCGAAGGTTATATAGCTGTCGAAAAAACAACATCGAGAAGCGACGAATCTCTCGAGGCCGAGCTGGGAGTCTTGGATTTGATGGTGGCTAGAGCCAAGGCCAGTGAAGAAATCGAGAGGGAGCGCGGGAACAGGTTGGAGCAGCATGCAATAGCTGGTCGAAATGGGAAGCTCCTGGTCCCTGGCCACAATGCTGGTGTTGGTACGGGTGCCGGGGGAGGGAAGGCAACTGGGCGCGGGAATGACCATGTAAAGGCCGTGAGCCTGGTCGCTGGACACAGGGCTGCAAGGGATGATGGAATCGAGGACTCAATTGGAGATACCACAGCTTTCCCGTTGGGATACGGTGGAGGCAACGCCTTGCCTGAAGCTGGTAGACAGATCAATGTTCAACCTCTACCGAAACAGCAAACACCGCCCGGCCTCAATCCTTCCCAAGCTCAATCCCAAGCCCAATCCCGATCTCAACCGCCGATCGCACAACAATCCTTCAACGCCCTCTATTTCCCCAACTACTCGCACCACCTCTCATCTGTCCCAATCAATCCCCGCAACCACACCCAAATACCGCCCATCCCCCTCCTGGGTGGCCCAAACGTGTTCCCCACATCACTTGGCGGGACCCCCGGTCTTCTCTCGAATCCACCACTCACTGCTCCGCTCGCTGGGACTGGGACTGGAACGACTGGAGAGTCGTTTACGGGATACACGGAAACTGGGGAGGAATGGATGTTACCGTTCGGATCGGGTGGACAGGCTTGGGTTCCTGCGCCAGATTGGGATACGACGGCTAGTGGACTACCGGATCCGGGGGACGGTAAGGGGTGGCAGGAGGTTATGGATTTTGTGATGAGTACTATGGGGAATAGTCCGAATGAGTTGTTGTCTGTCTAAAAGGATGATAGCTGGGAACGAGTTTCATAATTTGGTGTTGAAAAGTAGATGGGACTGGATATGGGGGAGATGGGTAATGTGTAATGATTATCTTGTAAATATCGGCAGAGGCATCAAGGGGGATAGGGACTATGGGGGAGTACTTTTACCGCGGTTTGGGGTTGATATCGGGACAATATTGTCGAGACTTGCTACTGGATCATACATGAGGACACAAATGATATTGAGGGTGGTCCGGAACAGAATCATCACAGATCTGTTATTAGGGTATCTGTTCTTGTACATGTGTATAATCTTACTGTAGTTACGATAGATGTAAGTATAATCCTGTACCGTACGATATCGTGCATTTGTCCCTAATGTTTAATGTCGAAACGAATGACTTGCACTTTATCGTCCGTTGGGCGCTATGAAGCTTATATCATATCTCGAGCACGCGGTGTGACCATAGGGAAGCCCTATTCTGCAGCAGACGAGTCGTAAGGTGGTTTACAATCTTGTACGACCCGCATAGCCACGATGAATGTACATATTTTCGCATCGATCAAAAACCTGATTTATGAATTGTTTCCACCAACCAAATTGTCTCAAATCTCAAATTCTGTGCCCGGACCACACCGGCAGAGCAATTCAATACCTACCAAGGCAAGGTCTGTTTGCTAATAATGGATCGTCTGATTACATTGTCATTGTCAATGACGATAAGTGAGGAGAGGAGTTATTGGGATTGGGATAATACGCGGGAATGGAGGGATGAAGTATGATTTCTAGTGTAGAATGAAGGGAATGTGATGGCAGGTGACTTGGCTGGGTATGATATGACCGATGAAGAGATGCTTGAACAGGATTAGGGAGATCCCCTTTTACTGCTGCTTGCATTCTTCCTTGTTTCCCTCGGCGGGCGCCGCGTCATCCTACTGATCTCCGTTAGCGCCGTCCTTCCCCGCAACTAGGAGGGAGCAGGGTAACCCACCTCATCCTCATCATAGTCATCCTCGTCCTCGTCAAACTCATCGATCTCCTCATCCTCAAAGTCCTGCTCGTACTTTAGGGCTTTACCCGTAAAGTAGTCGACGGCACGGGGGATAATCTTCTCCTTAAAGTCCTCGCCGATCTGGTAGTCCACCTCGAGACGCGCATCGAGCTCTTCAAGTTCGTCCTCGTCCACGTCGTCGGCTTCTAGGTCTTCTGGCGTAGGGGGCTGAGGGGGTTTGAAGAAGGTGAAGAATGAGTCGGTGGGAACGACTTTCCGGATCACTCGGGTCTTGCCGGAGGCTAATTGTTGGGAAGCACAGGTCAGCGGGGCTCGACGAGCTAGTCACAAAGCGTTGGGCCACCTACTCTTGTTCCTCTGCTTCTTGATCTCGATCTTCTTCGTCAGGTCTTTGTCCTCCTTCCACTTGATCTCGTGGCCAACGGCCTTGTCGTACACAAAGTCACCGCCGTACCCAACTTGTTCCTGAGCGAGGAATCATGTCAGTAGAACTTCTTAGACGGCGTCAGATACCGTACTCACTTGGTAGTAGTATGTCTTTGTCAACTCGGTATCCGAGAAGAAGGCGTTGGGAGCAAAAGTGAAATGAAGCTTGAAGCCTGGCTGGCCCTCGGCTAGGTATGATAGACGAACATCGGTAAGGGATTTCAGGGCCTAAGATGGGATGATTCGCGTCAGCGCTTGAGCTCCAAACGCTGAATCCACGGCGACTTTGTATATTCCAGACAACCTACCTCCTCGTCCGCGTCCGTAATCGTCTCCGAGATCGGAGCGTGGTTTCTCAACGCTGTCAACCAGAATTCAGGGATGCCATCAACCTTGTCGTCGCCCTCCTTCTCCTCGGTGATCTCAGTAACTCGAGCGCCTTCCTCCTCCTCCTCATCCTCGTCGTCCGAGTCAGCCTCCTGGCCGGCGGTGACCTCCTCGTCGGTCGGCTCGGCCTTGCCAGCGATAATGGCTTGACGACGGTCATACAGCGGGGTGTATTTGACAAGGAACTAAACAAGGGTCAGCACAAAGCCTCCGAAGTATAGTTAATGCAGAGCGCAATCTGTGGCGCCAGAGCTTGGTGATCTGCTGCTCGCGAAACATGCAAAATGAGCCCACCTTCTTCTCGAGCTCCAGAATAGCCAACTGGAACTCTCCCTCAATCTTTGCGTGCTCTACCTGAATCCCCTTGAGACCGTCGATCCTTCGTTTGACAGGGGCTGGTAGAGACTCGAGATACCCTGATGAACGGCCAATCAAAGAGTCGAATTTGTGCTGAGCAAGAGCGAGAAGGGCTGGGTTCTGTGATAGATCACGAGGGCACGTGTGAGTCGAGAGTGTATGATGTAAGAATAGAGTTTAGAAAGAAGTGGAATGTCAGCGCTTGTCATGTGGAACCACCGATAGGTGTCTCTTTCTTTGATTATCCATAACGGAAAGGGAAAGGTAGACTGGGAGACGACGACACAAGTCGACAACCACGCGTCCCCGCCCTCATGTGTCAAAATTTTGACGGTCAAGCGGCAAACTAACCTGGGCCAACAAACTAGCCGGGTTCATCCCGCCGACATCCTCTCCCTCATCTCCTTCCTCATCATCGTTCTCTGCGACATCTTCGACGGTGGGCTTCCCAAGACCGGCGGGACGACTGGAGAGGACGGTGTTGTTGAGCGGGGTGTTCTGCGGGGTTGGAGCGACGCCGGTGCCGTCCTGACGGGGTTGGATGTCCTGGTTCTGCGACATGGTGGTTGGATACTTTACGATGAGAGAGTTGGCTCTACTGAGCTGGCTGCTGTGCTCGTGGGCGTGTGCCAGCGAATAGGGAGAGATGAGAGAGAGAGAGAGTAAGAAAAAGAGAGACAGAGAGTGTGCAAGTTGCCTGTTGCAGTGGCGAGGCGCGCAACTGAATCTATCTCGCACTGAAAACTAGACACGGCACCTGACGCGTGGGCAATACATATAGCTATAACGCCGAAACACCGAACACCAGCCCCAGTGTGGCTCGATGCCTGGCTCTGATCACACCTTGTGTAGTTACGTAGTTACTCTCATACATCTCATATAATCATGACAGTCCCCATCCCAGACCAGTCGGAGGACAGTCTGGCCGTAGACTGCCAGGATCTGACATACGCCTTTACTGAGGGACAGGAAACTGTCCTAACAAGCGTCAACCTGCAACTGGAACGTGGTGACCGCTGCCTCTTGATCGGGGCGAATGGCGGTGAGTGCCTCTCTAGGAAGCGATGAACTGTCCTATAATGCATATCCTTATCAGCTGGAGCTGCATATCTGGCATCAATACAATGCTGACACCACATGCAGCTGGGAAATCGACCTTGCTAAGAATCCTAGCTGGTAAACGGCTTACCCGAACCAAGCGATGCCGAATCCTAGGCCAAGACGTATTCATGAACCCACCAGGGGGTGTCGTCTACCTAGGAACCGAATGGAGCTCAAACCCAGTCGTCCGGAGCGATATCGTTGTATCTCATTTCCTCGACTCGGTCGGTGGGTATAGACACAAGGAGAAACGGGATCGGTTGTTGGGTATTCTAGACGTTGATCTGGACTGGTAAGTTGTTTTATGTACTATTGATTGCTTGGGGAATCGTATGTGGGAACAGGGCTGATCCATGTCATTATAGGCACATGCATCAAGTAAGCCGTCTATGAGTCCTAAATATTCTTGATCCAGTGAATTACCGCTGACCTATCTAAAGATTTCTGACGGCGAGCGACGAAGGGTCCAGCTCTGTATGGGACTCATGGGGGAATGGGATGTATTGCTACTTGATGAGGTGGGTTCTCATACGTTGTGTATATCCCTTTGCAAAGCTCACAGCAATGCAGGTCACGGTCGACCTCGATGTCCTAGTCCGAGCCGATCTAGTCAACTTTCTTGTCGAGGAAGCCGAAGTCCGAGGAGCAACCATTGTCTGTGAGTACCGATCCTTACCATCCCCTTGCTCAGGGGTGTAGTGCGGGTATCCGAACACGATCCTTGTATACTGTTGCTGTTACTGACGAATGATGACTCCCAGACGCCACACACATCTTTGACGGCCTACACATCTTCCCCACTAAAGTCTGCCACCTCCAACTCGGGACCACTCCTTCCCCCCTCCTCCCCTGGCCCCCTGCATCGGACGCAACAGGTCCCAAAGACCTGCTAAGCGTCACGCTGGAGTGGCTACGTATTGACCGGGATCTGAGGCGGATCAAAGAGCGAGAAGCAGGTCGGGTTAGGGGACCTAAAGCTGAGGTACGTGTTTCTTCTGATTTCTTGTCCTTATCTATTGTAACTCGTATATGGCTGATGTTTTGGCATTTGGCACAGACTCGGGATGCTAAGACTTTCTTCGAGAAATTCGACTACGCTCACTGACATGGTGGAGAGTAGAAGAGCGGAAGAGTAGAAGAGGGAAGAGGGAAGAGGGAAGAGGGAAGAGGGAAGAGAAGAAGAAAATAGAACGTTGTAAGAATCTACACTCTCCTGTAGATTCATAGACTGTACAGTGCCCTCAGAGCTTCAAGCTCTCAGCGTGTATTACTAGGGTCAGCACTCAACTGCATTGCATGCGCATCAACTGCCACCATATGTATTATACAATTCATCTTGCTTATCGGTCTTCTTGTGATGCGTGACCTCGAGGTCAGTCTGAAGGCATCTCGAGTATACTTTTCTTGAAATTCAATTTGGGTGAGGACTTGTACTGGTCCGCTAAAAAGTGGGCCGCCCAGGGATAACTTGTCGTTGTTATGGGTAGTCAGGACAGTATTTAGCTGGACAACCCTCAAAGCATGGAATGCCAATGACGCTCTGTTAAGATGTAGAGAAGGAAGTAGATGTACATAGAACCAAACTATAACTGCATATCTAGTCCTCTATAAAGACCTGAATCTGATCCACCAAGTACCAAAGTCACTGAAAACCAACGACGAAAAGTAAAAGTAACTACCGCGCTATTCCCATCCCACTCTCACTCCCCTTGCTCCAAAGATCGCCCCCACCCCATCCTCAACTACGAACCAAACCACCGCCGTTTCAACTCCCCACTAATCCTCGCTCGCTCAGCGGTCGCCCCTCCCTCGCCCGACATCATGCTCTTATTCTCAATTGCCCGACGACCTAGGAAGGGCATAACTTCGCCTAAAGTTCCGTAGGCAATGTACTAAGGTGGGTTCAGCTGAGCACGCTGGAGCCGGGGCAATAAAGCGCAGAGTTTGAGATATGGATATGGTGGAACAGTGAGAGATACACACCTTCAACGCCACTGGCATCCCTGTGTATTCGAATGATTCGGCCATCCTGTCTGTGAGGTCATCTTTCATCCCTACAAACATGTTAAAGTCAGCATCATGTCTACCTTGCCGGTAACTCAAATCTAGGGATGCTACACCAAGACGACTCACCATAAAGCTGAGCAACAAAGACCTTCCCCTGGACGTTGTCTTTCAACCGCAAAACCTTCTTCCCGCTCTCGTCATTCTCGCGACTGACTGGCGCAGCCAAGCCTTGCTGCACCAGGGTGTCCAGGATCAGATCGCATGACTCCGGATTGTGGGTCCCGAAGACGACGGACAATGCAAGTTCGGGACGTGGCGAGGATAGTTGGGTAGTCATTGTTTTGAGGATGGTGGCCACGGAAGTGTTGTACGAGTTGTCGGTGGCGGGTTTGCTGTGGTCTTAAGTTAGCATGTACTTGCTTGCCTGGATGGAAAAAGATCGGCTACGCCAGAACCGTATGTACGAGAGTTCGCCGAGCTATGGTAATGGAGTCGAAACCTACTCGGGCCAAATGGGGTCTGCACCAATCCTCTTCTCGTCCTTCCACTTCTGGCGTTCTTGAACGAAATAAGCTCCTCGGACTAGCTTGATTCCCAGAGCATAGCCATGACTCTCAGCGTGGGCTATAGCAGCTTTGAGGTGCTCCGGTTGACGAGTGAGGTATGACTGGTACGTCCCGCTGTGGCACGAGTCAGCTGAGGTATGCGTGCTTGCTCGAATTGCAGTCTAGGGAGAAATAGACACTGAAAGGAGAACCTACAATATGAGTGGTCCAGACCAATCGTTCAGCTCTATGTTAGATGATGAAGACGACCGTATTGGGTTCTTTGTGGTCTTTGGCGGCTTGTTGAATTCCTCTGACAGGAGGAGGGTGAAAGCGTCCAGCGCCGGTTGGTACCATGTATGTTCAGCATCAATCATGAGCTTCACCCTAGATCAGACGTTCAAATCAGTAATTGTTCAGACATTCAATGAAAAATAATTCATCTAGGAGAAGAATCCGTCTCACCCTCGAGATTGGGCCAACATCGCTAGACCCCTGACCTTGTCCCACACGATTCTCAATTCCTCCATGTCGCCTTCTCGCATACCTTCATCACCCTCTAATACCCCCATCGCTTCGTGTGCGCCTTTCAAGCTCAGAAGCGCTTTTCCATCGCTATCAAGACCGGCAGAAGTTCGCGTTGGAGGTGCAACGACTCGTGTATCTGTTGATAGGGGGGTTCCGGGATAGGGGACTGCCGGGGTGGGAGCTGAGCGTGGTGATGAGGGTGCGATTGACTGTGTCAGAGGTCGGAGACGGAGAAGTGTTGTTGATGCCCTCGCCAAGATTGCTGGGTCTATCAGTCCTGTCTGTTTTTCATGTCAGTCTAGAATGCGAGCCGATAAGATACCGTCGTGGCATTGGGAGGGTATACAAAACAGAACGGGAGAACACATACAATCTTCAACGCGAACGCTGTACTACCCCTACTCCCACCCTGTCTCTCAATCAACGACTCAAACTCGCCCGCCTCCTCCAAAGCCCTCTCGACCTCCTCCAACCTCTGCCGTTCCAACTGTCGTCTGACCCCCTCAGCCTCAATCTCACTAACCTCCTCATCAACCTCAGCCTCAGCCGAGTAATTCAACACAGCTCCCACACCCCTCTCCCTCAAACTCGTCATCTCCGGTATACATTCCCGTACTGATTCCCCGGGCACAAACTGAGCAAAGAACGTATGTCTGACGACAAACTCTGTGAGTGGCTTGAGACCTGGGATTGGAGTGTGGGTTAAGGTTTTGAGAATTTGGGGCGAATGATCGATGAGTGTTGGGAAGGTGCAGAGGGTGTAGACTAGGTAGGAGCGGAGGAGGGTTAGGCTAGGGATTTGTTGGATTGCTGATGTTGATTGGGCTGGGGAATCGGAATCCGCGAGAGCTGTGGGTACCAGAGCGAGTGTGAGAGATAGACCTGCTCCTGCAAGTAGGGAGATGGGGAGTAATCTGCGTCTGAGAGATGGGGACGCTCGAGAGGAGGAACTTTGTGAACTGGATGACGAGAGAGGTGAAGCTCGTCGTGTGAGGACTTGAGGATTGAGTCGGGCGAGACTGGCTGGACGTGGCCGGATGCCGGTGATCATGGTGGCAAAAACAGTTTAGATAACGTCCGCTGGGATGTCGAGCTCAATTCACTCTGCGGAACGAGGATGCTTGTGAGAGCGTTGTGACGAAGTTGTCTTTTCCCTGCACACTCTGTTGGAGATCCATACCATTACCTTGTACTTTTAGTTTTGGTTTGCGATGAAAGATGAACGGCAAACCCGTACGAGGGAGCGAGAGACGGCACTGCCGGTTATAAGCAGCGATGGCGGGGCCCCACACCACACGCAGCACCGATTAGATCTTGCTAACGTTCGATCCACCTTCCATGCATGCATCTATAAGCAACCCTCATCCTCGCTCAGCACCACTAGACTTTGTGCTGTTCCCACTAGCACCTCTCCGCCGACCCTCACTGACACTGTCGAACCTCGACGAAGCCACGAGACTGGACCGACTGTCGGTGCTCGCCGACTCCCCGACCGAGGGAACATCCTCGTCGTCTTTCGTTTCTCGCCCGTCGTTGGACGGACTATGCCGATCGGAAGCAGCTAGTACGGGCACCGTGGCGTAGCTGTAGTGTCCTCCGCGGACTGTCGGTACCCCTGGTGGAGGGATTGGAGAGGGCGATCGAGAGATGGGTCGGCTCTCTTCATCCTCTTGTCCAGTGGGTTTGGAGGGTGAGGGCGGGGACAGCTAGAGAGGGGCATCAGAAGTGATGACAATCAGCAGGGACTCAAATAACTATCCCGACAATGTATCAGACTCACGGCGACCCAGAGTGCCGAAGTGAGTATGACCATGGTTCCAAATACACTGAGGAGCGGTGGAACCGTACTGAATGCTATAAACTCGAAGATGATAGAGAATAGAACCTAGCCCGGAGAGAATTAGATGAGCAAGGTGACCCGGCTGTGCTTTCAAGAGTCCTACTTTACCTTATCTAACTCACCTGGATATACATTGCTAGTCCAGCTCTACCCGCCTTCTCACGGACCAGACCCATGGTAAGCAGAGCTTGAGCACAGAATCCAAAAATCTGAAAAGATCGAGTCAGATAATTATCTCTGGATGCAAGTCTCGGAGTGAACGATTCGTACGCACACCAATGATGACGATAAGAACAAAACCTTTAGTCGTCGTGACCCATGCTATAGGCCCGGGCATGATGAGCAGAGCTCTAAGGGTTTCAAAGAGTCAGCATCAGAATCATTTGTGGGTAGAGTCGTCAAGTTAAAACTCACACGGTGGAACTGATGGTACACAGGAATGCAAAGTATCCAATCGAATGCAGGGCATGAGCTTTATTCCCGATGGAACGAATGATAGTGTCTAAGTATAGGTCCTGTCAGCTTCATATCTCCGTGATCATAATAGCCCAGTATCACGACTCACAAGCTAATGCGGAACTGATGACACCGGACAGAGCCCAAGCAACCGACTCCAATCTAACCACGGCATCCGCCAACGCCTCCTCCTCTCCTGGTATCCCACTATCCTCTCCTGGTCCAGGAATGATTTCACCACCTGGAACATCTCTCTTCCCGAACAAAAAAGGGGGTCGGGATATCATAATCACGCCTAACATGCTCAGTCCTCCTGCAATCATCTCCTTCCGGCTAACTCCTTCCTTCAACCACATCCACCCAATCAAGGCTGTGACCGATGGAGTCAGAAATCCGATAACCACTGAATCACTGACGGATAAACCCCGGAGAGAGGCGTATGAGGCGAATAGACCTGTGAACCCGAAAAATCCGCGGGCGGCTAGCATGAGTCGGATACCGGGTGGACCGAGTATTGGGTTAGGCACTGACATCAGCCAGAGGGCTGTTACACAGCAGACCGCGGTTATTCCCATTCGCACGACTATCAAGGTGAGGGTTGATATTGAGGTCGAGGTGATTAGGAATTTTACCGAGAGACCCATGAGCGCGAAGAACATTTGTGAGACGACTATGTAAAGCAGTCCGGCGTTTTGAGAGCATATCGAGGAAATTGAGGCAGAGACAGTGGAGAAGGATGAGGTGTTTTGGGTGTGGTCGTGTGAGCTGGACAGACTTGAAGTGGAAACCGAGAATGTTGAAGGCCTGTAAGGTTCATTGAGATTGGTGGCAGTAGCTGAATGAGGTCGATGTGAGGGATTTGGACTGGTCGGTGTAGGTGGGATAGTATTCGTGGATGGGGGAAGGTGATGAAGGCTCCGTATCGGCGACAGAGGAACGGAACGTAGAGGGTGATACGACATGGTTAAGCTCCAGCATGTATTGTATGTATTGTATTGATTGTCCTTGCAGAAAGAAAGATCTGAAACGCGTCGGCCGAATAGAAAATGTCGCGACTGGATTGATCGGGATTGAACAGCGCGATAGATAAGCTTAAGTTACATGGATATGCGACAAGATTAAGTTTGTGGGTGAACTATTTACACATGAACGAGGAGCTATAGTACAAAGATCATGCAAGGATTGTCTACAAATATATGCTATAGACCAGCAAACTGAGGAGCTGAGGAGAGAAGGATGTTGTTGATATACTCGGGTCGGAATATACCGAGAAGCCACGCGGAGATGGAGGGGGATCTCCGGATGACCACTTCGTCGTGCATGTCATGTAGCATGCACAGAAGTCGATTTCCTATTTCCTCAGTCTCGGTCCTGCCAACACTTCCCTTCTCCCGACCACAGAGACACCTCAGATCGCAATGGAAGACCCAGGCCCCTCCTCAGCCTACCTCCGAACCTTCCCAGCAACCTCCACAGGACCCGTCCGCAACCATTCCCCACCTACCTCCCCACTCTTAGGCCCATCCCACCCAGACGCTGCGAGCACACTCAACGACCTAACCCATGACTCCCTCTATGCAGTGTTGAATGTCCCCCGCTCAGCGTCTCTCTCAGAGATTAAGGACCGGTATAGAAATCTGGCAAGCTTGTATCACCCCGATCGACAACGTGATCAAGAAGGACGGAGGGCCGCACATTCGAGATTTACAGAGATACAGCGGGCTTATGAGGTTTTGACGGATGACACGAAACGGACGATATATGATTTATTTGGGGAGGAGGGGCTGAGGACTAGCTGGGAAGTTGGACCTAGGATTAAGAGTCCTGAGGGGGTGGGTTTTCGTTGTCCCTCTAGATCGCCTTTATGATGAGGGTAGCTCCTCAATCGTCGAAGATGAGAAACTAGAATGTAGCTGATGACTTGTATTGTATCAGATGAGAGCCCATTTTCAGAAACAGGCCTACGAGAAACGACAGATGGAGGCCGAGGCACTGGTGAAGCCAAAGGGCGACATTACGTTGGTGCTAGATGCACGAGCTTTATTCCTTCCTCGGACATTTTTCAGACATCCAGATAGGGTATCGCATTCTCCGCTGGCTCGGCTCGGGAGAATACGACCCGGGAGGATCATGATGAAGCATTCGTTTGAGGTGAGTAACCAACTCACTGAGTAAGTAGATGAGGCTGATGTGTTGCTATTGTACCTGTTTTGCAGACACCAGTGAACGACAAAACCCAGATCGTATGGACGGGCCAGATGGTATCGAGAAGTGGAGAAGGAGGGGGAAATATTGTTGGAACTGTCAAACATCAATTCTCGCCCAGACTATGGATGGAGGTAGGTGCAACTTGCACTTGATGTGTGGGTATGGTGGTGAACTTCTGGCTCACCGAAGCTTTGTACAGGGCGGAGTGACCTTGTTGAACCCCCGGATACTGACAGGAAAAGGGACATACACTCTAGATGAGAATACGTCAGTCTGTCCTCTGTTTTGTAACGCTGTTTACCTTTCTTTGTTACATGGCTAAACGTTCGATTTACAGCTTCATTACTGTCAACGCTATCCAACGGTCATTATTAGCACCCCCAACTGGATCAATAACGCTTGGACGACGGTTATATGCCCAAACCACCGGATTCATCAGTCAGTCCCGTTATCGTGCTAGGACAAATTGCAAAGCGCTGATGGCAAACCATCGTAGCCTATAAGACAGGTTTCTACACCATTGGTCCCTGGGGAACTTCGATTCCCGCAGCTCTAACAGCATCAGACAAATCTGGACTATCCGTCGGGTTGACAACGAACCGCCCAAATGGTACGGGCTGGACCGTCGAAACAGCCGTCGGTATCTTGGATAACCACCTAGACTGTGATTACAGCTTTAGAGTGATGGGAGGCTTGAAGGTCAAAGTCGGTGCCAGTTTGGGAACAGCGGGGATCAGTGGATTTGTCGATTCCGAAGGCAAATTAACGGAGAACATGAAAGGTGGGATGGTCCTTCAGATGGAATTGGGAGGAGGGATTATGATGAGATTAAAGTGCGTTTCATTGTGACCATACGTCGATCAGGAAGGATGGCTGACTTGCTCGCGTTTCAGATTCAGTCGTCTCGGACAGAAGATCACCGTTCCTATCCTTCTATCGGAGAACCTGAATCCCTACGTTGCTCTTTGCTCCACTGTAATCCCAGCCGCCGCCTATGTTGCCCTTCATCATTTCTACCTCCTCCCCCGGAAACATCGGAGAATAGCAGAGTGGGTTGTGATTTCTTCAGACTCTCATATCTTATCACGTCATTACGCTAATCATAGTCATCGACATCTCTCAGACGGATCAAAGAGTTGCAAACGGAACATGCCGATTTCATTCAACAGAAGAAGGAAGAAGCGAGAGAAGCAGTTCTATTAATGGAACGGCCGGTTACTCAGAAGATCGCCCAAGAACGCGAAAAGAATGGTGAGGAATCCATCTACCTATAAACCAATGACAGGCGTAAAAAAACATCATACTGATAGACTTTGGTATCGTCCTAAGGCTTGATTATCATTTCCGCACATTACGGACTGGCCTCAGCATTCACGTCCAAAGGCCTTCGTGATGGGGATAGGAATCTCGAAGAAGTCGTGATAGACGTCACAATCCCTGTCCAAGCTTTGGTCCAGGATAGCAAGCTTTTAATTCCAGGAGGGAGGGCTAAGGTGAGTTTGCCGGACTGTTGAATCCACCGATGGAGGCTCGTACTGTACCGTGTTCTTCGACTGACTGACGGACGCATAATTTTAGTTCAACCTACTAGGTTTCTGGGTGCGTCTTTGGTCTTGTCACTAAATCGCTTGATCCTGGTAATATAAGTCGATTGGAGTGCTGATGTAGATATTTTGATCTCAACAGGATCCTTGTATAGGCGAGAATAAGAGCTTGAGAGTTAGATATCTGTTCAGAAATCAGGTCCACGAAGTCACAGTCAACGATATCGCCACTCTCCGTGCACCTCTCCGAGGTA
This sequence comes from Phaeotremella skinneri, assembly GCA_001599695.1. NCBI lineage: Eukaryota > Fungi > Basidiomycota > Tremellomycetes > Tremellales > Phaeotremellaceae > Phaeotremella > Phaeotremella skinneri. The sequence continues at coordinate 911,122 of BCHT01000005.1, forward strand.
CGTCATTCGCCTTCCCTGCTGACGTTTTACTGGTACTGATCGGTTGCTAACATCTTTTCAGCTCACCTACTCCCCGAACAATGATTGTCCAGGCTTTCAGCTTTCTTAGAGGACTGCACCTCTTTGAGCAAATGTCTTGTGTTGTTATGATACCCTTTCCATCTATCTATATCATTCCGAATTCCTCGGCATTTCATAATCACAAGAGTACAAACCAACTATGCATGGCATGAACCACTCCAAAGTTACCTGTTCATTCTCCATAAAGTCGTCAACCCATTCCTCAATTCATCTTTTCCAGTCCGAAATGTAATGATGACGGCGGTATTGCAGATCATCACGAAATCATACATTCATGTGGATATCTATACCCAGGAACAAGGCTATGCAGGGTATATATCTAACAGATCAGACCGCAGCACTCTCCAGCCCCACGCCAAATTGTCCCATAGCTTTACGAGCCTCCTCGAGGACTCGTAATAATCGCGCATTCTTCACTACTTTACTCTCTGGTGCCCTGTCTTTCGTCGTCTCCCTCGACGCCGCCATACCGTCCTCCCCGCCTTCAAATGTAGGTTCGAGGTTCTCGTCGTTTCTTGGTCGTTTCGTCGATGTTCTCTTGGGCGGTGTTTGTCTTCCCAAGGTCGAGACTTCGTTGGATGCCGTTTTAGCGTTCGTGGATGAAACCGAATTGGAGAGAATAGGGTTCTTAGGAAGTTTATACAGAGCGGTCCCGTCTTGTTCCTCCTGAGACATGATCGGCCCATCGATGAGCTTCGTGTCTTGCAGGGAATTTGAATGTTGCAAAGCCGCAATCTCCTCGATACGCCGCTCGATCAACGAATCCACACTGGAGACTACTCCAGCGAGATACGACTCGTAAATCCTCCGTGCAGATGACCGGTCCTCCTTCCAGACTTTTAACGGCATTATCTGGTGGCTCATCTCCCCAAGGGCGAAGTAGGCTAGAGTCTGGAGTATGTGAGGAATAGGAAGATCTACGAGTAAAACTGGAGATCAGACTTCTGTTCTTTTGTGAGGAATGAGGCAGGATAGGAGGTTAATATGGAATAAGAAAATGCACATACACTGTCGATGCTGAGCAGCCTGACGCAGAGGTGCGATGAACAACGCCAAATCGTCTAGACCGACAAACATTTCGTGCCCGAGGTACGCCACTATCATCTCCACCGCGGAACTGACCGGAAAACGCGTATTAGCTTCAACATCCATTGGGCCAGAGCGACTAGACATACTCGATGTTCCCGATCGACTCCAGCACATCGAAGGGTGGTATCCGAGGCGGCTTGAAGGTGGATGCAATACTAGTTGGTAGAGGCCCCAGACCCTTGCGTATGTACACAGGGATTTCCGTCAAGATAGTCATCCCAGTATGGAAAGCCTTGAGGGCCAGTTGAGCATCTTAAGGTCAATCGTATCATCAGCACCCACAGAGCATAAACAGATCGGGTCGGCATCAAGGCCATCAGGTTTACAACACCTACTTACCAGTAGGACTTTGATTCAACATCAGCTGAGCAGTCTGGAGGAACCGCTGCCAGATAGGCTGGAGGCTTGCCAAAACGTCTGAGATTGTTGTCAGTCCACTACTCCGAGAATGGTTGCCGGCTGCAATGCGAATTGTAAGAAAAACTCACCATGTAATCGAACAACGACCTGACTCTTCTCCTCGACCTTCGGTATCAACCCTCTCACGGCGTTGGTGAATCGCTCATCGAGGTCGTCAGACTGCTCGAGGGAGACGACACCAACTTGATGGAACATCTTAATATCCTCCGCTATCTCCAACTATGTTTTGACATCGTCAGGGTTGCTGCATGATTGAGTTTAAAATAACGGAATGTGACTGACCCTCTCTATGATCTCGTCTAGGCTTTCGTCCTCCCATGTCAGGATGAGTAAAGCTGGGAGATACCGATTTCCTTGGCCCAAAGTCTGAGACAGCTGAAGCAATCGATCATGCGCGTCGGCGACGTTTCTACGCCAGCAGACTTCAGTCCACCACAACGCTTTCACAACAGCCCAAAGTTCTCAGAAACGACGAAAGAGCAATACTCACTCGTGCCTTTTCCGCGACTCAAACGTATTCAGGGGAACCTCAAAGATTATCAATCCAACATAAGTGCTAGTGGGCAGATCGTCATAGCGCCCTAAAGAATCGGCTGCAATCGTGACCCCATCCACAGTCATTTCATCCCTGTCACCGATAGCAAGCTTTGATTTCAGCCATGATTCAGCGTGTGAGGTCGGCGGCGAGCCAGATGAGTCCGCTGTTGAAAGCAAGGTGTGGAATACTATCGACACGGGGTAGTAGTCTATGAGCGAGGTGAAAGAGGCAGTTGTTGGTGTTGCAATCGGCGCCAACAGAGGGGCTACGTGTCGAGCAATAGCGGAGAGGAAGGTAGTGGGCGCGAAGAGTTGATCTTTTGCTCGTTCAGCCTGAAGACGGATTTGGTCAGCACATGAAACTCAGTATATCGTGACCCTATTCATCACTTACCTGATGCAGCGCGACATCAATCTCAAACTCGTCCATTCGATCACTCATCGAAGTCATGTCGAATCGATCCAAGCCCGGTGACGAGACCCTCGCTTCATCCCCTATACCGATGATACTCCCTCCACCAGCTGATCGGCTCAATCCCATACCCTTCAGTCGGCCGAAGATATTTTCCCTGTCCTTAGCCGCCTCTGCTCGCATTACCCTCATATCCCTCGCCCAAGCTTTCCAATGTCGGACGCATCTTCGTACCAAGAACCGCCGCCATATTTCCCGCCAGACAGCTTTTTTGCTTATTCTCCTGATCCTCTCTGCAAGAATTTCATCAAATGTCAGGACTGACGAACGTTTTATCACGTCCTGTCTCCGTGCCTTTGCCCGTACATAGTCTCGGGCTGCGGCTTCTTGCTTCACTACCTTGGTTATATCCGGGATAATGTCACCGATAAGCTGAGCGATGACTGAACCGATCAAATCATCTACGAGACGAGGAAGGATTCTTGCATGGGCTCCACGAAGGTCGTCAATTGATGAGGCAGTGATACTGTTGGAGAGAAGCGATTTTCGCCGCTTCGAGCCCGTCGTCGGAAGATGAGTAGCTACAGATTTCGGAGGCGATATTTGCTTGACTGCTTTCGGCGGAGATATAGCCTTCGGTGGGGGATTGGACGGCCCGGCTGCAGCAGATGGGGAGAAAAAGGAGGGAGTAGAGATCGATGGTGTATGCGAAGCGGGCGTAGGCACAACCGTCGGGGGAGCCGGGAATGGTGGGGTAGCAGCCTGAGTCGCCCCAGGCAGTTGTGGCGTGGTAGAGAATTGTGGTTGAGTCGACGGCTTCGCTGTATACGAACTGCTGAATGCAGCTTGAGGCACAGGCTGGAAAGTTGGAGCACCCGGGTTGAATGTGAAAGTGGGCCCGGAGTTGGCGTTTGAAGGCGCGGATTGGAAAGCGGATGTCGAAGGAAACGGCTTCACAGTTGCCTTGGGTTTTGGCTGCTGTGCGATTGAATGTTTCTGAATGACAGTCTTCATGACCGACGGTTTGCCAGCCGCCTTGGAGTCGATATCGACGCCCGCTTTTCCATTAATCACATCCCCGTACGATGCCGAGCCCTGCTTTGCAGTTATCGATTTCCAACGTCGAGGATACGGAGCGTCCTGGTTATCTACGATCTCGTCAGGATCTAATTTCGTTTACTCTTTGTTGTTCACATACCATTGAAAGAGGCGCCAAGGTTTATCAAGGCTCCAACAGGACCCGTCTCGTCAGAGTAGACCTCTAGCCCAAAGGCCTTGACAATACTGATAGCCTCATCCACAGGCTTTTTGGAGAGCTCCGAAACATCCTCTCCATCCCATGCAGGTTCCACCTCTTCCTGTTCTTCACATCCCAGAATCTCAGTCAAGGTCTCAAGGAGCACCATTTTCCTCTCGACTACTTGTCCACTTTCACCGTATCGGATCGGCTCAGTTCGTAAACGAGGATAAGTCCTTTGCAAAGCTCGTAGCGCACTTCGTCTGATTTCTCGCAGTCTCACCTCAGCCAAGCAGCTCATCAGATAAGGTACTCGAGGTTCTTTCAGAAGCTTGACATAGAGGGGAATGAGATTTGAGCCCAGCTCAGAATTGAGCTTGCTACCCTCTTTTTGCGAGTCGAAATTCCTTTGTGCAGCCTTTCTGATTTCCCAAGCCATCTTGACGAGTGGGTGGTCGAGAATGATAGAAGGCAGCTCGGCCGTGGGGATAGAGACCGATTTGTTGGTAAGATCGAATAAAAGCATGTAGGCTCTGAATTCAGGTTCGTTTGGATACGGCATCTCGTGCCCAAGTTCCTCCCGTCGATCGTTGTAATGCTGTCGCAAACTTGTGAAACCTGGTGAACATATTAGCGTGCGTGCAGGTGGGACAGCTGCAAACAACTCACAACGACCAAGTTCAGCAGAGTCAATGTGCATATCCTTATTCGTCCCAGTCTCCTCCTGAAGTTCTCGCAAACACAAAATATGCCATCTGGCAATCCGCTCAAACGTCTCTATAGACTCATCGTGCCCCCAGCTACTTTGCATGGCAAATTCCTTCCGGATAGCTCGGGTTCTATCACGGATGAAGCCGGCTGAATACCCTAAGGCTTTTCGTTCAGTCGGCTGCCATGATCTGTCAGTCCGAGAAGGCGCGGGAGGATGTTTGGGAAGGATCTCAGAGATGAGGTAGTCGAGGGACCGCTGGTGGATGTTAGCTCAAGCTTGCAAATACGAAACAGGTAAATGGGATACTTACCACGAGGGTCGCCGGAGTTCTAAGATCAGACGGGAGAATAGCTGCGTCACCCATTCCAGCTCCAGCATCAGATCTGGTATAAGCCGCAACGGCTTTATCGTGATCCATCCGTTTATCCGCTCTCTGTCAAACGCCATGAGCAAAAGACCTCTCGTAAGTGGAGAGTAACAACATACAGCTTCAAAAGGATGGATCTCCTTCGTATACTCTCTAAACTCAGTTTCGTAAGCCGAACACATGCGCTCGCATGTCCCTCGCATATCGACTGCATCCCCAAGATCCGTTTTCCCAGTCTTGATCAAGCCCTGCTGCTCGAATGCTTTCCGTTCTTCTGAGCGAGCTTTGTCCAGCTGAACAGGGTTTCTCTCGGTTAGCAAGGAGATGGTGGAGGGTTGTAGACCGACTGACCTCTTTGTATCTGTTCCCTGGGAGCTTGTTATTGAATCGAGCTGCGCGGGCTGCGAGACGCTCCTGCTTTTTGAAGTCATCTTCGCCGTCCAGGCCTCCGCCTAGAGCCTCGAACGAGGATGCCATGACGAGGGAGACGAGGCCGTGCTACCTCGGCTAAGACTATTTTCTGCCCATACAATAGCTCGCAAAGCCAGGATGAGGTAACGATTTGGGGATGGAATGCCTCTTTATCTCGTCGGGCTACTATGTATAAGAATTACGATGTTGCTCTATTCTACCCATCATCAAGAACCAACACGAGGTCAGTCAGGCACAAGCAACACTGGAAATACGTGTCATCTTTTGATAAGCTCTGACTGGAGAGAAAGTCGACTTCTCTTTGGCTGCGATAGATCACTGTCCCATTATACGATACTGTTCACTTCTACATCTGCATCGAACATATCCACAATGGCTCGTCCATTGCGATCAGCCTTTACCCGTGAGTGAATTTTACAGTAATGTGTAAACTTCTGCTGACGGAACAACCAGTCGCTCAAACATGTATCGCCGGTCCGTCCTCCGCCCGTCCGAGTCTTGCGCGATCCGCACTTCCTCTCCACCAATCTCAAGTAAGAACGTGAGTTGCTCTCTCCGTGATATCGTGCTTGATCTATGCGGATGTCAGTCATGGTGGACAGTGTATAGAGCATAGTGTTCAGAGCTGACCCACGGTAATGTTCCAGAGTTTTCAACTTCAACTTCAAACTCCCAAGCTGGCCTCAACTCAATCCCAAATCCCAATCCAATGCTATCCCAGCGGAGAAGCCGGACGGATCAAACGAGGAGAAACCAGAGATAGTCTCGTCTGAAGCTACGGGGAGTTTGTTTGAAGAGGTCGAAAAAGCTCAGGAGGGTGCTGGCAAGCGACTAAAGCGTTTCACCGAGGTTAGTCTTTTCCTCCTCTCTTGACCATTTCTCCCAATCATACTATCCTTCGATCTGCCTGCCTTACATTTCGCGTTTACTGATGGATTGCATAATTTATTAGCACCGATATTCCACAGCTACTCACAAAGCTTCGCATCGGAAACTTAATCTCTTAGCACGACAGATCGCAGGTCATCCAGTCGACGAAGCGATAGTGCAGATGGAATTCAGTGAAAAACGGGCCAGTAAACGTATCAAGTCGACTCTAGCATTGGCGAGAGACCATGCCATCGATAAAGGTCTATCCAGATCTCGACTCATAGTCGGTGAGTACACTCTCGATTCCCTATCAATGGCTTTCTCTGCTTTCCTCATCAAAACCATATCGATTGTGTTTGACTTAGCGTCGTGCTGACACTTTGATGACAGCCGAGTCATGGGTTTCTAAGGGTCCCAAAATCGCGAGAATAGATATCAAAGGTAGAGGTCGATTGGGTATCAAACATCATCCCACTGCCCGGCTTCATGTCCTCTTGAAAGAGGGGCTGACGAAAGTTGAGCTGGATGAGAAGAAGCGACAGAAGACTTTGGGCAAGGTTAGGAGTGCTGGGGTTGTTCGGGAGGATGGAGTGCTGAGGAGGAAGGTTATCAGTGGGTGGACTTGGTAGGCAGGGATTGGGCCGAGATGTCTAGGATGGCATCTATGCATCAAACATACGATGGCAGCCGGCTGCACGATGCATCTATCGCTGTCATGCCGACACCTCTCAGGGTGTGCTGATGAAATTGCAGTGGACAAGCATTGTAACCAGACACTTTGAAGCGTGCTTCACAACACCATATATTGAATTGCCATGTTATTTGCTGCTATCACCCAACCATATCCGTTTCCGTATACCATTAAGCCAAGTGCCTCTTAGCACCGGCTTTGCAGATATCAATGAATTCAGGCTTGAGAGATGCTCCGCCGACAAGGAAACCGTCAATGTCGGGTGCGGAAGCTGAAGCATACCGACGTCAGTTTCCCAGTCCCACATCATTTGTCGTGCACTCACCAAGCTCCTCGCAGTTCTTGCCGTTGACACTGCCACCGTAGATGATTCTTGTGGACTGGGCGACCGAGTCGGAAACCCTCGAAGAGATCCATTTACGGAGGTCGGCGTGGACCTCTTGGGCTTGTTCGACGGTAGCAACCTTGCCGGTTCCGATGGCCCAGACGGGCTCGTCTACGAGGGATTAGTAGGGTGTGCTACATGACAGGGTGGTCTACTAGCTGAGGACGCTTACAAGCAACGACAACGTCTCTGATATAGCGTCAGCGCTATACTTTCTTATGGATATCATCGAGCGGCATGCCCAGGGATGTTGCGATAAGTCACAACGGGGATCACAAGCGATAGGCTAGCCACCTTCTATCTTATGACATTTTCGCGTGACCTGAAGGTTCGTGCGCAAGGTCGCAAGAACAAAGACACAGAAAGAGATGAATACGGAAAGAGTGGGGAAAGATTAACTCACTTCCAAGCTCCCTCCGGGATCTCCTTAGCGACCGCCTCCAACTGTCTCTCGACCACCTGGTTCGTAATCCCCTTCTCGCGCTCCTCCAACGTCTCGCCAATGCACGCAATAACCCTAAGTCCCGCCCCGATAGCGGCCTTGACCTTCTCCGCGACGAGTTTATCAGTGTCTCCAAACATCGAACGTCGTTCCGAGTGCCCGAGAATGACCCAGTGGACATTAGCGTCCTTGAGCTGGTTGGGAGAGATTTCACCGGTAAAGGCTCCGGAAGCTTCGGTGAAGCAGTTTTGGGCGGAGACTTCGACGGGGGGAGCGATCTCGCCTTGGACTTGGAGGAGGTAAAGGGCTGGGGGGGCTACGATGACCTCTGCGGTGGTTTTGGTGAGTCAGTCCGCAGGGCGGAGGGAGGTAGAGCAGAAGACTTCGGATGCGGAAACGGATAAAGGAGGGAATGGATGGGGGATGGGGGTAGGTGGTATGAGGTGGAAGAGTGGTGGATGACGTACCAGCACTTCCGTCGAGTTCAGCCTCGTTGAGAGAGTTGATAATCTTCGCAATAGAGTCTCGAGACCCATTCATTTTAAAGTTACCCCTATCCATTAATTGTCAGTACGCCCTTGAATGATATGATAGCAAGCTCGACTGCTCATCAGGGAGCAGTGGTGAAAGGTGTACCTACCCAACGAAGAATTTTCTAGTTGCCGACATGGTGTTCTATTTGTTGTTATGTGAGCAGGTAATGGATAATGAAAGTTGGATGAGAAGAAGTTGTTCGGGAATGCAAGTATGTACGAGGTATGTATAGTTCCAGCTTCTGTAAGTAACGGATAATCAGAGGGGGGATTGTGGGGTGCAGACCACGTGATTGGGGTTTAAAGCCGTCGAATACCGAGCGAGGCTGTTTTTGCTTCCGTCGGAAGGTGGGGTCCCCAAGTGATCATCGGGAGTGGAGGGTGTCAGCGATTCGGTCCCAATCGACCATAAAACCATATAATATCCCCATCCTACATCTACACTTATACCGCCCGTAAACAGCGAGAACGCACAACCATGTCATCTTCTACCGATATCCACACCATCCAAAATACAGATATAACCGTCGCACCTGGTGTATCACTTAGCGACCTCCAACGAAAACATGTCGGAGTCGTACTCGACCTCTTCCAAGCTAAGGGGACCATGGCCAAGCTTGAGGATTGGTTTGTAGATGATGCAGTCTACGAAGATCTTTTTGCGACTTGTAAAAATCGTGAAGAAGTTGGTATGTTCCTCTCTCTTTCTTTCTATCATCATTTCCTTATTTCTCCTCATCCATTCACGCGATCGATTGACAGACTGACACTTCTCCAGCGGGTCAGATGCTAGGTCTCCCATTAGTTACTCAATCTTCCAAGACTCTTTCTTACGAGGTAAAATCAATAACTCCCACGACGTGTACGAACGGTTCTGGAATATCACAATCTGTAGACGAGATCTTGATCCCTATAAAACATTTGTTCACGTTCAAACTCGGGGGGAAAGAGGTTGAGATGAACTCGACGCTGGTCGTCTATTCTCAACAGAGTTCGGGGAAGATCGTTCGACTTCAAGATAGACCTATTGACCAGATTCCTGATAACAGTCTGTTAAGCGTGAGTTATCTTCCAGAAATTCTCATGTATCTTGTTGTAAATATACACTGCGAAATGGGCCTTGCTGATACCGTCACAGATGATGCGGAAGATGAATGCAGTCGTAGCCCCGCATCTTATTGGAATACCCAAAGATGAGGAACAAGATACCGAGAAGATGATAGCACACCAAACATAGATTATGGATACTTATGCAAGGTATAAATGACAACCTATGTAACCCTATTACCAAAACAGTACATCCCAATCCACTCAAGCGTAGTGTCCCGCTCCTAGCACCGCTCAAATACTCGGAACAATTCAGGCAGGTTGGCGACCTGTATCACTTCCCTTCCCAAGGCGATCCCATCCTTTGGCCAAGCCGTATGTTTCCGGAAACTGGGGAACAGGACGTGTTGGAGTTGCCACAGCTGGTGAGCTGTTTCTTCGGTAGTGAGTTCGGAGGAGTGATCCTTCTCGTCTGGTCCATCCGAGGAAGACGAAAATGGGCGTGGGGAATAGAAGAATGCCAGCTCTTTGAGGAAGGATTGAAAACATTCTTTCTCTTCGGACCAGTCGACCTGGCAGCCAACGATCTTCAGCGCCGTCGCCATCGCTTAAAGTGAGACAATGAGGTGTACCCACCTGCGTTCCAAGACATAACAGAAAGTGGGGCAAACGGTCCAGGTTCGGTGTATAGTCTTTCAAGATCATCGGAAGACTTTCGACCAGACCCAGGTGACTGATTCTCAGTGAGAAATACTCATCGAGCATCTCCCGCTTATCCATCAGAAGCGTCGTTATTCGCTAAGTTGACAGCAAAGCGATTAGTGGTTTCCAGAGACAAACGTAGCTCAGAAGGAAGATGTACCTCAGCCACCTCGACAGGATCCAACCCATTCTCCACCAGTCCATCCTCATCTTCCGCAGCCAGAACCAATAAATCCTTCAGAGAAGGCGGAGGCTCCAGACGCAGTCTGTGGAAGGCTCCAAACTGTCTCAGGCCTACTTGGTAGAAATGCTCGTCCCTGAGAAGAATGAGCATTCCGTCAGTGAATGTATCTTTTCTACATGTATCTCGAACAGGGAGTAGAGGTCGCCTACTTTGACTCACCCCAGTGCCGCATGATCCACTAGGAATAGTTTCGTGCTGTGTTGAATAAGTGAGAGGCAGAGCTTGGAGTCCACCACTCCAACGAAGGCATGTCTTTGCAGAATTTCCGTGATATCTGAGCAGCAAGTCAGCACTTGGATGTAGGCAACATTATGCCAATAAGAGATCGATGAAACTTGTCCTAGGAATCAAGACAATGTTAAGATAAACCCACCTAGGTTACCACCCTTCCGAACCGCTCTCCGAAGTTCCCGTATCGATCCAAATTCACAAACGCTTTCCGGAATCTCCCTCCCAGCAGTCTTCTCCTCGCCTTCTCCAGAATTCCAAAGCGCTCCTCCAATGGCTCCATTATCCTCGATTTCGTCCCTCCCATCCGTGTCCTCATCGACAACGAATGGCTCTTCCGCACTTCCGTAGGGATCTACTCCGATAGCTCGTCGTTTGGTGGGACGGTCGTCTGCAGGTCGGGTCTCGGCGAATCCTGTCAACTGGGAGGGGTGTGCATGAGGGAGCATGGAGTCGAGGGTGCGGTTGGAGGGATCCATCCGAACTTTGTAGTTTGGAGCTGGCTTATGCAAGGCTGCTCGTTGTACGCCATTAGCGGGATACATGATAGAAGTCAACTGCTACCTACGTCGAGTATTGGGGGCGGAGGACTCCCCTCGCTTATCCGAGGGATCAGGTGCTCCCGGCAGAAGGGTCTGAGTGCAGAAATCTCAGTCTTCCGGCTTTCTCTCGTCGATTAAGGGTGACTCACCTGGACGGAGAATGATCGGGATACATTGGCACTGGCCAAAGCAGTCTGTACAGTTGCAACAATCGCTTCAATCATTTCATCTTCGTTCAAAAAGTGGACCTTTTCCCAGTGAATGAGTGACCGTCTCGAATCACAGTTACGCCTTCAGCACCTACCTCTGATTTGGTGGGATGAACATTGACATCTACTTTCGCTGGGTCTATTTCCAGACTGTCCTCTGTCTCATCAGCTATCATTTTCTTCCCGCAGTATTAGCCAGAAATCATTTCAGCTGACCTGAGGTAGACGAAAGGTGCAGAAGCCTTGGGTAGATAGGCTGTGTACAACGATTCGATAGCCTTCCGTATTTTATTCGACTCCACCAGGCGATCTTGGAAAATAAAAAGTACGGGGTTCAGCTCACGTATACCAGCCGCATTGGTGGACGTCAGAGGAGTGGCTTGACTCACGATTGATGAACAAAAGCCAACCACCCTTCCTCGCCCAATTGCTATTCGCGTTACTAACCCATCCCTGGCATTTGGCGCCCAGCTTTGCCTCAGGCTGAAGCACAGTCGAAGGAACCTCCAGGAGCTCAGCAGCCAATGAAGGACTGTACAAGATAGAGATGTTGGCTTTTGCTGTCGATCCTAGAGGCGTCGATATATCCGGTAGGGAAGCTCCGGCCTGAGGTCAGAAATATTTTAGCCAGATCACTCAATGAGAAGTAGCAGGACTGACCTTCTTGCAGACCCAGGCTGCGTGGGGATTGTGAACTGCATACTTGGTAATGACTTCCAGAATCCGATTGTATTCCTCAGATGCGGACTTGAAGGCTCGTTTCCGAAGGGGCATATTATAGAACAGATCTTCCGCCTATTCATCGTCAGCCTAAGCGATCGCCTAGACACCTCGAGAAGCACAGCAACTCACAGTGATCACGGTCCCGTCATTGGCAGCAGCTGGCCGAGGTTCGGGTCCAGCACCGGGTTTCGCGGGGATCAACTCCCCGTCTGCATAATGAGCTCTTTCGACATGCTATCAGCTAAGCACCATATGATAAGTATTGAATCCCAAAACTGACTTCCATCCGCATCCATCAAGTTTGGTCTTGGTGACCACATCTACATGGGCGCAATAACTGATACTCGCCAACGCTTCTCCCCTGAAACCATAGGTCGCTAGAGCCTGTAAATCGGAGAATTTTGAGAGTTTGGAAGTAGCATATCGTGTGCACAGAAGTGGAAGGTCCGATTTCTGTGGGGTAGTGTATTATCAGCTAGACCACTGGATTAAAGCGTGTAAGCTCACGTTGATACCATGACCGTTATCAGAGATTTGCAGCAATTTCAGTCCACCATCTTTGACCGTAACTTTGATGGAAGTTGACCCGGCGTCCAGAGAGTTTTCTATGAGTTCCTTGATAGCATTGGCCGGCCTATGGATGATCTGAACATTCTGCAATCAGTCAAAAGCACATGGCTACATCATGTGAAGGACATACCTCAGCGGCAGCTATCTGGTTGATCACATCTTTCGAGAGTCGGAGAATCGGTTTTGGTCCTGCGGGGACGAAGTCCGCTGCTCCCTGCTCCGCTCCAGCGGAGTCGACGTCCATGTCATCGTCGGACATACCATACGATGGAGCTGTGCCGCACTGTGGGCTCCTCGATGGTTGATGAAGGGAGAGGGGTGGGATTCGAACGCGACGTGGACCACCTCCATGTTATCTTATGGGCTATGGGAAGATGCTTACGCGGGAATGATGATGTCATCAATCCACCCCGCCATTATCAGTCGAGTTCCAATCCCATCTTACAACGTCCATCCAGTCAAGCACCCTCAATCGGACTCACTCATTCCATCTCTAGTCGCAGTCGTAAGCATCGTCAAGAGATCCCCAACGATCAGACCACAAAATGGCTCGGACATACACAGTCCGAAAATCGCCTTATCTCGTCTCCTTACTCTTCCTCCTCGCCGCTACCACCCTCACGTTGCTAAACGTGCATGTAAGCTTAGCTAATCTCCTTGTGATTCGAGAAAGGGTCTGATGGCTTGCACGACTCTTCCTCCAGACTGCCGATCTCATCCATGTTATCGTTCGGAGTCCGGGACCTTTGATCTTCGAGACCAAGTGAGCCCTGTCCCATTGTCATGATCCCATGAGACTCCACTCAACTCGTAGCGTTCAGATACGGTCTGTACCGCCGATGCACTCGCTCCTCTCCAGTTCCCAACTCTCTCTTCCTCTCACCTTCCAATCCTCTACCTGAGCCGTCGACTCAATACAACCTGACTGGTACTGTCACGGATCTATCTCAATCCCCAATTCTTGATCCGATCGAAAACGAGGGTAGCGGATGGGTCTGTCAATCCTTCCCAACCCGCTCAGAATGCGCTCAGTTCGGAGAGTCATTCTGTGTACAATGGTCAACGGCAGGGTACGCGGCTCAGCTTTCACTTGTACCGTGTCTGGCTAGCTTGATTAGTCTCTTGTTCATCTTCCTCTATCGAGGAAAGAAGACCTCGAGAGCTAAGGCTAGGAGGCAGCAGTGGAAATTGGTTTCTGGAACAATGGCCATTCACTTTGTGCTGCAGTTACTCAGTATTAGCTTGATACTGCATGTGTTTAGGACCGATGAGAGGTTTGCAACTAAAGGAAGTCATCTAGGTGAGGCTGAATCCGGACTGTGTTTCCGTACAGGGCATATCTCTCGCCTTTCAGTATACTGATACCAAGATCTCCATCCTTAGACAAATCCTTTGATTTCGGCGTAACGTCTGCTATCGTTTCATTGGTAGCCGCCCTCCTTCTGACATTCACCGGCCTAGCAGCGCGAGCAGGTCAGCCTTGGGCTGGAGGCAGATCAGCACGCACAGCACGACGACATCGAAGAACCAGATCAGGCAGAGTCGTTCCTGTGCCGGAAGGTGTTCATGTCCCCGAAGAACAGACTGTGACTATCGCGGAGGTCGAGGCGGCCAGGGAAGCTGTTGATGAGACGACGGGACTGTTGAGTGGGCATAATCAAGGTGCTGCAGGAGGTGGAGCGGTGAGGGCGACCGACGAGGGTGCAATTGTATGAGCACGGATGCGGATTTTGCCGGGATTTGCGAAGGTTGATGACGAGGTGATTAGATGGAAATAATGACTGGGAAAAGGATTAGTATGTAGCATATTGCCGATCTTTAGCGCTGAAGATTTGCAGAGGGTCAAATCTTCTCTTTGCGGCGAGTGTAGATGTACACTAAGTGGACTGTTGAGAGATCTGAAATACAACACGGCATGGACTTGGGAACACTACGAGTCATTCAGAAGATTGGCAGCTGCTCCCCAGCTTTCCATCTGCTTAGACGGGATGCACAAAGCAACGAGGCCGTTTACATCGGCATTGCTGAACGCATATGGCGACGATAGTACAAACAGAGCGATGCAGGTAGTCTGAGCATCATCGAGTGACTTTTACATGTATCCCATAGCCATCCATAAGGTACGGTACAACATCACCACATAATCTGTCACTCAACCTCACAACGCTCGTCCCACTCCCGGACTCTGGGGACTCGTCGGACGGCTAGTAGGTGCCGTAGAGTTCCGTCGAAGTTTAGGTCCCTCTCTAACCTCATACGGGATAGGAGTCATCTGTATACGATGATCCCTCTTACTGGACATCCCAAGCTGTTGAGGCGTCTTCATGGCTTTCAGCCCTACCTCACACAGTGGGAGGGGAACGAAACTCACAGACTTTGGATCCAAGATCTTGCCTTTCCACGTACTCTTACTACGAATACCAAAGCCTCAGCGCATAATCTTCCCAAGTCGTACCAAGGGATAAATGAAGACTATACATACAAGTGAAAACCAAAATCAATGGTACCAGCAAATGCTCTCGAAGCAGCTCGAGGTGCCTGGCGGAGGATACTCGTCAAAGTATCTGTTTCCTTGATTTTGTAGTCTGTCTGAAACTTTTCCCCAGATGGGGCGACCACTTCGACCTAGAGTGTGTACCGAGTAGTCAGTCGTCTATTCATGACCCTGGGCATTGCTCCCGCTGTCATGATGTGAAAGAGGAGAGCTGGTACAAACGATGATCAAAACTTGTTTCGGTTCTCCGGAGGTAGATCCAGACCCCTATCGAGCTTTGCGGTCAGTAAACGAGACGAGAAAGAGCTGCATCCAGATTTAGGGACTCACGATGGAATCTCTATCCCTGTCTTTGGATTCTTTGTTGAATAGCGAGCGGAGGAATGCCATGCTGACTGATAGATTTGTGGGAGAGATTGCTTTCAGACCGAGAGGTTAGGTCTAAATGAACGATGTGAAGTACTCAGGAGATACGTCTACAGGAAAATACATGGAGCTGCGCCCTTGAGGACGCATTCCGATTCTGGGAATAGAAGCATGACGAAGAGGATTCAGTTCAGAGTGTGTAAAGACACGCCAAGGACTGTACGCTTCCATGCCTTAGCCTCGAGGATTCGAGTGAAATGCGTCAAGGCGGTGGCCTAGACTCTCCATAGGTATTTCCTGCGAGTCGTAGTCGATCCTTGAGTCTCCTCACTCGGAACAGACATGCCCCCACATCGCTACAATGTTCTGACATCTATCAAACCACTACAGTACATACCGTACACTGTACCGCCACATCCAGCGCCACAATCTTCGCAGCAAACGAATCATCTAGCCTGAATACGAAGGTGATTGAGCTTCCACGCCGACAATTTGACCTGCTGAGGTGTCTACCAGTATCTAAGCACAGCTCTCGCTCCAACTATCTGTATCCACATATAAAACCGACGTACTCTTGTTGGATCAATTCGAACGCCATTTAGATACCAGCTTCTCCCATCCAATCAGCTTTCAGCGAGAGCGAGTTGACTTCGAGAGAAGGTCACACGCACTAATACTCCGATGGGTTCAGTCTATTGAAGAATGTCGGAAGGATTTGGATGAACTGATCGGTCTCTTTTAGTCGGGTGGTATAGCGGACATCCATCAGATCGTCCTTGACCGATACCTTGGCATAGAACACGGAGGTCAGTAAGCACCCTCTACAGCGGCAGTAAACCAAGAGATGATGCAGGTGGTACATACCCACAGTCGAATGACTCGAACCCTCTTCCGTCTATTTTTTCCACGTCGTAAGGCAGTGAGAAGCGCTTCAAACATGGCATAAAGAGAAGCTGGACGACAGAGGCAGCATCGGGGTGCAGTGGACTTTAACATTCAACCGCATCTCAAGGCCTTGGTGTACATCAAGAAGCGGGAAACTGAAAGGAAGGGGAGGGCCCCATGGAAGGAGTATCCAAGATTGGGAAGGATCATTTGGGTTAAGCGAAGGAGGGAGGAATGCATTTCCTGATGGGCAAAGAAGCAGATCTCCCATTTACTAAGCGACATGCAATGTGGCGGAGGAGTTTTTGCCATCTTTGTGGTTCGGTGTCCGAAGTTGAATCCGTCATATATGGGACGGAACGCATAACATATGTCCTTCTTAAACCGGTAGATACATTTAATATGTTTGGATATCGGGAGTTCGACGTGTCAGCAAGGCCGTAGCTTGTTAGCAGTACCCCGACGAAGGCAGAAAGCTACACGGAGCGTCCTTCAGACGCAGAAGAATTGGGAGATAATTCCATACGCCATCTGCTGTTCGAACCATCCTTCCGCGCTTCCGCTTTGTGATCCACTACATTCGGAGACTTGGGACAACTGGGGTGATTCTTATCTAGTGAACTTGACCGTTTTCCATGCCGACGTCTTGCGGCGTCTATAACGACTCAGTGCGTTCGGAGAGCCACCTGAATACTCAACTACTTACCTCGTCCCATTTCAGCTTCCGGTTGCCCCAGTAAAAGCAGGAAAACTTGCATCAGTACTGGTCCGTGGGATATTCTTACGGCCAGAACTATTTGCAGGACGACCCACTCGCATGCTTCCCTAAGATCGAAACCCGCTGTTACCCCAAGGAAGGCAGACGCAAAAGACTCGTTGTCCTTGAGCTTACAGTCCCAACGACGATCTTCTCCTTCCCCCCAAAGCATGAGCTTGGATAAGAGAAGGACTGAATCAGCGAAGTTACACTACATCCAAGAATGACACTTAGACTGATATCGAAAAGATTGCAACCTACAGATAGTTCAACTTGTCCCCGTTGAAGTTGGGTCGAAGGATTTATCCAGTTGCGCACGAAAGATCGCATGGCAGACGGTGTCACTGCTGTCAAAAGTGAATGTCTTTTCGCAACTGCGAGTGAGAGGTAATACCGGCATACCGGGTTTGATGTGGATGACCAGACACAGAGAAGTTAACAGTTGGACGGACACGAGGTGAACACGAGGGGAGGCACGCAACCTTTTCCCCACCGATAAGAAGGAGATACGGCGTAACCGCCATACTGTACGCCCAGTTCAGATACTCCATGCATCTGTTGCTTCCTCGTAGAAAAGATTTCCGGCAGAACGTCCATATCTATGGCACAAGCTACGGACTAATCATAGGTCTAATCTCCATCCCAGCTCTAGTTATCAGCGGATACGATCCACGTCGGACGGCTCTGGTCATAATCTTTCCCCCGTGCACTTTGATGTGGTTTCGAGCTTTAGTTGACATGCCAACTTGCTGTGGAGTCTGAGAGTGAACCATCAGCGGTCTTCCCCTTGTGTGAATGAGGAAAGCGTCTCACTGAGTCGGGATCAAGTTTGTCACCCAGCCATGTAAATCTGAATCATGGGTCAGCGGTGGTTGCTCCAGACTTTAGCGATTGAGATTAAGTGGCGTCATGAAAGAACTAGCAGGAATCCATTATCACTCACGTATAGTCCTCTACATTTTCGTCCCCAAAGCCCCAACTCTCGAGAGCCGCTCGAAAAGCCTCCTCGAAAGTATCGGTTTCTCGAATGACGGTGGACTTCCACTCGTGTACTTCATCTACTGACGTCACCTAGGATCAGAGGGAATCAGATATTAACTCGAGAAGCCAAGACTCATCAATTGCAACCTCAGGTGGCGAGACTCACTTCAATTCTGACCGTTCGATACGGTCTCAGGCCTAATAAACGCTTGCAAGATATGGCGAGAGCTCTTAAAGAGACAACCATGCTCTGAGTCTTAAGTGTCGTGATATTGACAAGAACTATTGTCTAAATATGCCATCCTGCATGAAAGCGCCCACAAGTTTGTCGACGTCATAGGTGGTGAAACACTACGCCTAGTGAGCGACTTTGCCACGAGGCGGAGGTGCAGGTGGTGTTGATGATGATGATGATGGTGGGACGACTCCAAAGGGCCCACCATTGCCCAGAAAGGAAATAGAAGCGTGTATCATCGACTCCACTGGACCGACTACAAAGATCTATGACACTCTACCTGGGATGCACATCGATACGATTGGTCTCCCCTGCTATCATTCCGATCTCCTCAGGAGTCTGGAATCGAATCAGCTTTAATCTCGATGAGACACAGAGAGAGACCCACCAGGTCCGGATCCAACAGCATTCCGTTCCAGATGAATCTTGCAGCGTTCCCAATTCAGCTTCCTAGTCGATGACAGACTACATAAGTCAGAGGGTCATCACAGACTTACGAGTAATTGTATAGGTTTACATAGACCATTCCAGATTTTGTGAGAGCTTTGCGAAGATGGGGACCTAGCTTGTCCGTGGATTTGATGGTGAATGCTCTGTCCTCTCCCACTCGATGAATCTTTGAAACGTCAATCATTAGTGACTACTGAGTGAAACGGAGTAAAAGAGGTGGATACGGACCACAAGAAGGATGTCGCGAGGGGGATGCCCAGTCAGATATCCCACAAGGCTCCGTACCCAGTCCAACATAGAGTGATTAGCTGCAAAAGTCAATAACGATAAGTGGCAAAGCGATGTCGAAATAATTCAAGTGAGTATGCAATAGCTGATACGGCGACACCGAGAAAACGTGCTGGCAAGGAGCGATTTTCTAGCCCGTAATATTGATCAGCAATTACGACATGAGGCTGCATCTCCTGTCTGCTATGCTATAGGTTGCTCCGCCACTTCCTCAGACCCAGTAGGAAGACCAGGCGCACCTGCTAACACCGACGTCGTTCCGGTGACTGTATTTGGTGACTCCTGTCTCGATGTGGAAGGTGCGTCGATAGATTTCGTAGCGTCCTCTCCGGCAATAGCAACGAGTTGTTGTAGTATTGTTGAGGACGACAAATGGGATAGGGGAACGGTCTGTGATGGTTGTTGATCTACACACAGATAATACTTCAGCGGATGTACAAGGATGTTGAGCAAATCGCAACGGAAAAGCCAGAGCCATTGACGATCAAATGATAAAGTGTGACTGTCCTCGAACTCACGGAAATCTATGGTCATTTCGGGCTTTGGCTGTTCCCCTCCTTCCCACTCTGCACCCACATCTGGACCTTTCGGATTTTTCGACTTCGATCTGGGATCCGCTATCCGCTGGATATGAAAAGGAATGACAGGGTTTGCAAACGCTATCCGAGGGGCAATATCGCGGACAAAATCACTAGATGTAATAGACAGCGTAAGTACACACAGCGAGGGGTTTCGTAAAGTCCAAAGGATGTTATTGTCCCAGAAGTCGTAATAGTCACTTACCGAGGACCGGCTTCTGAGTTTTTAGCTACGTAGCGTAAGCTAATACCTGACACAGAGGAGTTTAGAACGACGGCGCCTTCGCCTGTTTTCAGCGATGACAGGGCATCTCGTAAGGGAATTCGACGAAGAGCTTTGACAGACATGTCGATGATTGACCGGTCTTTATTTGTAGTAGTCGTAAATGAGGTGAGAAAGACGCCAGCTAGGTTGTGGGAGGTCGATTCATTTTCAACGAATTGAATGATTCAAAACAGACGCTTAAATGGAACGGCTATTTAAAGAAACAGTGTATCCATAAAAGTCGAAGACCATTCATTGTTCCTCGTTCTTAGCTGCTGTCGACATCAACTCTGTTCCTACAAACGAGAGAATACTGTTATAGGTTCAAAGCATGCCTCCTAGAATACCTTTCAGACCTGTGGCTCTGCCCCTGACTGGGGTACGCTTCAACTCGACTCAGGCTGCGGCTCTTCGACCCAGTACCTCGGAAGCTTCCTCGTCAAAGCTCAGTCCGCCCTCCGCCAACAAAGCAGCTTCAGCCTCCAGCAATTCCAAACCTCCAACCAGCACGACTATCAATCCAAAGAGTTCCGATCCATATGCCATTCCTCCTCTTCCTAGACCTCTAGGAGTCAGCAAAGCTCCTTCATCTACGCCAAAGACCTGGGCACAAACGAAAGAGGAACTGTTGGATGCAGATCGGCATAAAGCCAAGCGGAGAGCTCTGTACGTCAGATATCTCTTACCGAATAAAAAAGGAAGCTGACTCTCGAGTGAAGTGTGAAGGAAGCTACCCAAGGCTACTTCCATGATTACAATCGGGCGAGGAAGGCTAACGGCGGTAAATTATGGGTGGCTCCTCATGTTTTGATCCGGGAAGAGGTGAGTTGGCAATTCTGTCGAAATTCATCAGTGTTTGGTTCTGATACATTGCTCCCAGAGCTCGCTTTACTTTCCCGATCTAAGTGGCAAATCCCTATTAGGGTCGACTGTGCATACTACCGATCTGTGCAAGGGAAAGACGACGTTATTAACGATTCTCAATACCCGGATATCAGAGGTAAGTCTAGTTAGGGACCACAATCCATGTACCGTACAATGATTGGTTCAGCTTGGGCAGGAGAGAGGTACTCATATACCCCTGCAGGAACATGCTCAAAGTTTTGTCCAGCCTGTACTACAGGATTGGGATGGGAAGCCAGGATTTAAATACGTTCAAGTGAGACCTTGAGTAACATGGCATGTTGATAGTGGATGATTCATCACGTCTCAATTTCAGATCAATCACCAACCTAATCCACTCAAATCGATGCTTCTTACGTTCTTCATTTCCAGTTTGAAGCGCACAATCCCTCAGTCCCAGTGGGATGGTTACATGGTCTCAGGCGGAGAATGGCCCGAAATGGATGTAGGTCGATCAATTAATCACATCCACGACGGAAATCTTAATGCTCACCCCCCTCGTAGATAACGGGTCCTTTGGGCATAGAGAACAAGCTGTTAGGCTACGTGTTTCTGATAGACTCCAACCTCAAGGTCAGATGGGCAGGCTGTGGAACCGCAACACCCAAGGAAACTGAGGATTTGAGGAGGGCCACAGCAGTTTTGATGGCGAGAATGCGGCAGGATGAGGAGAAGAACATCTAGGAGTGTACGCTGTTGGATATGTCAAACAACTCATCGGTTGCATTTAAGTATCTAATGACTAAATAAGTAAAGCCTTCGCCGAGGTTGGCCTGCAGCGGTTGATTTTGCAGTGATATTTGACGATCCCTCTCATTAAAAACTCCCCTTCTTGTTCGTCACGTCATCGCTGCATGCAAGTTGAGAAAGGAGGCACTGTTTGCATTACAAATTGTGAAAGGTCTTCTCACGTCTCCTTTTCTTCGTGGAGCTGAAGGGAGGTGGTGCTGAGACAAACCCATTGGTGTTCAGGCAGTTGAGAGTGAGCTGTCAGAAAGCCGACCCTCGCCCTTGGGTTAGCTTTGTCACAATCACAACACCTCTGCTAAACAGTTAATACTCTACTTTCAGCTTTCCGTAACCAGGTGGAGTCTTACCGAATCGTACACAATGACCTTCTTTGAAAGATTCCTGCATCCTACCTCCGGGGGCCGGGTCAACGAGCACCGTCGCCCTACCATTTCTCTCACATCTCCGGGACCATCTACGACGCCAGAAGTACAGAATTACCTGGGCAGTCCTACAGATACTTACACCGAACAGTCTTTCTCGCCTATGTCTCAGGAGTCTCCGTCCAACTCGGTACTTCCAGAGGATGCCCGTTGGAAACTTTTACAAGTCAGTCGGCGATATTCCGCAGCGACTATTTATAGTCTGCAGAGCATCGACCAATTCATCGACGCCGCTCGTGAAGAATGGTTCCTCTTCATGTCAGAATACGTTGGTACGAAGACTGATCCCGACCAGATTTGGGAATATACAACAACACTCAGTCTATCAGGTATTGGGGAGTTTGGTGGCTGCCTTAGCCAACATTATGATGAGGTTGTTCAGGGGAGAGTGAGCGCTACCTTCTCTATCAATGAGACAGACAAGGGAATGCCTCTTTTTTTGTGGTGTATGGACACACCAAAGGGTCGAATTTTCTACGACGGGAAGAGGTCGAATGTAGTACCCGAATTGCCAATTCCAGAGAGCAGAGCGCAGTGACGCTTTTGGCCGACGACTACGCATTCATCTGATATCATATGGTAGATTTTCTTTTCCACTGAAGACTGATTGTACGGCGTTGAGGAGTTGCACATGCATGACCATTTCGTATTATAGACCTATTATTACAAACTATATGACCTCAGAAGGACAAGATGGTCGGTTGTATTGCAGTGCAACCCTACGTGACAGTTTGTTATGTATAGTCCCTAACCGCAGACAACAAGCGATATGCGTCGCCTCGGGTGACAGCTTTCGTGACGATTCTGAGAGCTTTCGGTGGGGTGTAGTAGGACGTTGAGATGCTAGCTTTCCTCGAGATCCTTCAAGCCCTCACAAGACTATTTGAGAGCTCGCCACTCGCTACCCTGAGCATGAGCTGGAGAATTACGCGTTCAATATCCGAGAAGTCGTAAGTCCTGTTCAATAATCGCTCAGCATTCATTGACCCAGAACGACAGGTCATGTACCCCATATGAGTAGCGTTTTCCACTGGCAATTTAGGGGTGTCAGTATCGTTGGCCTAAACTAGATCCAGCGTCACAAAAGTCGGATTTCCTTTGAGGTGGCGTCGTGCCACACTCGTCTCACCAACCGATTTGACACACTTGTATTTCTAAGACGGCTGTTTCGTCTGGGATGGAACAAGCGGTGGCCCTCTCTCTCAGGGAGGCTCCGCTCGACGTCTATAAAAGCACAATGTCACATTCAGTTTTTTTTCAAGCGCAAAATTTTCTATAGCAAACAAACTTACCACCTACCATTTGTCGCGAAACGAAATGTCAAGCAGTCAGACCACTTCTTATTCTCATTTGACTTCAGAACGGACAGTCGACGCGACGTCAGCTCCACCTTCATACCAATTACTCCCCGGCCCGTATTGTACAAAACTTCTTTCGCCGTCAGGCTCCAACCTGCTGGACAAGGGCGCAATATTGGACGCAGCGACAAGTCATTGGACTCAGTTTTCATCATCAGTGTTAAAAGCTTCTCCATCAGTGTTAAAAGCTTCTCAACCTGGCAGTGATAACACGGAAGACGGTATCAGGGAGTGTGTGCAACAAGCCACGAACGACCTGCGCGAACTACTTGACAGATACCCTAAAAATGCATTTGCCAACGGGGATGTAGAGGCGAATGTTGGCTTCACCCCCCAGCCCAGTGAACTGGACTACTATATATCACTGCAGAATGAACGACGCTACCCCCCTGAAGCTCCATTACCAAGTCGTGCTGCTAGTGAGAGTCCACCCCTTGTCAGCACTCCGAGTAGAAGCGAATTAATCATCAATATGGGTCTAGCAATGTCGGGCATGACGATTGGTAGGTATCCGAACCCGACCCCTTACCGTACCAGCCACCACACTCCGACCCCTTCGGATGGTAAATAGTACATAGACAATGGCGTGCGACTAGTAGCTAGCTCTCTACTTAGAAAATGACTTGCATTTGTCTCATATTATCTCTGCCTCTAATCCTTTGGTAAAGATCCAAGCAAAGCTTGACAGGAGCAATGGCCTTCACTATGAGGTCAGTATGATTGCGCTACGGGGGATCTTTGTTGCATCACAACTCGATAGTCACGCAAGATAGAGCTATGCCTTTCCATTCTCGTAGACCTGTAGTCGAAACCTGCCACCATCAGTCTTTGAATGAAGCTCCTTTACCCCCCTTCGAAGACGTATATTTCTAGCCAATATTCATGCCTCTACGAAACGCGAATGTAACACTTGTTTGAGGTTTTACAGTAGTCGTTCCTTCGTTGTGCACAGCTAAGTCGCCCCCTGAGGCCAATCATATAGTGATCGGTATCATAGCAAGAGTTTGAAATGGCCTTTCTCTGACTCAAGGAAGAAAGGCCTTCTTATCCAGCAATATAAATACCGTGGGGTGGACCGCTTTTGCCCCAACGATATACTTACACAATACTTACAGCTTACTCAGAAGTATCAACAGCAAGTTCTTTCATTAGCATCACACTCAGGCATCATGGACTCACAACCTCCATATTATGGACCACCACGTCCTCCACATCTACTTCCATCGTCAAGCTCTCCGAGTGCTGATCCTGAGACAATACGAAGCCTCGGTACAAGGGTGGTTGAGCTGGAGGACTTCCGAGACGGGTTCGGTTTCTGTAGTGCCGATGGTAGCGGACTCTCTTCTCGATCGGTCATGATTGCATCGGCAGAGAGTTTCTGCAAACGAGAATTGGAAGGCAAAGAATACGCGCCATTGCAGCAGTATACGTTGATGGAGCAAGGGAGGAAGAATATCAAAGATATGATACCACAGGCAGAAAGAGTCCTTGGTACCTGCCGAGACACAGAAATCAACCAGGGGAAAATCATGCTAGCAATTTCGTTGGTTTCTGGAGGACCGACTGAGCCTATCACGATTAGGGCTGTTAGTGCACTTTATTTGACGGACAGCAATATTTCAGGCCCGGTGCACGCCCGACGGCCTCCCAGTGTTGAGCCGGAGTCGGAAAGAGGTACAAGTCAGACATTCTGACCGCACTATATCGTACGTTTGGAACAACGGCAATGCTGCACCACCGAGTTTCTTAGCATTCATCGATCACCCAACCATGTTCATTTACACCGCCTACATGATTGTAGTTCTCTGTACCTCCTCCAAACCGTCATGCAGCTACTGTACATACCTTCGCCTTTGTGCTTTCATGTATGAGTTTCACTTTAGAGTTTCACTTTATTAGTGTGGAATGTGTCTTGCAAATACGTACAAGGTCTTCACGACCTAAGCAGACTTGATCGTGTTTCACTTCACCTCCTAAAGGGCACCCACAATGGAAACTCCATTCAACCTGGAGCACACGTCAGCGAAACGACAATGAGTTGAAACCAAACGCTGACTCTACTTAGCCTTCACAGTCAGCCTTACCCCTGAGATATATTACTGAGGTATGACGTTCAAATTTACGGTCGGATACGATGTCATGGCCTCAGCCTTGAATCCAATCTCACCTAAATTGCAGGTTCAAAGCCCGTTTCGGAGATAAAAACGTTGGCGCATCGCCTAAAAGCTGGATGACCTCTACACACTACATACACGCCCAAGCGCGACTCAACACACGCATAGTTGATTGATAGGCCCCTTCGCATACGCTACACCTACAACACTTGGGATCAAGTTGTGCGTCAATGACAAAAGGCTCTACAAGTTTTTCTCGACTCTCGTCCAATCCAGATCTCCCTTCTACCAACCAGGACACCACGGCTACTTCTTGCCCCAAGTGTTAGTAGAGGACATATACGAAAAAACAAATCCTCCGTATAGGACGCTTTTAGAACAGAGCGGAGGGATATCTTTCCGGGACGCCAATGGTGATCGATTGAGATCCGTCTCGCAACTTCTTGACTCAGTCGAGAATTACTGGCGCCTACCGTCGGTAAGTCAACACTCCGTTGAGGGGGAAACAGATGAACTGGTGATAGAGGGGAATCAGAAGATTATCCTGGCAATGGAGAAGTTGAGAGGGGTTATAGAGCGGTACGATACAAGAGCGATCAAGAATGGAGATATACGGGTGACGGTCCCCATGAGGGACCCGAATTCAAAGGCTCCTCCCACATCGAGCGATTCACACGTAATCATGGATGACGCCAGATATCGAAAGTTTCTTCGATCCCTTCGTTCTTCTCGTCCTTAGACCTATCATGCACTGATATATGATTGTATACTACGAGCGTCACCATGCTGTCATACGCATAAAGAATGCTGTCCCAGCTCACACACTGCTTACATCCCATGTTTGTCAAACATCGACCGTGGGACGACTCTCGAAGAAGCGCTTTTCAGCCACGTTGACCGTGATGCGATATACGGCTAACTCAAGGTCTACCTATTCAAGTCTACAACGGAGTTGTTCACACGATATTTGTAACTCAGCTGAGGCCTAGATGCAGAATATGGACGAGAGTGCAGCTGGAGAGGCACCGCCACCGCCACCCTGCCACAAGACGTCAGCGCATGAAGTGGCTTCTTCATATATGCAGGTGTGGTGTAACAAGGTACATCTGGCCTTCATTGAGATATGTCCGATATAGAAATGGAGTTCTGCGTCCACAGGATATGCATATTTTTACCTCTGAACTTTTTGCGGATAAGCTGGTCACAGCCAGGCATCCTCTCCAATCACCTTCTAGCTTATTACTAAACACTGTTTTCATGCAATCTAATTGAGTAATGATATCTGTTTTAATGATTCTGTTTTAATGATAAATATATTGACAAGACGGTGAAGCAGTGTGGTAGAAACTGAACAAAGTTTTGATTACAAATCGTCTGGTTCAGGATTCTCACTAAAACGAACACACTGTCAGTAGACATCTTGAGACCCAATATGAGGCTAGACACGACTCACGAGTAAGCTGAGTATGCAGAGTAAAGGGACTCGTCTCCAAATTCGCTGGGGGTGTTAATGTGCTCATCAAAGTAGTGTTTGGCCACACTTCGGGGAGCTGGATAGACGAAATGAGTTAGCATCCAGTTTGAGCTCTCCAGTACGGGATAGGAGTGAAAAAGGAATGAAACACTCACTCCGGGGAGTCTTTGGAAGACGACAGAACTCTCCAGTCTGCATGATACTCCATGCCACTAAACCGGTCCATCCAGTTTGGTGAGAGGCACCAAGTCCTCTGCCATCATTTCCGTGGAAAAACTAGGAGTGCGAATCATGGTCAGTCCTAAGAGGTTGAACAAGGACGTCAAGGCACTCACCTCGTGGAACTGAACGTAGTCACGGAAATGAGGGTCGCGATTCAGCTTCGGGTTTCCGCCGTTACAAGCTCTTCGACCGGTCTCGTCCCGACTGAAAATGTGGATTAAACGATGTTGAATCTCTTCAGCGCATCCTGCAAGGGAGATGTACTATTGGCAGCCCTGTCAATGATGGATATCTTGCTTCAGCCTTGGCTAGACTTACATCTCCGCTACCCGTTGGACATTCAATCTCAAGCGTGTCACCGTAGTATTGATGGAATCTTTGCAGACTAATGAGAATCGGTGGTAAGCAACCAATTTCCTGTAGCATGAAGCAGAAACGACTAACCTCTCAATGAGCAAGAAGTTGACGGCCAACCAGATCGGGCCTCTCCAGTTCGAGTTTCCACCAAACATGCCTGACCTTGAATCTCCTGGCCAATACCCAACACCGAATTCCTCTCCGTTGACATTCATCGAGAAGGGATGTTCGTGATGATATAATGACATCCTTGTAACCAATGTATCAGCAAAACGACTCGTGAAGGGTTCAGCACACCGCAGAATACTCACGATCGTACACCATAATCAGACAAGAACTCCTTTTCGTCCAGCATCTTCTCCAAAATCCTGACCAATCGCTCCTTGGATGCCAAAGCAAGCAGTTTCCGATCACCTCGTCCCCGTTCTGAGTTATGATATCGATCATCAGTGAAGGCTTCCACAGTGGTCTACCAGGATTGAAACGCACCTCGAATGTTGGCGATGTTCCTAGTCGATATATCATGTCTGTTCTCAATGAACCAGTCCATCCGCTTCTTGAACCCTGGGAATCTCTTAATCACGGACGGTTCTAGTACCAGAGTGGCATAAAGAGGCATCAAGCCGACCATAGATCGGACAGGAAGCTGTTGAGAATGGCCATAACCCCATTGAATGGCGTCGTAGTAGAAACCGTCCTCTTCGTTCCATAATGATAAATGTTCATCGTTGCTTCCAACATACGTCATTGCATCGGCGATAAAGAGGAAGTGCTCAAAGAACTGCGACAGATAGTTCAGCATTCACTTCTATTTCCTTGTGACGCGAGAATGCATGGTGATTGCCGAGGCTCACCTTAGAAGCGATGTCTTCATATGTCGGGTTATGTTTTGCGAGCTCAAGAGCTATGCTCAACCTATACCGCAAATACGGTCAGCCAAGTGATCAATCACCGCAGAAAGGTATCGAGGGGCAACCTACATATTCAGACAGAAGAAAGCCATCCAAGCAGTTCCATCAGCTTGACGAAGCGTTCCACCGGTCGGCAAAGGCTCCGAACGATTGAATGGCCCAATGTTGTCGAGACCCAGGAAACCACCCTCAAAGACATTGTTTCCGTCCGCATCTTTTCGATTGACCCACCTTGAAGTTTCCAGTCCGGCGTCAGCGCTACATGCAATAAATAATATTTGGTACTGCCGACATACCAGGTGAAGTTCAGAAGTAGTTTCTGGAACACTCGTTCAAGGAAGTCAAGATCTTCTCTGCCAAACATCTTCCGCTCAATCTTGAACACTCTGAATGTGGACCAAGCGTGAACTGGAGGATTGACATCGCTGAAATTCCATTCGTACGCCGGCAATGCACCGTCGGGTTTCATGTACCATTCTCGAGTCATCAAATCGAGCTGCTTTTTGGCGAACGAGGGGTCGACCATCGCCAGGGGAACGCAATGGAAGGCAGTATCCCAACTACGAGAAGATTTCGTAAGTAAACTCGTAGCCATAAACGACCAATCTCACCGCCCCGACTTACGTGGCAAACCATGGGTACTCCCACTTATCAGGCATTGACAACACATCGTTAATGTACATGTGTTTCCATTCCTGCGTAATCGTCAGAAAGGTATTTCCAAATAGCCATTCAACTAACCCTGTTCCTGATCCATTTCCTCTCTGGAGGAGGTGGTGGCTGACCTGGATCACCATCCATCCATTCCTTCTGAATAAATTGGTAGTACTGCTTGGTCCTTTTGAATGCAAAGACATCATTAATGATGGTCTATGATTCGGTCACGGCGTGTTTCCTCAATTACTCACCACAACATGCCACTCAACGCCTGCCTCATGATATTCCTCAAATCGTCACTGATAGACCCCCTTGCGATCCTCGCGTAAAACTCGTCTGCGTCCATCCGTCTCTCCTCAACATTGTCATCGAACAGCTCCTCATCAACGATACTGGGATCCTCTTCCGTAGAGCTTGGGGTCATTTTCATTCTCACAACGACACATCCACCTTTACCCGGAACGGCGTTAAAGATGTAATGAGCTGCCGCCTTTGTACCAGTTTTCTCTGGGTTGACAAAGATTCTTGATCCCCTTTCTGAACGAGGCGGAGGGGGACCAGGAACAATGATGGGCTGCCCATTAGCATTGTCTTCGACGTGCTCCTCCTTGGGAATAGTCTCGTCAGACCCATCCTTCCCGTTGGGCGTCTTCTCTCCTTCCTCTTCTTCGTCCTCATCATCTGTGGCCACTGTGTGGTGCGGCGGAAGCCTGGGAGATTTGACGGAAGACGGGGACTTCATTGGCAGTCCGGCAGAAACGGCTTTTTCCGGCTCGGGCTCCTTGGGTCGATGAGCAGGGATGACGTGGTCGTGGAAAGCATCCTTAGTGTAAGGAGTCCTGTTTTTACCACCATACAAACGCTGACTATGGTATCAGCCACCATCAAAATAATAGTGCAAAGTAACTCACTTCGAAGTTGGTTTCGTTCTCTGTGAAAAGCAAATCGGGAATCACACTGGGTCCATCCACCATGACGACACCCCCCTTAGCTGGCGCTGCTGGAGCAGGACTGGGGGTACAATACAGCCTAGTCTTGCCCAAAGTCTCGTGCTCAACATGAATGACTCCATCCGACTCCTGCGTCATCTTGGGCATATTCGCCGGCAGCTCCTTGCCCCAGGACCAAGTATTGCGGAAGAAGAGCTGAGGGAGGATGTGCAGGTCCGCAGGATCCGGCCCACGATTGTACGCAGTGATACGGATTGACATTGCGTCGGCGTCTTCCTCGTCTTTGGCGTACTGGGGAGAGATCAGCAACTTGACAGTCGCAACAGAAAATTCTAGCCCACCTCGACAAAGACATCCCAATATCGGTCCTCATCGAAGACGTCGGTATCCAACAGCTCAAACTCGTTGACTTCCCTGCTCCTATTCCGACTCTCCTCCTTCAGCTGATTGTAAGGGAATGGCGCTTGCGGGTATTTATAGAGATATTTCATGTATGAATGGGTCGGCGTGGAATCGAGGTAGTAGTACAACTCCTTGACGTCTTCACCGTGGTTACCTGATAAATTCGATTAGCTATCCACGTAGACGCGCATCGAGTAGCTCATGTACGATCGATCATCTTCGACACCGACCTTGATCACCAGTTAGACCAAACAGTCTCTCTTTGAGAATCTCGTCCTTCCCATTCCAGAGCGCCAACGTGAAACACAATCGCTGGTGATTATCGCTAGCCACGATAGTCAGCCCAATTCAACACGCTCAAACCGAAGAAAAGCTCACGAAATTCCAGCCATACCATCCTCTCCCCATCGGTATGCTCTACTCCTAGACATATCGAATGGAAATGAATTCCACGCATCCCCATTGGCAGAATAATCTTCTCTGACCGTTCCCTGTTAAGCCCAGCAACGGTCAGATGTATGTCATACACGCTACTAATGTCTCGCCCGAAGCGAAAGACACTCACCCATTGTCGCTCAGACACATATGGACCCCATCGTTTCCAGTGCACATCGTATCGATCCGACTGGTCAAGTCGATACTCTTCGACAGATCGATATCGTGGCCCCAGCGAGTTGATCAGACGTTCTCGTAAGGGCTACATATTTGGCAAAGGAGTTAGATAGTCTCGCCTATAACCACGTAAAATCATGATGAAATAGCCAGGCCAACAAGTATGGAGTTCAACGCACCTTGGTCTCCCCGCCAAGTGTACCCGGGGTATCGGTATCGCTCCCAGTATTATTCCCAGCGTTCGCTAACCTCATACATCAGTCTCACAGAACGACGGAAAAGTGTACGAGCATACTTACGTGAATTCTCAACCGGAGCTTCAGCTTGTCGTTTAGGTAGGCTACGGCCACAAAGCGCCTCAGTACATCGTTCCGAACGCATCTTCTACACCATAATGGAGGAATGGGACAGATACTCACTTGTCCTTCTCCCTCTGAGCCTGGGGTCCACCCATCGGAGGGGGGATATTGATTTTCAGCGGCTGGTCTTGAGCGACAGGAGTAGCTGTTCCCGATCCCGAGCTGGGAATCGGGGTTGACGCTCCATCCTCATCTGTAATTCTCTTCATCAGCATAGCTCCAACGTACATAGATACGTAGGAGATCGCAGAAGAGCAGATGGAGGTGAGGGAGGGAAAGGTGGGGTTGGGTAACGATGAGCTGGGATCTCACTTGCGGAAGGACTGGTCGCACCCAATCCGGCGCCAAAGAGCTTGGACTGAAGTTTTTTCGCTGCGCTCATGTCTGGTGAGCTGGAGGTGCGAAGAGATGGGCAGCTAGAGGCGGAGGAATGTAGCCCCGCTTCAGTGGGTGGTGGGAGGGAGAGAGAGGGATGAAGAAGGATGGGGATGAGCAGATGTGGAATGTGGTCATAAGCGGGAGGAGAAGGGGGAGGAGGGGGAGGAGGAGGAAGGGGTTGGGATTGGCAGTTCCTGAAATGGACGTCGCTGTCCCTGGATCCCTGGCAAAGACGCCGTCAGTGGCGCTGGCAGCCTTGTAATGCATGAATGACCCATAATGCATGGGCGGGAAGATGGGGAGGTGTCTGTATATGTGTATGTGTATGTATAGTGAGTACTTTCATTCTTCATGCACTCATCCGCCCCATTCGTCCTTCCTCCCTTCTCGTATACTCTCTCGGCTACATCACTTGAATTAACGATGTTACTCTGCCTACCGTGTCTATGACGTCGCAAACGCTGTCTTGAAGTTAGGCTTGAAGACAGGTAGAATATGTGCCTAATAAATAGTGGTCAGCTCCATAAGTGTTCCGCTCATAGATTTTCAAGTCACATACCTCAGTGTTGAAGACATGTTCTGAAAGGGGATTCATGTGGTCATCAACATTCCAGTCTCAATCCTGGCAAGCGATCACCTTTATGGAGAAACTCACTATCTAAGGAAATATGCTCGGAATCGTCGAAAAGAAGATACAAGTATTCTGTGTTCCGCGATTCAGCTGAGTGAAACAGCTGTCAGTATAACAGACTCACTCAGAGTCTCGGCAAGCCAAAACGTCTCCATACGATCCAACTGCTTGGCCGGAACCTTTTCGACATCTTCGATACTCGCATAACCTCCCGTGGGCACCCGACAATGGCGATCGAACGCTCGGAAAATCTTCCAACCCCATTCCCGATACTTTGGATCGCCTGTCAGGCGGTACGCCAAGAAGAGGGACTCGACTGTTTCAGGTCTAAGTAAGGCGTGAAGCTTGTCAGCTGAGACTTGCTGTGACCACCCGTGAGATACTAAGAACACATGGCGTACCGGAGAATATTGCGGGCATCTATCAGTGCGCCGCCTCTGATTCAAAGAATCGTATTAGTGGAAGATGCTAGAGACCAGACGAATCAACTCACTGGCTCTGCTTGATATACCAATCCTCATCCTTAGCAATCTCCTCCGTAGAGAGGTGGAACATGGCAATCTCAGGTCCCAGGCCGCTGCAAGTCAAAGACCGTTAATGGAGGATACTGGGTCGCTATGATAATGAGGATCAGGCAGCTCACGTGGCGGTTTCGTGAGTCGCCATGCAGGTCTCAATGATGCCTTTGCCGACGACAAAGTCCTCCATATCCCTTGGCTCCAAGTTGGCCCAATCAACCACCCGTCTTCCACCTTCAGTGACACCAAGGATGAAGGAACCTCCCAAGAAGCACACCAAGTGATCCTGCTTCGGGACAATCTGCCAGGTCCTTCCCAATGAAAAGCAATGTCAGTCTCAACATCCGTGTTGCAAAGTTCAATGTACAGGGAGGACTTCACTCACTGCCCGCCAGTCTTGGGATGTCTAGCAGGAGCAAGTTCTTGGGTGAAGATGAGACCACTTTTCTTGGTTTGCCCAATCAAATGGGTCTTGATCCCTCTCATGGCCTCGTCGTACATCTGGACAATGAAAGGATTAGTGAACATGGCTCATCCGTGCATGTGGCGTCATAACCCTATTCAAGCAACTCACGTCGCGGTAGACAGGCTCTTGACGATCCTAATCCAACAAGTTCAGTTACGGGTCTGATGCAAGGCCGACAAGCTTGATTTGTTAGACTTACAGTCTGGAGATACTGTCTTGTAGAACAGCCTCATATCAGCGTCGGGCCCTTGTAAGAACGCCATTGTGCATACAGTAATTTACTCACTTGATCAAATACTCGTAGTAAGAGTCACCTCTCGAGCCTAATCTGATCTCAGAAGCCACGAACTGTCCAGTTGCAGGTCTGGGACTCTACGGTCAGCATCGATATGACCTTCGTTGAAGTAAATCCCAAGCTATTTCCTGATCAACCGCACATTTCCGATTTTCTCGTTAACCGTTCCTCCCCTATCCTCACTTCCCATTGAGATAAACCAACCGTAGAGTGTAAGAGCTCTGTCACTTACGAGATGAAGATAGGGGCAATTCCATCATGTATTGCCTGACTCCTTATGACCTCGGTAACTCTCTCGGCCTTCTTCCAATAAACGTAATCCCCGCTGATATGACTCAGATACTTCAACTCCAATTGCAGACTAGCAGCTTCCGCTAACGACGCAACACCCTGGTTACCTCTATCAGGGATACCCTCGCGTCTAGCAAGATTGATGGACGAAAGAGGGATGCCCGAAGGCGTCTCGAAGGCGCCCAGAAGGCGGTCTGCTAGGTCTATTGACAGGGAGAGGTAGAGATGCGCGTCGGATTGTATCGAAGGAGACGGGTGGGTGGAGGTCAGGTAGTATGCTGAGAGAAGGCCTCCTAGGATGCGAATTGTTGTCTGGGGGAAACATTTAGGATGATGAGTTTCAGCTGTGCTGCAAACACAGATGTGTCCATTCGCAATACCCATGCGATTCGGCATGGGATAGAACATCTGATGATGACTCACCTCAAATGTGTTGAATTCAGCGTCCTTTTCAAAATCCAAGCTATCCCTACACCAGTCTCGAGCTCGCTCATACTCTTCCATGAATCCCATAATTAACAATGAGTCCAGGGAGTCGACAATCGTATATCCCACTCCGCCGACAGCTGTCAAATTCGAGCCAGATTGCGACAGAGGATGAAACTAGAACGAAGAACTGAATCAGAGTGGTAGTCTGTAGCCAGTACGTAGACCACAACACACCTCATCGGCTCCCCAGGCATGCTTCTCGTAAGCCTCCCAGCTCCACTATATCCACCATTGTCCGTTAGTATTTCGCCCTCGTTCGATAATACATAGTCAGCGGAAGCACTGACCTTGAATGCTTCTTTGATGGTCTCCCGCTTCTCCACGTCGGCTTCAAGCTTCAGCACCCCTTCACCTGCTGATATAGGATTGTCCCCGGGTTTGAGGTGACCGAATCTTGCTCCTGGGAGAGGTGCTTGTGAGGGTGTTTTGGGAGAAGTGGTCGAGAAGAATGATAATGCGGTCTGCATAAATTCGAGCGATGTATATATGTGCGAGGGATGAAGAGAGGAAAAGAGGACAAGCAAAAATATCAAGTAATCAGCGGCATGATATTTCGGTAACTCGAATGGACGATGTTACTTACTCGTCTGCCAAACCACAGAACCGCTAACAGACCTAAGCCTAATAGTCCCAACCGGAGTCGTTGCAACCGCTGCACATTTCGAATTTTCTTGTCAAGCTGAAAGCAAGATTCGCATCAGCTGGCATCCGAGTCTATATCTTTTTGTTCTCCGCGCTTGCCATATGACGCCAGCTGTTGTTATTCAGGCCCTCCCTATTCCTACTCACCTCGTCTAGTGAGATTGACTTTGATGAGCTCGTGGGTTTCAAGGCAGGAGCCGTCGAAGCAGGTTTCACTCCCTTGCCCTGACGAGCCTTTATGGAGCTCATGCTTATGTGCTGCAGACCTTGGTATCGTTAACGATAAGATGGGGAGATGGGAGGGTGTTCCAAAATAGTCGAACACCGCCAGCGTGGATGAAATGACGCTGCGCGCGTGCCTAATGCCCTGAACGCTGCGTTAGAGCGTGGCACCAGCTACATTGGCATATTGGCCACATGTCTTCAACACACATGCATAATTCCAACACGCTGCCTAGATCGATATAGGAAGGCGCAATGTATGGGCTAAAGGAGAAATGATTTCTACTGAGAACAGTCGACTCTTAACAAGCGCAGCTAGCATAGTAGCCAGCAGTCCGAGAGAATCTTTACACAAAATGGCACTTGGTCATCAATCCGGAGTAGACGCGCAATTGTTTCACATGTAACTGACCAAGCATCTCGCAACATAGAATGCACAAGGAGAATGGAAGTGAGGGAACTCTACTCAGCAATCCAGTACAGCCACTTCCCGAGCTATCTAGCATGTGTAGCTGGTTATGCCTCCACCTTTCCGTCTCGTAGTCAAGCATTCCCACCTCTGTCCGAGGTGTTTGACTTCATACGGTTCGTTCTAATTTTCCACCACGTGTCAACAAGCTTAGTGATACCTTCGTCCTTATCAGACTTCAGTGCAGCAAGAGAACCATCATCAATGCCGTTTCGAAAGTCCATATACATATCCGGTTGTCGAACGATGCCGTCCCACCAAGTACTAAGCATTGCCGTGAAGGCGAGTTTGGTAAAGCTGGCGCGAATTTGCTGCTCATTACGGCCAAAGGCACCTTTAGTAAGCTCCGGGCTGGAGCAGGACTGCAGGAGATATGCCTCGCAACTATTTGACATCCTGTGTTTTTCCTGAGCACACATGAAACGAAGAACTATAGGCATCTCCGTGTGGCAAACATAGGCAGTGTCCATGGGCGGGCTGTCCACCTTGTTATTGCTGAAATCCGGTTCAGCTCGAGGAAACCTTTCTAGTTGGATGACCTCTGCTATACTTGAGCAAGGTATCCACTTGGGAGGCATTTGTGAGGGCGGTTGCGACGAACTACTCGCGCTGGCGCTAGACGCAGGGTACATTTCACGGCCCATTGAGGCTGGATGCGTTGTCAAAGTAAGTTGAATGGGATTATGAGCTGGAAGCTATTATTGTGGTGAGTAAAAGTGATAGAGAAAGTAGAGGAAATATGACCGATCAATACCATATATATATATGTCGCTGTCGACATCCCAAAACAATACGCCTTCTTTGGCTCTCATGCATTACCCTTTCAGCTCCACATCCTCTTCACTGAAGGCATCGTTGAGGTGTTTGAGGTTGAGTTTCAGTGTGATCATAGGGGAGATTGTTTAAGGAGTAGCAGAAGGCGATCAGATTCTAGTGACGAAGGCCTTTGCTGTGCACTCTCCCTGAGGGTGTATATTGCAATTTGAAGTTGTTCACAATTTCTACGAGAGGGCGATCCCTTCAAGATGGGGAAGGATAGCATACCGTCATTGCTTTTTCGCCAAGAGGGAGCGTTTCGGCTTCGACCTTGTGGTGGACCGTATGGCCGCATCTTGGAGTGTACGACTACCTACAAGTGCATTATATCGACGTGCACTATAGCCGATAGCTCGGTTGGCAGAAAGTCTCGACATCCCATAGAATCTCAGAGCCGAGAACAAGCCGTCGTTCGCTTGGTTACGAGATCAGTATTCCGGAACTGCACAATTTAGGCTGTCATTCTTTTAGGCATTCTTCGAAGGCGCCGATGTGCATGTCCTCCATTCTGCTCTATACTGCTTGCCTCGAGCCCGATGACCGAGTTCGATATTGCACAGTATCAAGGGACGGGAGGAGCACTGCGAGCAGGACGCTGAGATTGTCTTCGGAATCTCGGAAGTACAACAGAATATTATTACAGCAGAAGATATCAAACAGAACTCTCTCGACTGCGGCAACTGCACGACATTTTTGGAGCAACTGCATGCTAGATAATACTTTGCATGATGCTATGCTCGGCGGAAATTCAGACGTCGGATATCATTCTTGAGCGTCGCCTCGAAGACGGCTATAATGAAATCACCCCCATGCCAAGCCAAGAACACACCTCAGCCTCTCTCCTCAAATAAGTTCTCAATTCCAAAGATTGGCGAAGGGATCGCGATCATCCTTCTTCGGCTGTACGGGGGGAGATGTAAAGCCGCCACCAGATTTGTTGCCAGAGGTTTGCCATGGATCAACAGCGGCAGAGCCCCACGGATCCGAAGCTGGCACCGATGGAGCAGCCGGTTGTGTCTGGTATGTAGGCTGTTGAACGAAAACCATGAGTCAGCCCCTGTCATGCCATAAAAACGACGTCAACCCACTTGTGTCCCAGACGCCGGCGCGCCCCAGGCATTCTGATCAGGCATTGATCCCCACCCGGTACTAGCACTGGGAACAGGTGCTTGCGTAGCTCCGAACTGGGAAGGTTGCGCAGAACTTGTGCCCCCTCCACTCCAGCTCCCGAATCCATTCTGGCTTTGCAGAGCTGTGTTGCCCAAACCACTGGTAGCGAAAAATTCTCCTGACACTTGCGGAGGGGCTGAAATCGGCGGCGACGTAGGCGTTGAGAATAGTGACATGATGTCTGCTTTGGCTGTAGCAGGTTTGGATGACGAGGACGCAGGAGCTCGGAAGTCTAGGTCAAAGAGGTGGGACGGAGCTGGAGCAGGTGCAGCAGTGGGACCGGGAGGAGCCGCACCACTCATGGGCTGAGATGGCGGAGCTGCCGACGACGACGTAGGTGCAGCTGTTGTTATTGCTGGAGCCAGCACTGGCGGCTCGTCTTGACCAAACAGGTCAATCACTGCCGGAGCTGGGGCAGGTGTGGAACGATGTGCAGTGGTTCGGGACAGAAGAGGGTGACTTTTAGGAAGAGCTGCAGGAGCCGGTGGTGGTGCACTCGTAGTTGGAGTGGGACGAGAAGCATTGTTCACGGGAGGCTATTTGCTGTCAGCATGATACAAAAGGAGGCAAGGCAGAGCTGTGGCATTGCCCCATCCCGCAGCTGATCGTGACCCGAAATCGTAGCTCAAGTTTGTCCTACAGACTCATACTCACTGCTGGTGCAGCCTGCTTCGAGCCGTTTTCCAGTACTCTCGGATCCGAAGGTGGAGGACCATCCATGGCCCATCTCTTTGTCTCGTATTTCGACCGAATGAAAGACTCAATTTTGCTGCAATAACGCAAGCATGAGTGACAACTCTGGCAAACTTCGAGGAATGCACTTACTGGTCAGGTGGAACATGTCCAGCTTTCAGATGACATTCCCAGTAGAGATTCGCAAGCCTGTTACCCCATTTTTGGATTGACTGTGGACACATATATTAGATGACAAGGCTAGGCCAGCTATCAGGATCGAGAAACACACCTCCATCTGCTCGGGTTGCCAAATATCAAGATCGATGCTCTTCACTACAGAGGAGGTTGAGCATTTCACCTTTGATTAAACTAGGCGGATCGTTTTGGACCTGAGTCACTGACCTTTGCTGATATGAGTCCCCATGGATCTATGTATCCCTGAACAACGAATACACAAGAACACGCCTCTGTCGCCTTGCATGAGCTTCGGCGATGTCTAGCTGAGGTCGGCGGCGGCCGCTTACAAATTCCAAGAAGCCCATCTAGCGTCTGCAGAGCAACGTTCATCAGCTACGATACATATAGTGGTTTATCCATGACGAGTAAGGACTGACCATTCTTCCTGCAGTCTGCACAAGACTTGTTGTCTGGTTGTTTGACCAGCTCTCGGAGGATCCGAGCATTTCGGTCCGTCGTAGCTTTGTCTGGAAGTGGGAGAGAGGCGGGTCAGCCGATGTGTGGAGAGGAAAAGGGGGAACATACCTTGGCGGGACATGGTATTCTGACCCTCGTATCCCTATAGCTGATTGAACAAGTGAAATGAGCTATGAGCTAGCTAGCTGCAATGCATCGGACACAGCCAGCAAGCAGCGCGCGTGAGCCGTGTGCGCCTATCCATTACACGGCGTAATACAACGAAGCAGGCCTATTGTATAGGGGCATACCTATCTCAGACACGCACGTTCCGTTTCGGAGGTGTGCGCCTGCCCAGCTGTCCAGTGATATGCTAGATAATTTCATCCCCTCACACTCTGCTCACTCACTCGACACTGGGCAGCATAAACCAGCAAAAACGCGAAGCGCTCACAGTGGTCTACTTAACTCTGCGCGTTAACCTACCAAAATGGCGCCTGGTGACGACGGTGTCAGCGATGTCGGTGAGTTGACCGGTCCACAAACGTGTTGTTGTATGAATAGAGGTGCTCGGCAGATGGAACAAGAAAAAGAAGCTGTTGGTCAGCTCGTGTGATCTGAGGAATCATCTTTATTCCTGTATATGACGGTCCTGTCAGGTCACAGCTGTCTACACCCTGTCGTTTCTCTATATTTTGCTACACAAGCGCCATCCTACTCTCTCGATGGCAGTTTGCCTTGATATTACACATGATTAGCTTGCTGACCCCATTTCAGACGCCCTATGGAAAGCGTTCGTCATGATCGTTGTCTCTGAGATCGGAGACAAGACTTTCCTCATTGCTGCTATCATGGCAACAAGACATGCTCGAATCACAGTCTTTGGTGGGGCGTTTGCTAGTCTGGTAGTAATGAGTATTCTGAGTGCTGCAATGGGTAAAGTTGTTCTGGGACTCGTACCCAAGGTAAGTCTCTTCTGTTATCTGTGGTCGCATTTTGATGCCCAAAGAATGGCCTCTGACAGTGATATAGGTCTGGACGCAATGGGCAGCATCCATCCTGTTCCTCGTCTTCGGTATCAAACTCTTGCAAGAAGCCCTAGCAATGTCTGGAGGGACGTCTCACATTCAAGAAGAAATGCGGGAAGTAGAAGAAGAGCTGGAAGAGGACGAATCGCTTCATGACCCCTCGAATCCGAGAGGCACGACGATACCCCTAGAAGCCCTGGAAGAGGGTAAAGCCAACGACGACAATGACTCGATACCCATTCCATCATCACCTACCCGTAGACGGTCAATATCAGCACATACTAGATCCACTTCCCCTGGTCACATTCGGTCGACTAGCGGCTTCTCACACGCCGGTAGTGGAAGCAGTGGAGCCAAGAAACTCAAGGCCGCCGGAAACTGGTTGACCTCTTTCAAGAACGGGACAAGGAAATTCTTGCAGCTGGCTACAAATCCTGTTTTCGCACAGGCGTTTGTCCTGACTTTCTTGGGCGAATGGGGAGACAGAAGTCAGATTGCTACTATTGCACTCGGTGGAGCCCATGTGAGTGGGACTCGAGCTTACGTACATCAGGAATGTCACAAATACGTGGCAAGATTTCCTTATGTTTCTTAGCGAACCAATCTGAAGTCTTACAAAAATGGAAACTGACCGGTAACCAATTGCAGAGTATTCCTGTGATCGCCTTCGGCACGATCCTGGGCCACGGTCTATGTACCTTCGGCGCAGTCATGGGAGGGCGATATCTTTCAACCAAAATCTCCGTCAAGCACAGTGAGTCCCATGCAGTTCTCGCTTTCTTCCTATCTCATCCATCCCATATCTCATCACAATTCTGGAGCATTGGACGCGTCGTCCACTTGGACCACAGCTAATAATCGCCCTTCAGTCTCACTCATTGGTGCGGCCGCCTTCCTCCTTTTCGCCTTCTTATATGGCTACGAAGCCTGGAACTCACCCTCGGGCGGGGACGCCCACGAGATAGACGTCAAATGGAGATAAGGAGGGTTTGGGATTGAGGTCGCATATAGCTCGGAGTATATCAACTGGAGCAATTAGACGCGAGTGATGTTCTCGTGTGTTGACGATACGCTTACTATCCTCGGATATCATCATATCATCATAGCATCATATAAAAGATAGTATATCGTTATCATGATTTACACAACGTGCTTGACAATAACGTGCTGCAATGCTTCGTTGTCCCAGTTTCCTATCATCTCATTCCAATCTATGATCTGCCTGACTAGCTCCACCGTTCCGTCTCTCGATCCCATGTTCTCGTGCTGCACTGTCCGATAGCCGCAACAGCCACCCAACTGACCGGCCTACTATTCACGCCAACTGCCAAACCCGGTACTAACTCATCGTTGGCATCTCTCTGGCGTACAATACAATACTCTATGACAATCCCCTAACTGACTTCAAAACATCCAAAACATCTTTCATAGCTTCCGTATGCAATTTGACATCAACGAAATACCTCGCCTCGTCGGACTTGGAGTTCCCCGTGGTATGTCGTTCCAGGGATGAGGCGAGGCGAGAGAGTGTGAGAGACAGCGAGTTGGCTGTATGCTCTAGTGCTAGGGTGAGGGGTTGGGATAGGGTTTGAGGTTGATGTTGGGGTTGATGTTGGGGTTGAGGTTGTATCTTGTAGGGTAGACGAGAGTGTCAGATGACATTTCGTGAAGAGAAAATAGAGATGGTTGAGACGATATGGATGGTAGTACTCACATCCACGTCGTCTTTGGATTCTACACCTTCCATATCCTCATCCACCTCTTCATCGTCTGATAGTGCGGCTGAAGGATCGTCCACTTTTCTCCGCTCAGCTTGATCGCGTACCAACCTCTCCCCCTCAGCATATAGTTCTCTTCTCCTCTTACTCCTCGGACTCTCTCCTCCTTCATTTATCCCATTCCCACCTCCACCTCCTCCACCTCCTCCACCACTTCCACCACCACCTCCCCCACCTCCCCCACCTCCCCCACCACCACCATCTCCACCACCACCTCCACCTCCTCCGGCTCCAGCTCCCCAGCCAATACCTCCACCCAAACCTCCTCCAATCCCTTCAATACTCCCCCCAACGCCCCACCCCATACCCCCACCAGCAAAAGGTTGCTTAACAACCCTCATTCCCCCAGTATCTCCCTCACTCACCCAAGCCCCTCCACAAACCACGCATCTCCGTCTCGAATCCCGTGTCCCATCTTTACGCCGCGGATATCCAACAAGCGGGATCCCTCTGCACGATTCGTTTGGGCAATTTTCGCCGAGAAGCGAATACCCTTGTAAGAGGAGTGTGGAGATTGATGCGGCCGCTTGATCGGATTGGCTTGGACCTTCCGGTATATGTGTAGGAGTAGGCTGGGTATGAAGAGCTGACGTGGAGGCTGGAGGGTTGATGACTGGTCCAGGTCCTCCGTCACATAGGGCACAAAATTGGATTCGATCTCGCCCCGCTGCTGAGGCTGCTGCTGCTGGTTCTCGCATGAGAGGCGTGGATCGACAGGTATCGCAATGGAGGTCTGTCAAGGTCCATCCTTTCAACATGTACTCCCCGAGCTATTGGCCGGGCAAGTCAAGGTTAGCTGTTCTGTTTGTGGAATAGACTGGTTCAAGGGCGCAAGGAAAGCCAGAAAACTGGGAAAGAGGACATACGATCGCAGAGG
Organism: Phaeotremella skinneri; assembly: GCA_001599695.1. Classification (NCBI taxonomy): domain Eukaryota; kingdom Fungi; phylum Basidiomycota; class Tremellomycetes; order Tremellales; family Phaeotremellaceae; genus Phaeotremella; species Phaeotremella skinneri. The sequence goes on from BCHT01000005.1 coordinate 953,763, forward strand.
TCGCCTCGAGTTGAGAGGTGGCCATTCTGGGGACTGGCATAGGATTCTGGAGATACGATATCGGTTCGAGATCAGGAATTCTAGAATCATGGAAAGGGCGACTAGTGCTACGAGTTGAGGAGGAGATCTCGATGTTTTGGTGTGGCAGACACCGGTGATGTGGCAGCGACCGCCCCTTGTCTTATTGTCTGCAGTCTGGCAGCTCAAAATGCCATGTCCCTCAAGCATTCGGGTTAAGAAGGTAACAATCCCTTTCAAGGTATCATGGGAGTGAAGCTATACTACTGAGCTATGCAAAGCGTACACTGCCAGAGTCACCGACCACACAACACAAGTTACATTCCCTCTTCCTTCCTCAGCCTCTCACCAAGGGCAGCATACTCCTCCAGACACTCCGGATTACGCAGCGTTGCCGGGTTTATCGAAGAGATAGGCGCACCATTGATGACCTGATATTCAATCGAGTCAGTACTCGCACAGGATGTCAAACAATTGGAGAAATACCTTTCGGATTGGCACTGTGATTGATTGTTCTTTTCAGCTTTATCTCCCCAAAGTGTGTTCTCATCCCGGAGCATGGAGACAAGGCCGACGTACCTTCTACACGTTTTCCAGTGAGAGTCACGGGTACATCGCTCACTTGTAAGATCTAGTTTGTACCAAACTGTCAAACTCGTTCTACCCAGAATAAATGTGAACGATAGATGCAAAGACATACCTTCGAGGGAACATGTCTAGCGCTCCTGGCCAATCTGATAGCTGTCTTTATCCTCTTGATGAGGTCATCACCAAGATCTGCTCCACTCTTCATCTGCAATTGATCTCGTAATCAGCTAGGATTCAATCACCGAGCTGACTCCGTGGGTCCAAGTATGGTCGACTGACTTTCACGAACAGTACCACTTTCTCGTCAGCCCCACCATCGACCAGTAGTCCAACGACGATGGTCTCCTCCACACCCAAATCGCTAAATTCCGGACTCTCCAGGACAGAGTATATATCTGTCGGACCGAACCTGATCCCACCTGGATTCAAGACACCGTCTGAACGGCCCAGCATGATAACCCCGCCTCCGTTACCTGAGCGGGACGACGTGATTTGTACACTGGAGATAGATTCTGAATTAAACGCTGTTTTGACTTTCATGACTCCGACAAAGGTCACCGAGACACTCACTAATCTCCATGCCCTGCGACGTGGCTCTGAGTCAGCTAATCATGTCAAAAAGATCGATGGCAGGGGAGACTCGGTCTAGCTTACACCAGCGCCCTCCGTCATCTTTGAAGTAGCTCTCTCTGAATCGCTCTTGAGCTTTTCGTACCTCCACCTCAGGGAACCCATGGCCATCCAACGGCCAAAAGCCAAGGGGCTCGATCGGAAAAGCCTCTGTACATATCAGCTCCCCCGGTAAGCCCGGCTCAACAGCCGATGTCGAAAGCGCGCTACCCTCACACGCATCAGCTCTTCATACTTGACACCGAAGCTTGGAAACATAGCGGAACAACGTACAAACCCAGCATCCTGGACTGGATCTCTCCGCGATGAACAGGTAAACATGTATTTCTTCCTGCAAAGACCGAACAAATATCCGTTCCTCCTGTGACCGACCCTAAGAGGACATCTTTCTTGACATTTCCGTAGACAAAGTCGAATAGTTGAGGAGGTAGAGGTGAACCAGTCGAGAGGATCTGTCGAAGGGTTGCAAGGGAGTGTTGTTTACCTACGTCGGGGTAGTGTTTCTAATGGAAAGATTGTAAGAACATGGAATGACAGATTGGAGGGTTGAGTCGAGAGGATCCGCCTTACCGATATCTGCTCGATCCACTTGGCACTTGTCCCTAAAACTGTGATGCCCAATTCATCCACTAGCTCCCACATCATTTCAGGTCTTTTTAATGGTGAGCCTTCGTATAATACGATTGTAGCTCCAGTTGCCAGTCCCGATACGAGGTACTGGAACATCATCCAGCCGCTGCAGGGCACGATTAACAAAGCTCACGATGATAACCTATCAGGCTCAGGGCAGAAACGGTGGGTCTAGTTAGGAGAGAGGTGAGCTTACGGAGTCGTGTAGTAGAAGAAGACATCCCCTCGTCCAATGTCTCCAGCCAGATGGTGTTCTCGTAGAGAGTCTAATAGCATGCCTCCTTGGCGATGCTGATACAGATCAGCTACGCGATCACAATGTCGCCAGCTCTTCCGATATGACCTACCACTATAGCTTTAGGCTTTCCTATTGGTGACCAGCTTCTCAGTGGGTTTGTTATTCAACGAAGTAAATCATTGACCCACCAGTTGTCCCACTCGAAAATAGAATCCAGATTGGCTCATTGAATCCCATTCTGAGAAACTCCACATCCCCTTCCGCGGGATCTAAAAACTGTTCCCAGTGTAGCGTAGAAACATCGGGAGACTCCACTGGTAATGATGGAACTATTGAAGAAGGAAGATGATTGATGATGATCGTACGCTCCGGAGGACGACTGAGAGACCTAAGCAGAGTCGGAAGAAGGGGCAAAAGTGGCCGTGGGGTGGAGGCGTATCTGAAGGATTTGGCATCAGGAAGGAAATCACCATATACAGTAGCGCTTACACGACTCCGTTGGTGACAAACAGGAGCTTTGGTCGGATCTAGTGAGAGTAAAATAAGATATGTTCCAAGGCAGCGGCCAAATTGCGAGAAGATGAAGAAGGATATTAACCTGTTCCAAACGTTCAACCACGCCGTCCACTCCAAAGTCAGCCGCAGCGGACGAGAAGATACCTCCTAAGGATCTACAAAAATCAGCATACATGTCTCCTCATACAGCGCGTGACAGACTTACGATGTCGCCAGTAATACCACTACCGCCTCGATGCAGTTTCCGCCCCAGAACGCCACTCTATCCCCTTCCTTCAGGCCGGCCGATCGCATTGCTCGTTGTACCTTTCCTACCAGCAAGTACAGCTGCGACTGGGTGAGACGGACAGGGTGCGGTAAATGTGAAGGACAGGATTCAGCTGGTAGACTTGACTGTCAGTTAATCCGTACTAGCTGTCAATCGTCATGATATCTGCGACAACCAACAAATTTGGATCAAAGCAATGTCGTCTGGATGACTTCTAGAGTGACGGAGCTGATTCTCTGCCCAGTTAAGGGAAGCGTTGGGGAACCACGGAGGATTGGATGAAGGTGGTAGTGTCTCGTCTACTACCTGTAGATCCTCTGAGTCAGTGGGGACCTCATCCAGCTCCGGAATTTGATCTCAGCGGTAAGATAAGTGGTAAGACATACTTCACCTCCTCCTTTGTCCCCTATGACCTCTTCCCAATCCCATACTGCCTCCCAGAACGCTCCTCTCTCCCGACAAGACCATTCCCATAGGTCTTCATAATCTGCTAATGAGAGTCCATGCCTTGAGCTCACATATTCCATGAACCGGTATGTTTGGGATTTGGTCGGATCTGAAGGAGTCCATAGCACGTCCGGGTCCGTCTTGGAAGCTGGATCCGCATTGGCCATCTCAGCTTCGAGTCGACAGCAGGCTATTATGCTGTATGGTGGAATGTGAGACGCAATGAGTGAGGCTCATGCAACGACGCTATATCATAAATGTCAGAGTGGAAGTCGTTGGTGGTCAAATGGACGAGTGGAACAGCTGAACAACGCCGCATAATGGTCGCCGTCTCGGACCGGCGTGTAACCGGGAACCGGCGGACTGCGTGCAGGTTGTAGAGAGTGTTGCTGAAAAGTCGAACCTTGAGACGAAAAAGAGCTATGCATGCGGGCATACTGTACACTTAGATGGTATTGTTCATTGAACAGAGATCCAGGAGTAGTAGGGCTTGGATATGAGTAGCAATACCAATGAGATTCCAAACAGGACCGACAGAGCTAGCACACGGGTTATCTTTGCGTTACTTACGCGCGTGTAGCGTAATCCACCTCATCTTTCCAACCTGACCCTAAACTGGTCAGCTCATACCGACTCCTGCTATTTCGAACAAGAAGGTGAATGATTTTGCCCAAGAGAAGAACAAAGTGAAGACCCTGACCATTGGTTATCATTTGCAGTTATCGACTCTACCAACATCGTCAGCCAGGATGACGATAGAAGCTCACCGACCTCGAGCCAACCTTGCAGAATTCACTATAGTACCAGCAAATACTTCCCAATCCGAGCAGCATGGCAGAGCAGCATTCGTACCCTGGCACAGAGGTCGTACTTGGGAGGTAAGCAATATAACAATTTCAGCTGGCGCACAGATTTGGAGCTAATCTCGATATGTAGGGGTTCGTTGCTGAGGGCAAGCTGGAGAGCCAGGCGCCCTGGGCCAAAGACAATAGACTGATTACCTGGTGAGTATGGCGATGACAACTTGGTCAGAGTCATGACTGAGCAACCTTGGCAGGGTCTTAGTAAGGCGAGACAATCTAGACGGAGACATTTATGCCGGTTGCGAGACGTGAGCCTCCTTGGTGTGTGGTATGACCATTGACTTAGATCGTCTCACAGCTACCGTCGACAAGCGTACCTCAAGAGAAAAGGATCACAAGAGGTGGAAAAAGATTATGTATACGGCATCGCATCGGTCGTCACTCCCGTTCAACATCTTCGTAAGTATGTCTCCGCATTTCTCGGATCTTTATGTTGATCAAGAAACTCTGAACACATAGGGAACGGCTACGCGACCCATCTCCTACGTCTGTTACATTATCATCTTTCTCCTACTGCACGCTTCTCACCATTTCCCGAAGCTTGGGGACCACCTCCCCCTCCTCTCCCGACCTCACTGGCACCGCATGTCCCCAAAGCGATAAGTTCGATTCTGTGGTCCGATGTCGGCTCCACCTTCTACTCGAGATGTACAGTTGGTCCCGAATCTCCTGGGTGGGTTGTCACAGAACACCAGAATGTTGAGGTAGTTTGGAACATATTCCCTTCGTCTTCCTCGAGCTCGTCCGATGATCCGGTGGACGGAAGATGGGAGGGAATATATGAGTCCGATATGCCGGACGTCTCCCGTATCCTTTCTGAGACCGCTAAGAAAACCATCGAAAGTACCGATACATCAAAAGCAACGGTTTACACCCAAGACCCAGCATCGGACGGAACTTTGAGCTTCCTCCCCGTGAGAGGGTCCTACGGAAGCCAGCCCTCTCATCGGGACCTATCTCGTCCCGAGCTTCTCGGTATTCGGCTCAGAGCAAACCCATCCACCATAGTTCTCTTCACGCCATACAACATCGCGGTCGGTCCTCGCTTGTTGATCACATACATTCAAGATCTCAGCCCTGCCGACATCCCGTCATTACTGAGAGTTCTCGATGGTGTCGGGAGTGAAGCTCAAAGGACGGAAGCTTGGATATGGGGTCTAAAGGCTGAGGGGGAGATTGCGAAGGCTTTCGCCGCGCTTGGGAAGGAGAATGGCAAGCGGGAGGTGAAGATCGGGAGGAGACAGGAGATTGCAGGGCATCTTTTGGGAGTTGCTTGGTATGGTCCTGAAGAGGAGGTTGGGGAGATGCTGGATTGTCAGATGTGGTCATGGTGTTAGACTTTGCCGGAAATACCGGTCTGGCTTCTCGACGAGGGGGGAATTGGAATGCGTTGTGGTCTTACAACATCACTRRGGGGGGGGGGGGGGRGSGGTTTAGTCAAGGGCGCATCGTTCTGGCAACATCGAGGAGACCGGCATATCCAGCCAACGGTAGCGCATGAACACTTGCGTCAAGCTTTCTCAGCCTTAATTTGGGGTTGCAACCAGATAGTCCTCTTACAATAGTGAGGGCTAACAAATAAGCTGACAGTGACGTATAGCGAAGCGATCCTTTGTTACCTATGCTATGCCCCATCGTCGACCTCCTTTGTATAACCGACAACACCTCCCACCGCCCTTTAAGATGGGGTGAATCCTCGATATACCTCATCAAAAGCTCACGCCCTGTTAGTTGCCACCATATCTAACTTCACCCTTACGACAAACGGCGGTCAAGTCTTGAGCAAGACTGACAGAGCAGACAGTCTTCTGCGGGTCGCTGAGGGCACTAACTGTACCAGCAGTCAGTACCTCAATTCAAGATGCCAAACTTCTTCAAGACAATCTTCCGCAAACCTGTCTCCCGCCGTCGATCCACTGACAACTCCCATCCCCAACCACTCTCCCCCTCCTCCACCTCGCCATATGCCGAACACCCTGTTCCCTTCCCTCTTGCTTTTCCCCAATCCCCCTCCCGTCAGGCTACAAACTCCAATTCTCCACCAACCTCCAAGAATCTGGAGGAGCTCGCTGATCTCCTTAGGAATGAGCTGAATGAGCACCGATTATCCCCTTCAAATACTTCCAATAGCATAGGTGCACAGTCGCTACGACAGCGATTGGGACGCTCATCGGGTGATCGAGATGGTGGCGACAGGTCATCAGAGACCATGCAGAGATTGTTGAATGCATTGGAGGGTATGCGGACGCGGTCTGCGGACCTTGGGAGTGTCACCCCGTTTGTTGACCGGCTGAGCTCTGTGGACAAGAGAGAGGGTAGTGGAGACGGTGGGAATACTGAAGACGTACGTGACCCAAGCCGATCAACATTGCGGGGCGGTGTGTACTGGAACAAGGTCATAGACTATTGTTCCCAAGCCCTAGGTAAGTCTGATTAAATTGTCCGCCACTTGATTTTGCTGACGCCAGACATTCAAGCCCTGATTGAGGAAGTTCGCAAGATACATTTCGGTCTTGAAGAAGCCGATGAGAATTTTGAAAGAATCAAACAGCTGCTCGAAGCACAGAGAGAAGAGCTGCTAGATCTTCGAGCGTATGCAGAAGGCCGTCCATTACCAACGCTGAGTGAGTCTAGGTATCGCGCTTCCGCCTCAAACCCATCAAGCATCTCTGAAGGCTTTGCCACTCTGAGATCTCATTGACAGTCCGTCAGAAACACTTGCGGACATATACGAGAGAATCGTGAAAGGCCTGCAAAACGTCATGGGCCTCTCTGGAGACGAAGCTCTATCCAAAGCCGACACCCTGGTGCAGGTCCTGCAAGAAGGTGAGCTCGATCCCAGACTCCAAATGCTTTTGTCGAATAAGTCGGTTCCAGTCGAGCTGACAAGCACTGCAGGGCCAGACTATCTGATTGACGTTGTCATTATCGAAGCAATCATTTGGCAAGCCGAGATCCTCGATCCAAATTTCGCTGGGGAGATTCGGCAGGTGTTGGACAGAGTCGTGAACGAGGAATCGAACATATTTGCGTGAGCTCAGCTTTCTCCCTCCATTCATATCCTCCTTGCGTAGAAGTTGACCACATGTTGTGGATCGTTAACAAGGTTTCGTCGGGCTGCCGAGTCAATCGTGGCAATCTTTGCGGCTCTGCCAAAAGACGTGTGTGATGATGAGGACGGCTCGGAGGCAGGTAAAGCGATTGAGGTGCTGATCCAGCAGGTAGGTTCATTGGTTGTCTTGAACAGTACGATGCGGCTACTGATGAGCATTTGAATGGTAAATAGCTCCAATTCCGAGTTGTCGCTGTTGCCAGACGAGGTTAGTCCCCTTATATTAATTGAGATCCCACAGATCATCTAATTTTCTGCTTTGGTGAAACAGCTCTTCGCAAAGACACGCAGACGACCTCACCTGTGATCTACGCCTCCCCACCCCAATCACCAGACAGACTAAGCGATCAGTCCCTCGTTCCCGTCTCTCCCATATTGTCTCCCCTAGTAGAGTCGAACGATTACTTCCAACCCTACTCCGTCTCAGATCTCCAAGCTCGCTACGGCACCGGTACCTCCTCGTATGCCAACCCAACGCCAAGCCGTCAAGCCTCTGGAGCCGCTACACCTTCATCTGTCGCCTCATCAGAACCGGAACTATGGGAGTATTGCGGTCAGCTCCTCACTCGTTCCGCTCTCTCTTTAGTCTACTGTCAGCGGGATTTGATGTTTGCAGACTCGTCAGGTCAATATCCAGGTGAGGTATCATGGGACGACCTTAGGAATGCATGGATACCAAAATGGGCCGAAAAGATGGCGCCGGGCGATGTTGCTGAGGGAGAGATTCCCTCGACCAACCCGGTGGACTTCAAGGTTAAGAAGGTGGATGCGTGGGGCAACAGGATTGGGTGGAGAAACGGTCAGATGTGAGCTGAGTTCTCGTTTGTCACAGCCATGAAGGGCACAGATACACGGCACCTCGGATGGTCGGGTGTTGGCGGTTGATATAGTCGGGGAAGTGAGTAGACGCTGAAGTTTTCTCCGATATTCCAGGTTTTACTATGAGGATCCAATTTTCGAGCTACGAGAGTAAGTTCACGATACGCGTTTCGAGTTGGAGTACGGCGTCAGGCGAACATCTGTGAATTTAATGTATAATGGTGTAACGGTGTGAAGACATCTGTGGCAGTTATGACTTGGATGGGCGGATAAACAGTATGCAGCTTTTTCAAAGTTATGACTGAAGAGGGACTCGTTCCAGCCCAGGCGCATATTCGTATCCCCCATCCTTACGGATTTTGTCGAAGATCTGTAGAACACGCTTTAGTCACCATGTTCACTCAAGCGCATTCAATATTGATGCCATTGTCAGGCCGACTCGGAGGTACTCACCTCCATATTCATCAGAGTTTCAGAATGCGGTAGACTGGGACTCTCTAGCAGTCCATCTAATCGCATACGTGTTGTTAGCGCGTAGCTCATATAACATCCCATCACCTTTCCGCATTTTATGGAGGGAGTAGCATGACAAGCGAACAGGATGGCAGGTCCCAAGACGACACTCACCTCGTAAGTGGCGAGCAACCTCGTCTGCCTCCCAATACAGTCCGAAACCACCGAAATTCATATCGACAACCTCATCTGGATGGAATTTGCCGTTCTCGACAGATGGGTCTATGTAACGCTTTATAACGTAGGACACAGGTCTTGAGGTGAATCCCCTAACGAAGATCTCACTATCACGACACGGAACTGTCAGAACTGTTTCCCTATATATGATAGCTAGATTGATTCTATGGGCAGGACGGAAGAGTCGGCCTGGGAGGACGTACCCAGTCGAACCAACTATGCGAGTGTGGGCCTGTTTGTCAACATTTGCAAGTAGCGTTGCCGAGCCTGGATGATTCGAACGTAATCTTAACTCAATAAATCTCACCTTCGCTAGGACACTTGCGACTTACAAAAGGCCATTGCATTGATCTTTGGGAAGGTCAGACCGAAACTGGTTCCGAGATCAACCCCGGTATGATGCAGTAACATGGTGCTACCGAGAGAATTAGGTGGTGTTCGTTCGTTATCTGGATGTCTGAAGAGGATCATCAAAGCCTTTACAGGGGTGGATGCATAACTGCCAGTCAGCTCGCCATTTATGATGGAAAATCTAGTACCTGAACAACGTACCCATACCATCGGATAGGGTCCGACATCCAAGAGGGCTCCTCCGGCAGACTCAGAGCTCAAGACTCTATCAGTGTCAGGTCTCTTCCCGTAGGCATCCATCGAATGATCCGACCACATGCAACGAATGTCGCCGATGACTTTATCAACGTGGACGGCTTTCTGTACGGCCAGCATGACGGGGTTGAACCGCGTCCAGACCGCTGAGAAAGAGAGGTATCAGCAGTTATTCTCCTGAATATTGAGGGTTGATCGATCTAGACACTAACCCTCCATGAGGAAGACTTGCTTGGCTTTGGCTATAGCCATGAGATCTTTCCATTCGGCAGCATTCAGAGTCGCTGGCTGGAGAATAAAAGAAGAATCAGCTCCTTTTCACATTGTAAAGGGAGGGGGGGGATCAAGTCTCCACCCCTCTCCCCTCAATATCGTACCTTCTCCAACAAACAATTCTTCCCGCCTTCCAGTACTAGCTTGGCGTCGGTGTAGTGAGATGTATTCAGCGTTCCGATATATACGATATTGACATTCTGTAGTCGACGGCCAAAAATGTTAGCTCATGGATTCCCCAAGTCAATAGCACATTCTGTCTAGCAGATACTGACGCTATCTTCCACAACCTCCTTGTAACTCCCACAAGCCCTCGGCTTGAAACTGACCAACCCACTAATCTGAGCTGCACCACCTTGTGGGCAGTGTTTGGCGATGAACTGCTCAGCTTTATTCAGTGAGCGTGAGCCGACAGCAGCAATAGCATGCGAGACATCGGTGACGTTCCGTGAGTCCATAGGACGGCATGCGTCCGTCACAAACTCGGATGAGATCCCTATGTGATATAGAGGCGTCAGAATGTTTACTACCATGAACGTATGAAGACTTAAGTGACGGTCACTCACATCCGCATCCCAGAATACCCCATCTTGCAACATATGGCTTAGTGCTTGTCATGGTGTTTGAGAGCTTTTGAGTAACCAGGAATGAACCTGGGTGCACAGGTCGTCGGCTCCATAGCTCTATAGGTGACAGCCAGAGATTTGGCCCATCCACTGTTCACTCCGGCAGATTCCCCACAACCCCGCACTTCGGCTCCGGTTGTATGTCCGGAATGATCCCGGTCACAAAGATTGCGGATAAACTCCACAATTGTTTATCAGACTGCCATACCCTATAATCCCGAATGTCCGTCATCAGTCAATGGGTCCCCGTCCTGCTTGTCCCTGTCGTAAACCCTGCATGTTCCCTACCCTAACTATACATTCTCGGTCGATCCTCCTCATTCCCCGGTTTCACATAGCCCATAATCTTACTATTCCAGGATGTCATTGCGAGCCTCTGACGATCTGCGTGTTTCCCGGAAAACGTTTTTCTTGTGTCGGGCAGCGGAGGGGCACTGTAAAGGCTATGCCACTCGTGTAGATCGACCTCGAGTCCCTCGTTTTCCATATGCCTCCTCGGCTGTCTGACAGCAAATTACGGAATGAACCCTCAAATCCTGATGATCGCTGAAATCTTTCCCTACTTTCAGTTACTATAGGTTTCGTTTAACTAAGGGCACACTCCCCGCTTAGAACCTCATCCGGTTCCCTTACCCGGTTTGAGGTGCCTAATAGCCTTATACCACCCGACAACATTCAGTTGTCCTGATATCCTACCCTCTGTAAGATGTAGGGAAGTGGTGAACATCCCCATTCGGGACGCATGGCGACGGTCTTTATTGCTGAGGGTCAGTGGACCTGAGTCAGCCGAGGTGTTCGGGCAGTGTTGAGCTAAGCTGGTCTAGACTCCATGGAGTAGTAGGCTTTTGAGGCGATCGGTTCTGGGTTTGCTAATTGGGTTTGGGTTGGTACCTATAAATACTGGAAAGTCTGCGATGGTCTTGTCATCCATCCTCTAATACTCTGCCCCTCTCTCAACCTTCCCCTAAATACTACATCCCACCTAAAGCCTTTAACCCGTTTTATCATCACAAAATGGTTGCTATCAAGACGTTCTTTTCCGCTTTCACCCTTGCGGCTGCTGCTACTTCAGCGGCCGTCATTGCTCCTGTCGAACGTGAAGTCGCTGAGCGAGACGTTAGCTTGAGCTCTCTGGTTGGAGCTCTCCTTTGCCCCGTGAGTATCGCATCTGCTATCCACCTTGAATAAAATGGGTCCTCCTCCTCATCCTGGTCCTCCCATCGGTCTTCTGACTGGCTCGTTTGAATTTCTGAGTCGTACTAATATTAAACGACCTTCCAGAAAGGCCAAACCCTCTGGTCAGTGACCAACGAAGCCACCATCCCCTCCCACACCGCCGCCGACGTCTGGAAATACCTCGGAAACTTCTGTTCTCCCGACTGGCAAGGATTCTCCGCCACGAGCACCACCGGTATCTGCAACTTCCCCCTATCCACTCGCTCCTTCTCCCTCCTCGGTCTCTCCCTCACCGAGAGACTAGACCTCAACTATGGGTCGTCGTCGAATCCATCGCAATCCCAAACCCTGTTCTACCAGGTGTTCGAGCTTCTCGGTAACCCGCAGGTCTTGCAGACCTCGGTGACTAATGTTCATGATTTGTTGAGCGTTACAACGACAGCTGCTGGGGCTCATATCTTCTGGAATGTCCAGGGTGAGTCCCTTTCCCTTTACCCATTAAGCTGGCTGTCGAGCAGACCGATAGAGCTGTAGTGGAATCGCAGGGAGATTTGACTGAACTGACTTACGACGTACCATCAGGATGCTCCAACAACACCGCCACGGCTGAGGCGATCTTCAACCAAGTTCACGGTGGTGCCGTCGCCGGCACCGTTGCCCATTTCGCGGCGGCCTAAACGCATTGATCGTATAACATCGGTAGATTCCATTACAAGCATCTCATCTCCTCTACATCCCAGCCTACCGAGTTCGAGGATCAGGCGACAAAAGCTTGACCCAGTCCCATCTGTGTCAAAAACATTACCGTTCAGGCCAATCTCTCTCTTTCTTATCTAAATCGTTCATCATTGGGCACCATTTGACATACATATACATACCTCATCGCTATAAGATGCAATATAATGCCAATTTTATAATCAGTCTCACCGAGCAGAGCGATTCGAGAACAAGAATTATAAAAAAATGGACAAAAGTCACGAAGACACGAAACTTTGCGTCCCGAAAGACTGATCGAGCATCATGACCCAGTAACCACTCGGTAAGAGTGTCGACTCCTCAATGATAGACTACAGGCTCCCGTTGCTCGAAGTGTCACCCTCAGGTGTCATTGAGACCAGTACTAAAAGTCATTAGAGACAGCACATGAAGAGCAGCACACGAAGAACAGCGAACAGAACCCGCTTCCGTCACGAGCAGAAACTCATCACCTCCACACTGTCTGAAGACCTCATCGATCGAAGCATCCATCGAAGTGATCACCACATGTGTGTCGCCAAGCAAAAGGTTACGAAAAGAAGTGTGATGCCGTGACCCGGCATTCGAGATCTCCAGTGGAGAATGATACCGCGACGGGACTAATTGAGGTGCCATGTGTTCCAAAGCGAGGGAATGATTCCGAGGCAACAAAGACATGCCATTAGGATTGAGATCTGCGGCAATAGACACTCGGCTAAGAGGTCGGTAGTCAGATCTTGCTTGAACCAATAGACGCCGAGGGATATGTCAATGCCGAGCTCGTCGATCACGGCTGATCTTAGATCCTATCCTATCTCAAGCCGCAGATCCTTGCCGCTGAACCCACGTGTATAGATTCCCATCTACCGTCGCCAGATACCTCCGCTCAATTTGCTTGAGATTTGAAGATACATCCGTCTTTCACCTGCATGGGTCTTGATCGACTTTACTTTATAACGTATTTCGGGAACACGACAGCATCGGTGACGGAAGTTTGTGCCACATGTGCTAATGACTTTGATACCGCCATTCTTGTAATCCCTCACGTCTCCATCGGCACCCCGACGGAGCTGCCACTCTTACATGGATGTCTACGTGCTCTACTAGCTATCTTGCCGCTAGTAATAATAGCTGCATCTTCAATATACTCCCGTGAGAAAGGATATGTGACTACGTAACAAGCTGTATAAGGAATATAGCGATCCACACGAATCGTTTTCATATGTCTCAATACCGCCGAGAGACAAGGTACTAGTCCATCCGAGGGATAATCAAACTAATTACATGTATGTTCCTTGCTCCTAAGACTGAACATCACTAAAATGATTCGGCGAGCATAGTAATGTACCTCTCATAAAACTGGGTACCGGAATCCGTAACTCTCCCCTACGTGTGGATCCGAACCGAGAATCAGGCTCGGGTTCTGAAACAGGGGGATAGGTGTTGCGTTAGCTTGCTATGGTATCTCCTATCTTCCGTATTTACCGATGTACTAGCTACCATATGACACTACTTAAAACTGCTCTGCGCTAATGACGAGGGCCCCATATCAGGGGTGAGACATTTCGGCTGGGGTATCAAGCCTTTCCTGGGCGGTATTACGAGAACGACCAGCTGAAACTGGCCTAGCTGCAATTTCCCCGAGTCCTGCTCCTTCTTAGTTCAGGAAACACAGCATTTGTTGTCTTCATATGCACTGTCCCGTTTGTTGACAATACGCTTATGATGTGCATGAATGGTCACGCAACGTATGCTGAACAGTTGTCGTCATAGCGTTCTGTGTTGCAGTCAGCCCGCCGGATCTGGTGATTTCGTCGTCAACCGGACGAGAAACCGGGAGCAAACGAGCTCAATCCCCGGTGAACATGGCCACGCTGGTGAGTAGTAGCCAAGTGGACGAGGATCAGAAGATGGTCGATGGGATCGACGTGACGTTTGTGAGAAGATCGATAATCCCGTTGTTCATTGAGGCGTGGAAGACTGGACTCAGTACTCGGAAGATGTCTCGCGGAACACATTTGGAATAGGCCACCACGTTTCGGCTGTACATCACACAAGCATGTTCCGAGCCGTAGTGTGGAGTTTGTAGAGTTAGCGCTTCCGAATTATCAAAACGAAGCTAAATCTGTTATGGTAATCTTTTGCCTATGCACGAATCCTCACGGGGCCGATAGCGAGAATGACCGGGTGGATTGACCCTCAAAGCTTAATAGCTGCGGGGCATGTTCGGAGAGATGGTTAATGCGCCTGCAAGCCACATCCACGCGGTCTTCCTTGGCTATCAAGCAGAGAGGCGCGCCTGAAACTTACCCGAGAAGAGGCGCACCTAAATATCTCCGACGTCGTAAACCTCCTCCTCATCCCCCATATGGGGTTAACGAGAAAGTGGCGCATAGTTCTCTCGTTATCCCCCCATCCAAAGATCAGCGGGTAACGCCTGCAGTTTATCGTCCAACAGTTGAGCAGACGAGAGCTGTGAGAAACCTGAAGAGTGTCAATATCCTTCAGGTAGACGAGACGCTCCCCGAGCTTGTTTAGATGTGTGTCATGTTGATGAGACGGAAAAGTGAATTGCATAGGCTTTCCTCTTCGATCGCAACGTGTCTGTCTACCTGTAGGGGAAACTCGCTTCTTGCAAGCGTGACTGAGGGCGAGTACCCGTTGGAGGACGACGCCGAAACGAATGTATGCGAAAGACAACTGCCAAATTGGATAGACTGACGACGACTCTCCACCGGTTGCAAGCGGCATATCCAGAGGTATTTCATGCTGGCCTCCGATTTAGTTCGGCAGACATCTGTAACAGGAAAACGCATGGGCGCTAGTGTTCGATGAGCCCAGAACAAACATGCAAATTACGAGAAGAAGAACCTTGAAAATCTCCTTGCTTCCCGAGACCGGCAACTGTCGCGACTTGTCATTTCCATGTCGGGACACTCAACAGTCAACCGCCCCCTCCCTCGAACTCAAGCTCTCGATCGTCTGTTGTGTTGACTCGGGAGCGGGATGAGGTCAAGTGCATGGAAAGAAAGTGGCGCGGGAAGGGGAACGTTGACCCCGTATGAACAGCGACGATCAAGTTTGAAATGCACATCGTCATTGCCACCAGGCCATGGTTCACTGGTTCACTGAAGCTGTTCCTGTGTTGGCGTCGACCTTGATCATGCTTATTCCTCGAGACAAATTGTGTCTCTCAAACCATTTCACAGTTACATACTTGTGCGATCACACCACCCTCACCCCCCACACCCCACACCCCCTCTGTCCTCCGTCGGACGTTCCACTTTTAGTTCCCGCTGCACCTTGCCCTCGCGGTGACACTCACTTTCCCATTCACGTTCATTCGCCGTTGTTGCCGCAGGAATCGAGTCTGGCTCGATTGACTCGGCAGTAAATCTGGGTTTCCTGCAAAGCCGATACTTGCCCAAACCGTCTGATCCTTGTCGATGGTTTATTGATTACTCGATGGGTTGTGCTCCAGTGTTCAATCGTTAGCGCAGTGGCGGGACACCTGAGAGGACCTGTCAGATACTCCAAGAGCCAGGCTGGAGGACCCTCCTCAAACAAGATTGTTATATACAGCACATACCAGTCGTGCCCCACCTCCTATTCATAAATACACTACATCCCCAATACATTCCTTTACACCCTACATCATACCCCTGTTACTTTATCATTTTACTTCCTTATCAATCATCGTGGACTATCAGCCAGAACGTACTAGGAGCCTGAGCATCTATAGACCTTGACCTCCTTCTGCCCTACCCTGTGGTGAGTTCACTTTCCTCTGCATGAGTCGACGATGAGAAGGGAAGGTGTACTGCCGCGCTTGGATCACGCCGCTTACCCGGGCTTCAGTGTTGCTTGCGTCTAGCCACTCACTCGTACCAACCACTGCTATCCCCTCCTACACGACATTCAGAACATTCATTTCAGTTCAGACTGGGTCCAAACAGTCCATCGTGACATCAGATCCATCGCCTAGGCCCGATCACCGCCAGATTCCCCTGCTGAACCCCTCCCCTTACTCACCCTCACCCTCTACCTCTCCTACTTCAAGGGGACCCAGTTCGACCCGAGTCTGCAATACCGCATACCCTACAGCACGTGTGGGGTTGTCTGCCGGCTCTTGCAACCTCACACCCCGGCATCCTTACCCCTATTTACACACTCAACTTTTCCCATCTTCTCCTCCTTCTTCAATAATGCACGCTTCGACCTATAAAGGTGACTGGCAGTCTCAGTACAGTCTTTTCGACCCTTGTGACTTCACCATACAACCCCTGTCGCCAGACTACGGCAACCTCGCGACATTGGACCCTCTTTCATCGCAGTACTGTAGGCCCTCTAGGATGACAGATGCTGTCATGAACGGCAACAAACCCCTCACTCCTCTCTCACCAAACAAGCTCCCCCTCCCGTCGCTCTTCCAGCGCCCCTCCCTCTCCTCCTCCGGCGCATCGTCTGATGGCGCCTCGCGGTCATCGTCTTTTTCCACCTCAGGTCCTCAATCGTTAAACGTCCCTCAGCCATGGTTGGCAGAGGATCTTACTCAGTACCACGTCAACAGCTACGAGTCTGGTCAAGGAACATTCCAAGCCGACGTTGCCCAATACAAAACCGCTCAGCAGCCCACGCCCGACCTGGAATTAGACTCGAAGGTCAATCCTGCAACCGAGTCGGAAGAAGCGTTTGATCCTTCCATCCACCAGACCCTCAAACCCAATGGGCAGCCTAAACGTCCTATGAACAGTCAGTAAAAATTTTGTCCGTCCTTTGAGCGACATGGCTAACGATCTCGCGCCCAGGCTTCATGTTGTTCTCGAAGGAGCGCCGTTCCAGGCTGAGTGCACTGCATCCGGAAAAGTCTACTGGCGAGCTCAGCGTACTCCTGAGTGCCCTCTGGAAAGGTTTGCCGGAAGTGAGTAGGGTGCCCATCTGTCCTACGGCCTTCAAAGTTGCTCGTCCCATCCGCTGATTGATCGAGGCTGACACCTTCCTCTCTTTAACCCCTTTGTAGGATGAGAGGCAGATCTATGAAGCCAAAAGAGTCAAGCTCATGGCTATATTCGCCAAGAATCACCCGGACTACCAGTACCACCGTGCCCCAAATGGCACCCGTCGACACGGATCCAGGGGCGGCAAAGGAGCAGCCAAAAGCTCAGCCTCGACGAGAACTAGAACCCCAAGTACTTCTAGTCAGTCAGGAGCCGGACAAAGCGGCAAGGGATACCTCGCTTCCAATAGTCACCTAATGGCTGGACCTAGCTATACGAATGCCGGTCCGGGTTATGCACCCTCGACGCAAAATTACTCGTCTCAGTTGGACGTCCGCTTCCACCACGCTTCTGCCACGTATGACGAGGCATTAGCTCGTCACGGACATCCTGGACACGCTGGACCTATCGGGTATTACTCGCCGTCGAACGATATCACGTACCATACCCAGGGACAATCTTCCTCAAATGCCCAGCAGTACCATGTTCGACAATCTAGCCATCCCGGGTACGATCAAAGCATGTACCAACCCCCTCCCCCTACCCAAGGATCGCCGTACCAAAGTCAGCACCAATTTCAAGTCGCGTATCACGGACAAGGGCGTGTCCACTCTCTCCCTGAAATGATGACAACCCAAGATCTTCATCAAGCACCGCGGGGTATGGCACCTCGTCGGTACGCCTCGCAGCCAGTTCTCCTAGGTGTACCGCAGGATACAAGGGCCCAACTCTATGCGCAAGACCAGTTGTACTCGCATGAGCAGCCCCATCATATGCAATTTCCGGCGCAGGTCCACCAAGCCGACTTTTATCAAGGGGGATCACAAAGTCCGTTTACAGGTTCTGAACGTCGTCCAAATACCTACAACGGTGCCGGGGTATACAATCCCACCAACCAGTAACCGAAAATTCTCCCCCTCCACGCCATTTCAGCGCGCAGGAAGGGGGAGAATCGCGATGAGCTTGTGAAGGATTCTAGGCAGATGGGCTGCATTGGATCGTAACGTGAGTAAAGGGATGAAACGGAAAGAAGAAGATCACAAAGAATCACAAGGATACCCATGTCAACATTTCAACTTACCCCGTACCACCTACATTTGGGTACCCCACTCCTGATAGCAGGATGGTTCGTCACCAGTGGAAGTCAGACAACAGCTTTTACACCTTAAAGCCTTTTTGCCGTGGGAATGTTTCATATTCTCCAGAACCAGTAGGATCTTGTGCCATCAACAGGCTAGCGAGGTGTTGTTTTTTCTTGACAACTGTGTTGTTTATTGGGCACCTGTGTCCCTTCTGTTGTCATTCATCATATGTGGATAAAATTGATTAGCCAGTGTTGTATTATTTTGTTAAACGATGTATATGTTTACAGTCTGCTATGCCGTGTGTGCGTCGCAACGGTTGCTGTGATGCTCACCTAGTCCGTGCAGGTGTTGGGTGCCACAGGTACAGGTGTGGTGTGGTGTGAGTGCTACTTCGCTTACTCAACAGAATCGGGAATGCCCCAATATCACATAATACATGTGTCGCATCTCATATAACTTATGCTATATAAACACGACTCGACGCTATCTAATCACGCCACCATCGATCTCGGAAGACAGTCTGCCGTGCGTCTCGTATCATTTCATCCAATTCTCGTATCCCATCACGAACCTTAATCGACGTAACCCTCCGAGCGTCGGACTTAATCAGAGGTCGACAGTGACGTCTAGATCCTTTGCGATCATTTTGCGTGCGATTGGATGCTATATGAGAATCGCGTGAGTTTGAATCGCTGACTAGTCGATACCGGATAGCGGCTGGGTGAAGGGTGAAGACGCCTGGGGAGGGGAGAACTCACGTAGAATGCTGCGTGATCCAGGAAGGTCTTTTTGGCGAGAGATGGGGCTTGCTTGTTCAATAGTCGGTAAATTGGCTGCAAGTCGAGGTCATATTAGAACTATCCTATTTGCGTTACTGCATGTTTATAAGGTGAGGACTCACTCGACAGTACTTCATCCGTCCAGCTTTAGAGACCCAAACTAACGCACCGCTTAATTAGCAAATCTGTAAACCTACCTCTTTTGCTGTCACAGGCGGAAAAGCCACTCTACATACCAGCCGCGAGATCAGCATACTCCGGTCCCGAGTTCAGAGCAAGCTCGTAAAATCGCAACCTGATCTCTGAGTTGTCCGTCTTTTGCAGACCATACAACTCGTCGAGCGCGGCAATGAGATCTGCCGGGAAGGGGTCCAGAGCCTCCAACTTCTCTAGGAAAACGACTGAGATCCCGTCCCGATATTAGCATGTGTTGAATACAGCCCGAGACGTGCTATGAGACTGCTAACCTATCTGGGTTGAGGAGAAGAACTCTATGTCTTTCGGTGAGAAATGTGCAATCTTCTTGTCGGTCTTGGCTGCTTCCCAGCGATCGGCCAGAGCGAGACACTACTCATCATCAGCTTCTGGTATCAGAGTCATATCCATACATCCAGCAACTTCAGAGCAAGGCACACTCACTGGTTTAGACAAAGAGTCGTCGTACTGAATATCTACACAAAGGTCGGGCCCAGTTCCGTAAAGCCACTAAATTGATGGTCAATCCTGCTCTTTATTCACAAAATCCGCACTCACCTCATCCCAGTCGACCTTACCAAGCTTCCTGACATAGTCTTGCCCATCGGGTAAGGATCCGAAATAATCGAACAGGTGCGATCGCCATTGTTCGGTCGTGATCGACTGTCCAGAAAAGGTCGCCACGTAGGATTTCATGTAAGGAATGAAGACTTTGATACCGCCCACAAGTTTCTCTAAGTAGAGTAGGAAATGTGCTCCCTATAAAGCTGATCAGCGACAGAATCTCAGAGCGGTTGGACTGCCTTACCTTGTCGTATGGAATGCTGCTGAACGCATCATCGGCTACGAACCCATTGTAAGTGGTTGTCATCGTTAAATGGAATTGGCAAACCCACGATCCTATCGTCAAGGTCAGCATACGATTGGCCGCTGTAATGAACGGACAGGCAACCTACCTCGTATGCCTTGTAATCAACCACCAGTCTTTGAAACCTCGGTTCATCCTTAAATTGCTCCAAGGAGTCTTTCAGTGCCTTCCTTCCTGTTCTCTTCGTTAATGGCAGTAACGGACGACACAAGGATTGAACTGACCGATGATGTATGACCTGCCAAATAACACTTAGCTTACCCTCCAGATTATGCAAGGTGGACGAAACTCACAATTGACGAGTTGGCTCGCCATAGATTTTGGCCATGATTAAGCGTTCAAGGTATGTCGTCCATCCCTACTGAACTCAGCATCATCATTGCCAGACAACGACGGACAGCTCACCTCGTTCAGCCAAAAGTGTGTCCAGCCCGCACACCCAATTCCGTTTCCGAACCAAGACTAACATGCCAATGAGCTTGTTTTCTTCGTGGATAAGTAGAGTTACCCACATGACTAATTTCATGGGCAAACAAGTCGACTTGACTTCGGTCGTGGGAGATCGTGGTCGGAGTCGCGAATGTAAGACATGAGTTCTCCATTCCTGGGTATTGTCAATAATGGCTATAGTGCGAGGAATACGCCGCGAAGAACAGGCTCACCTCCGTATGGGAACGAGTCCGGAAGGATTAAAAGGTCGTAAACGCCAAAGAGGTATTTTGACGTGAAGTCCTCTGCGACTGCTACGAATCTATGCGCAACGGATGATCAGCTAATCAAGTATCTGGTCCCGCTGACGAAGATTCAACATACTGAGCAACGTCTTCACTAAACTCCCAGAAAGCGTCGTCCATCGTAGCTGGCTACACCAATATAGCATGCTCAGCCCCACACAGTTCAAGATGACCCAAAACCAGCAAGAGCTTGACGTCAGATTCGTTACTCACCTCAGCCCATACCCCGGACCTCCATTCCCTACCTGTGAGATTCTCGAAAGGCCTGTAGATAACCTCCCCGGAAGCGATAGCGATCAAATATGACGGGATAGGGACCGGCTATCGGGCAGCAACACTTTAATCAGCTACTGAAGACCACAGAACAGCGGGGCCTGAATGAGTGGATAGATCAGGAAAGGAGAATGTACCTGATTATAAACGTATTCTCTAAGTTTGCCGGGTTCCAAAACTTCCTCACTCGGTGGACTGATTCTTAGGCCCGACATCAAAACGGGAAGGATAGAGGTGACAGTGGAAGAGTATGTTGCCTTGATAGCGGGGGTGTCTTGACAAGGGAGGAGGGATCTTGCGTGAATCTGAGGATCGGTCGTCAGTCATCGAATCTGTTGAAACGAATGCGATTATGGAAAAACGTACTGCTTGGCATTGAGAGTAGAGGTACGGATATTTGCCACTCTTCGTTTGACTGTAGATACCTCTGTAAGCATGAACCCACCCGTAGACAAACATATGGAAAGTGACGTACACAGGAGTGAGCCACCCGACGGCGGTGCATTCTGGGGTCGTCGAATATGTTATAACAATCTCAACAGTCTATGTAGAAATCAGCAGAGGTTCACAATGAAACATCGCCGCAGACTGACGTCTCCAGATTTCAGCGAGGTCTTTGGCTCGATTCGCAATGCTTCGCCCATGGCCCCAATCCTCTTGTCTAGAGCATATTTCTAGCACAGTTTATTAGTATACCCTCCTCTCATTGAGCGAATGCTTGTTTCAAACGACATTAAGATGCCTGAGCGAGACCTACAGCATCGTGCCCGCCAATCTTTACAGACTCAATCGCGAGGTAGCTAGTATCTAACACGATCTCATTGACTTCTTTCTCAGCCTTCAAAGTGAGTTTAGCAACTCCACTAATAAGCCGGGTAGTCCAGTCAATGTTCCAGTTGAGGTCTATATGAGTGGTCTTGATCGAGTCATAGTTTGACAGTGTAGCTAGGTCTCTTGTAATAGTCCCAGCAGGAGTAGAGGAGGGCATTCTGGTCTTGCTTTGCTCTTTTCTGCTTTCTGCTGAGTGTAGAGGGATGGCTGTGGTCGAGATTTGTGCAAGATAGAGAGAGTAATTCGATACCCATAAAGAGAGTGCACGGACCCGGTAAACGCGCACGCGGACAGCGGTACTGCACCACGTGGCACTTGAACCGGGTCACTTCGTCTATATCAGGGGTTGAGGACTCATCCTGAATAACCCATATGCATACCACCCTCATGCCCCTGGAGCAGGGTTTATTTTCATCTCAATCCCCAGCATCCCACAGAATGCCTCAGTTTGCGGATTTGTATACCAAGCAGCTTCATCAGGGAGCCGGTCAGCAACTGGTCTCTACCGTAAAGCCACAACTACTCACATGGCGATCCTCCAGGTTGCCCCTGGGCTGGAGCAGTCGGCCAAAATAGTTGGACTCTGCCTATCTCAATAGGGCCCTTCTCCCACACTAAGGGCGGCGGAACTTCGTTTGTCACTTCGAGATTTCCCTCTTCGGCTTCTTGCTCTACTGAGGCGCCTTCCTCCGGAATGAGGGCAGGAACTAACAGGCCCTCCTCCTTGATACGGTCGATCTCGTCCTTCACTCGCTGCTCTAATTCATTGGGGGGAGGTAAGGGCTTTTGCCGGATATCCAACGAAAGGTATGGATGAAGCGCGCGGGTGATAGCCAGCCATTCTGGGTCAAAGCATAGCGAGGGAGGCTTATCAGCAGGCGATGAAGTGGGAGTGGGAATGTCGAGAAACTTTTTTCAAACGCGGCGATGCCGAATATCAGCTAGGGGTATCGAGACATTGAAGTTGTGGAAATGAACATCAAAGAGTCATCTTCCAAGCTCACTTGTATAAAGTCTTTTCCGGGACCGCACTTGTCCAATGCGAGGAATTTTGTGATTCTTTCCCCTGTTTTCGGACTGGAACCAGTACGAGAACTAGCGATACTGGATGGTCCAGCTTCCGGTACTGAAGTTCGCTCTTCTATTCCAATGACACCACTAGCGCTTTCCGGCCCTTCTACTTTACGGACAGCCTCGACAAGGTCTGCGCTCTCATCTACTGCCAAAGCCTCTGTCGCTTCCATGGCAGACAGCGCATTCATCGGTTTATTCGCCGAGGGCCCAGATGTCGAGGCACTTGGTGGATTATCGAAATCATCCCCGTCGCCGATGACAATTTCATCAGGGTTGATACCACCGTCGACTGGCGCATGTTTATGGGGTGTTTCATGAGAATCGTCCTCCTCATCGATCAAGATCTCATCTGGGTTGTTTTGGGTTTCCTCGGTTTCGTCCAGATCGATAGCGATTTCGTCAGGATTGCTCGGTTTGCCGGGTGCAAGATCGGATTCTTGAGATGCAAGATGCTGAGGTGGAGGTAGGTCTGGGGTGGATGCGATTGTGGTGTGATCGAAGAGCGCTGCGAATTTTACGTGAAGGTGGGCGGCAAACCAATGATCTGGCTGCAGGTGTTTGAGGAGAGTGAGCAGAGGAGGCGAGCCCAACGTGTTTGTCTGGACCTGATCACATCGCACATGTCAGCGACTGAGACGTAAGAAATAATGCTGCTCTGTGCTAACCTCTTCTCTGAAAAAGGGCTTTCTGGAAAGTAAAGCGTTCGTATTCCCGTAGTGTGCGATGGATATTGGCCAGTCATGGGACAACACTACCGTATTTTCCATTGTGGACAGCTTGAAAGGTTAGCAAGGATCCCTAGAGCTATCTGTACCTACCTGCATGAGTTTGGCAACATCGTACTGCCTAATATGATATATACTTCGCAATGTCGAATTGTTGTAGGGGACTGTTTCGAAATGACCTATAACAGGAAACGAGGTTATCTTACTGACGCCCTATTTCCATAGAAGATCGGAGTGAACGAACCTTTTCCGTAATCATGATCCTTGAAGATCCCACTTGCCCCAACAATCCTCAAGCCATCAACCAAAACACTTCCAGCCGCTCCAAGATAGTAGATGTTTGGGGCTAACCAACCACCGTGATACAATTCCCACATGTAATTGGAAGCTTCATGGTTTCCACCAATGACAATTGTCAAGAGCGGTGCTACCCGCTGACCTGAATAATATTGATGAAAGGTCCCTAATGACCGGAATTTTGGCGGAACGGCTAATGACGCAAAATCGTGTTCTGATCGAAGAGCCTATCAAATGACATGACTGATCAGTCATAAAGCTATCAACTAATGAGACGAACCGTCCATAGATTGAGAGGCTTACTTGGAAGTCACCACATAGCAGTAGAAGTTTAACTTTGACGCCCTTGACCTGTTCATACTGCGCTATAGAATCGTAAATGGCAGCGAGACCACCATGGCTACAGCCTTGGACAGCGACCTTAAACATACGTTAGCTATAAAGTCTCGCATAAGGTCAGATGAGAAGACTCACAAGCATCTAGCTGACTTCAGCCGAGAACAATCTTGCTCTGTCGTCCTGCTTTAGCTGTTAAACCAGATATGCAGTCCAATGGTGTCAAAGACATATCGTTATAGAGATCTTTCGGAAACTGTAGAGACCGGATTCCAACTCTCTTTTATTATTGCGTCCCCCCATTTAAGCTTTGTTGACATCTCGCGCCTGTTTTCTGATTCAACCAGCAGTCTGCACAACTTCTACATCCATATCTCTGCATTTCTTTCCATTGTCACGCCCAAGATGCCAACGCCTGCAACACCTGGGACATCTCGTGCGTCACGAACACCTCAAGTCTCAACAGCGACCAAGACGGCGCCTCGCCTAACCCGCCTTCGAGCGGCTAAAGATGGTCATGCAAGTCCCGCCGTCGGGATGAGCGTCCTCTCAGTAGCCCCAGGTCAGACTCCATCTGCGAGGACACCCTCAGGCTTCCTCGCCAGAAGTAAAGAAGGATTCCGGAAGGTTTCTGACAAGCTTGCTTCTAAGGAGGTAGGCTTGCATTGCCAGCCCGAGCGTATCTACGCAATTCTATAATCATGCTGACGCTCTGCTTGTGTGACAGGCCGGTACTGCCGCTGTTACCAAGTTGAAGAGCACGGGCTCCGCACACGATCATACAACATATTCCGAATCCCTTCAGGCTTTCTTAAGGATTCGACCTCCACCTGCAGATGCTATAGCGGATCCTTCAGTTAGACCCTACCTTGAGCCTCAAGGGGACAGAGATGTGCTCATGCGTGCACCTATCGTGAGTCGCGAGCACACCTGGTAGAATGCAGGCTGACATCGTGTTTCTCGTAGGACCCCCACAGACCTCATGTCCCTAAACAGCCACACATCTTCTCATTCGATCGCGTATTCCCGCCGACGACTTCTCAATCCACGTTCTTCACCGAAACTACTCTCCCTTTGGTAGAGAAGGCTCTAAAAGGCGAGAACGGCCTCATTTTCGCTTACGGTGTCAGTAATAGCGGAAAGACGTGAGTACTGGCTGCCCTTCGTACCTCAAACAGGATACACCTGTACTCATACTTTCGGGCTCGTAGATACACGATCCAAGGCAGCCCTGAGGAAAGAGGAACATTGCCCCGTGCCATAGATGTTGTATTCAACTCTATATCTGGGATGGAAAGCAAGGCTAACGTGAGTCAATCCAAGTGATAGTGGACTGCAGCTAATGTGGTGTCATAGTTGCGATGCAATGGTCTTGCTGATGTCGAGCTGACTAATGAACCGGACGAGCATCTCGGCCTGTTTGATGGTCTGGCTGCGGATACGGGGAAAAGAATTGATGAAAGTGAGTGAGAGCTCTCCTTCGAGCCTGCGGACTATTATCTATTATCCCAAGATGGTCAGTCTGCTTTAACAATATTCTGACCTCTATGTAGGTGTCAAGGTCGATCGCAATTTCTCCTACGCCGTCTTTATATCTTATGCCGAAGTCTACAACGAGAAAGTGGGATACATGAACGCCTACTTTTGCTGCCTGTCACTGACATATTCGGCTCCGCAGATCTTCGACCTCCTCGACTCACTTGTCCCTGCTTCCACCTCGGCTGGTTCTCACTCTCGCCCTAAACTCTCCGCGTTCGAGCCCACTCGTCCCTCTTCCGCTTTTGCATTGTCGGGAGCATTTGGATCCTCGATGTCGCTTGCTGCATTGGCTAATGGAGGTGCCGGAGTTCTAAGGAGAAAAGCTTTAGTGCTCAAGAATGATCCAGAGGGAAATGGTAAATATATTTCAGGCCTGAAAGAGATCAGAGTGCGGAGCCGAGAGGTAAGTTCGGTTTTAAGTGAACCATTTCGAGATCGGTTGACACGGACACCAAACCTACAGGAAGCTCAAGCGGTCTTCCACTCGGGTCAGAAAGCTCGTCAAGTATTTGGTACATTAGCCAACCGAGAATCAAGCAGGAGTCATGGTATCTTCACCCTGAAGATTGTTCGGATTCACAACGGAGCACCTGAAGTGAGAGACAATCGTGTTCCTTGACTTCTGAGGGGGCATTGCTAAGCTTTGTATTCAGGACCCGGACTCGGCGCAGGTCTCACGTCTTGCCATTGTCGATCTCGCTGGATCGGAGAGAACACGCAACACCGGAAACACAGGTGATCGGTTGCGAGAGGCGGGAAACATCAATAAATCCCTCATGGTGAGTTTCCGCGATGCTGTCGATCCACGATCATTGCTGACCGTAAAGTCTTAGGTCTTGGGACAATGCCTCGAGGTACTTCGATCAAATCAGCAAAAAATGGCAGCACCCGCTGTGGCCGGGATGAAGAAGAAGCTCGCGGTTGTGCCTTTCCGTCACTCGAAACTCACCGAAGTATTCCAGAACTTCTTCGTGGGCGATGGACGAGCTGTAAGTCGGGGATGTGGCACGATAATTGCTTCTTATTGACCAGGTAATGCCTAGGTCATGATTGTTCACGTGAACCCATATGATACAGGGTTCGACGAGAACTCCCATGTCATGCGATTCTCAGCCATAGCTCGAGACATCCAAACTACCGCCTCACTTAAAGTCGGATTCCCATTGCTCAAACGACAGATCAGTGCTCAATTCGGAGCACTCAAGCATGCTGTCAGCGGAAATAGCGGTGCGAGTCAGAAGATCAAAGTCATGGTTCCTGTCATGCCAAAGATTCAGGAAGGGGCAATAAAGGATTCACCGAATGGTAGCGATGTTACCAGTGCCGGAGCCAGCAAATTCGGAGTAAGGGAAAGTAACGGTTTCATCATGGTCGAAGAGGAACTGGAGGTAGTTGAGGAGGATGGGAGTGACGAGGATGACGAAGATGAGGGACAGGATCTTCTCGTCGAGCATTTGTTTGAACAGCTCAAGGAACTGAAGACCAAGGTGAGACTGCTTCTACTGGTGGGATGCACTGGCTCTGCTGACTTAGCTTGCTCAGCTTTACGAGTCGGAGATGAGGAACGCTACGATTGAAGTCGAAGTCCGAGAAGAAGTGGCAAAGGAAATGCAAGAGACATTACAGAAAGTGCACGGGGATTTCGCCAAGCGCTTCCAGGATCAAGTGAGTGACACTTCTCAGTCTCGGGCAATGGTCTTCTCAACCCATCTCATTGTACTGGCGCGGTCACTGACCTACCAGTCAATATTTGCAGGTGACTGCAAGTGAAATGAAGTCCGATCGGAAGATCGACATTCTCTCCAGAACGTTGGCCACTCCCTCTGTAGCCAGGAGTGGATCATTTGACGCCGATACCCCAGAGTCCGCTGGTCTCGCCGATGAAGATTCGTCAGTTGATCAAAGTTTCCGAAGTTTTGAGTCTGCAATTGATGAGTCCCTCGTGAGTGGACCCCTCTAAGTAAACTTCACCACGGCAAGGCGCTAATGCCTGATCGATAACGTAAACAGGTGGCGTCTGAGAGCGATTCAGTAGAGATGGCGGCCTCAGACCCATTCCTGATCCCTGCCGGTAATCCAGCGCGAACGGTCCAGTCTATTCCCCAAGTTATCATTTCTCGAGCCTCGCTGGTAGAGGGTGACAACAGTCTCGCTGAGAGTGTTGAAGATGAAGAGGATGAGGAGGGCGGCAACAGCACGGCTTCTGCGGATGATGATGAGGACGAGGAGTCAACGGAGGATGAGCTAGCTTTCGTGAGTGATCTGCTGGTTTACCGCCTGGGCTGAATCAAACAATCTCAGGCAATGGCAACCCAAGCCAAACTTCATACAAGGGTCGTTCCTGTTGAGGGTGATAGCGAAGATGAGCTGTCTGAGGTTGACAATGGAGAATCTGAGACTGAAGAGGAAGATGAAGAGGAGGAAGAAGAAGAGGACGGAGAGGCTGAGGACGGTAGTGATGAGGATGACGACGAAGATGAAGAGGAGGACGAAGACGAAGAGGAGCAAGAGGAGATCGAAGAATCCGATGATTCCTCGTTTGCAGTAACCGAAGACTCGCCTTCGTCTGTCGAGTCATCTCCCGATATACGAAGAGTCTCCACTAAACGTCGAGCGACCCGCAGTCCCGCCAAGGGCCGAGCGTCCAAAGCTGGTGGACATATCGCCTCGCCAGCGAAGATCTCTGCACCCTCTCCTGCCCGAACGAAATCCGGATTGGCAACATCCTCCTCAGAGAGATCCCTCCAAAAGGGTAGGCAACCAACGGTTCTCGGCGAGATTCTGGATCAAGAGAGATCGTTAGATGAGATTGAAATTGGAGAAACTCCTTTCAAGCCGAAGAAGAAGAGGTGAGTGGGACTCGAGTCTTTGGTGTACCCCATATTGATAATCCATATTCATCAGGACCCTCGGGAAGAAGGTAATGACTGAAGACGAGATGGCGGCAGGGGATGTTGGCATCGGTGGAGCTGAAGTCCGAAGGATGATGAAGGGGGCATTCTGAGCTTTCTTCTGAAGAGTTATAACAGGAAACAGGGGAAAAGATACATGCGGAACCGGACAATTATATCGCCTTGATCATACTGTAACTTCGACTCTTGTAATGCATCGTACATGAGACCTTAGTAAATCCTCCAGCCGCGTCAAATTCCTGCCTTGCATCCATTACCGTCCTACTGATTCGACTCTCCAGGGCCAGCATAGTAGTGATTCTGGGTAGTCATCCCGACCGGAGGGGGTACGACTCCCGCAATGGGGATATTCGAATTGTGGACCACTCCACCCGACGAAGTTGGATCGAACAGGTAGGCCATACCTCCAGCAAGCCCTCCGTTGCCTTTGGTATCAGGTTTGGAAGCGGACTATTAATCAATCAACGATTTGTCAGTATCGTTGCATCCCTTTTCAAAGCTTGTATGAAGCTTGGGAGGAGTAGTAGATGAACGGACCTGATTGGAAGCTGCACGACGAGTGATGTCATCTATCTGTAGATAGATCTCATCCATGTCTGGTGGCGGTTGGAGCATATTCTGGATCTCTGTGTGGAGAGTCGTGTAGATCAAATAGCAAAGGCAAGCGACCGCTATCTTTTTATTGGCTGGATACAATATCATTAAAGGTTGGTCATTTTCGGAGGGTTCAACAGCAGACTTACCGAAAGCGAGCATGACGATTACAGAAAGGGCTTTGACAGAATTGATTCTCTTCTTCCACCTGGTCGGCACACGCAAGCAATCAGCCTTTACTATCACACAGTCTGGATAATGAAGAGAGAGCAGAGCCGGCTCGTCACACACAGGTTCCGCTGCTTCTCTATCTCTATACTCTTCTCAACTCTTTTGACCAAGAAGTCTTCGTCAGGAGCTGGAAGCCTAGGCATGGGAGGTCTATTGAAGTGGCCCTAAGAAAAACGACGGTAGTTCAGCACATACAGTACACAGACTGAGACTGTCGATTTGTGTAGCTGAGAAACTCTGACGTACAACATGCGGAGCGTTTCCACCTTCCCACCAAAGCTCGTCTTTGACAGTTGCTGCTGGCCGTGATTTGCCTAGCGGGAATGGGAATAGTCGAGGAGGGGCATGTCTGGTCGTCAGGAAATGAGAAGGATGGGAGCGAGTATTTGCCTTGAAATCGTGATTCAATGACCATCAGCTTTCTCATCGGCGACGTCGAGAGTAGAGCTGGTCCTCCTCACCCAATCGTCTGGACGCGTGGGTCTGGCCTTGAGTAGGGCTTTGAGTTTTGCGTCGGGATCAGGTTTGGGTAGTTTGGAGAGAGCCTGGTTGTACCCGTACCAAATGATTGAGGTGTAGCCTACCAGACATCTGTATATATTCTTTCAGATCTCGTTGTACGGTGCAGGATCAGAATCGAGCTCGAGAAGATAGACGTACAAGAGAGCACAAATCGTGATGCGCGAAAATAACCAATAGAATGGCAGCATCTGGTAAGGCAGATGGGAGACAGATAGCCCTATACGTCGCATAAGCTCTACCTAGTGTGTGTCCAGCTTGCTACCGTTTCCTAAGTGTGCCAAATGTGTCTGACCCACCTAGAGAGATCGCACACATGATTGCCACAGTCTGAGGAATGGGTCCGAATTGCAGCCTGCCACATAAGATTGATTGATCTCATGGACTATTCCTCAACGACACTATGAATGCTCACGCAGGATGGGGTTTGATTGTCTCTTTCTCCTTCTTGATCTTTCGCTTGAGGTCCACAACTCTGTCTTCATATTTCTCCAGGCTTGAGGACCCCGATTGAGCAGCTTTGGCGACACTCTCCTCTGCCCTTTTAAGCTGTTCTTCAAGAGACGCCATGTTTCCTCACAATGTGCCTTGAACAATCAGATTTGAAAACAAATCGTCAAGCAGTCGAACATCATCTGTATCGGTGCTGTCAATCGTGGGGTCTCGTTTTCAGCTTTAAAGGAAGGGTGAAAGGATGATCAACGGATCGCAGGATAACGTAAGCTAGTGTATAGTAGTGACAGATTTATGGGTCGGCGAAGGCGGTCAAGTTGATAGCGTTGGCATGCATATGAACACCGCGACTTTCACTCATCGCCGGAGAGGACTCATGCCTGTTCCAGCCCAACCAGGAGCACCTCCCTGCGGTGCGCCCCAGCCTCCCTGCTGTGGTGCACCGTTCCCGTATCCTCCCATCTGCCCATACCCATCCATATCCGCACCTCCATTTGGTGCCCCAGCAAGATCGGGCTCGATCAGCCCATCACCTCCCTCCTCAGCCTCGTCTTCATCAACGCCCGTTTCTCTCTGAACGGCTAAAATGACTCCTGCCAACGACTCTATGAGAATATCCAGACCTTGTTCGATTGCAGAGCGGACTGGAATCGCGCCAGAGGATTCGGCTGAGAAGTAGAATGTGGAGGGTACAGCATCGTAATCGAAAGGTTCATCAGGGTTTGGAGGAGCCTCAAATGCGGCGTTCGAGGATAGGGGCCATTCTTTTGCCTCTGGAGAGCGAAGTTATGAGATCAGTCTCCAGAAAGGCACAGAGCACCAAAGGCATCATGTTGCCGAGCTCACCGTCTGTCTCAAACCAATGCGTCGTATGTCTCAGTTTGTTGTACGGGTCATATTCATATGCAACAGCAGATAAAGGGGACCATTTCGCGTGATGCTTCGCAATACCCTGCGTCCCACGAAATCAGCCATCTGTAAAGCCAGACCGATTGTCACGGCGTACCTTATACGCCTTGCAAATCAGTTCAATCTCTTGCCCCTTCGATAACTTGGCCAACAGCACCGGTGCAGCAGATGGATCACCCTTCCCAACGGGTTGGCCCATTGAGGGGTCTCTGTTCTCTACGATCAACCGGTCGTCTGGGGATAAGTCGGGCTCTCCACCGTAGGGGTTAGGAGGAGGCGGCTGCACATAGGTCAGTCAAATTTGTGCAAACCCGGATTGAGGAGATAGCTCAAAGAGGCTCAAGTGACTCACGCCTCCAGGACTTGGAACAACTTCTAACATGTTACTGTTCACACTCATGAATTGTCCGCTCTCGCCGTTGAAGTATGAGACCTTGAGCTTTAGTGTCACCATACAATAATAACATCCTTCATCGCACTCGCAATCCTGTATGAAACCATCAGCAAATCTTTCAACGCCGAATTCGTTTGGAGCCAGTTTATCCATGAACAAAGAGTTTCACCCTTGTATACCGAAGTCCTTTGCCTACGCCCTTACTGACTAATGGCATCAATCCCAATCGATGCGCCAGCATTTCATCCGGTATCGGCGAAGTATTTTGAAGAAACAGAACTTGGTCGATAGCTATCCGACGCCATCAGTCTCTTGCATCCCCGCGTGTATTCTTCAGGAAATGCGGATGGGCAATCAAAGATGACCAACGTACCGATAGTCGGGACATCCGCCATGATAACCCTTCTCAGGCTGTTGGCATAAGCCATCTCCACGCCGCTGAGATGAAAGACAGCTTCATCCTTGTTCAGACTCCTGACCAGAACTCTAGGTTGATTCGTCGGACCTATTGGCACATTGATGGGTGCTGGGCCGCCATTTCCATTTGTCTGAGAGTGATTTGGAGCACCATAAGACGATTGACCATTCAGATGGCCGTAGCCGTTCATCCTGTTCGAAGATGTTGAGATTGGGAGGTTTCTGGACCAGTATCAATGTGTTGTTTCGAACGTCTGTCGAGTAAGCTTTGGGCGGTTATCAATGTAGTACAGATTCCTGGAGACTTGTTCACGGTATGAATTGGCAAGAAGCGGTCGACGCAAAGAAAGACACAATCCAAAGACTCGAAAACAGGGGAGTCATGTTGTCGCAAAAGTCAGCCTGACATGGCGGGCCGAGTTGAAATTATAATGTTAGCCTCACAACGCGATGATGGTTCTTTCTAAATCTGTATATTTTGGCAGATTGTAGGCGTGCATCACAACGACTACGTGGCATACATATTCTTCATGTCTGATATAATACGTTTGCGAGCTTGTACGACCCTCTGAACCCAAAATCTGACTCAGCGAGCCGTATCTGCCGAGATCCCTCCCCCGATCGCTCTTAAATTCGCATCTCTCACACTCAGCGCCCTCCTCTCTACCGAACCTGGGACAATAACCCCACTCGCGACCCCTCCCTTGCCTGCAGATTTGCCTCCTCCGAAGTCAAGCTTCATAGACGGCGGCGTGACTCGAGGTGTCGTAGATGGGACTAGACCAGTGCTTGGTAGAGTCTTAGCGGGTGTGTTCGCCACATTGGTCGTGCTCCAAGGAGCAGAGGATGTCACTAGATCTCCGTGGTAATGTACTCCATCGACATGAGGATATGTCACTCGGATCCTGGCCTTCAACTCCTCATCCAGTGGAGCTTCGGGATCTGAGAATTTGAACGTCACCCCTTCCATGTCGTCGTCGTGGCTGTCGTCACCGTCAGATAGATCTGCATTGTCAGGGATGGTCGAAGCATGAGAGGCGACGCTTCGGGACGAAGCCGAATCGACACGGGTCCTTGCGTCTCTCCCTGCTTCTGGTTCATCCGCTAACAGGGGTAAGTCCTCCCCAAGCATTGACAGCGGAATGCTGCGTGGCTGGAGTGACGAATCCATCGAAGCAAGTGCCGTCACTTGGACCATTTCGGCAGAGACTTGTTGCTCGATAGGCTCGACATGTCGAGAAGTCTCTGTCAATGCGACAGGACTGGCTTGCCTGTCAACAACCGCCGGTCTCTCCGAAACAGGACTGATGGGTAACGGGACCTCTTGAGGCTTGACTTCCGTACCAGGCCGACGGACTGGACTTCCAGGTAATGGTATATTCTCTGGTCTAACCTTCGCCCTAGATCCAACTGCAATCGAAGCCACATTGACCTTCCCGTTTGTGGCCACCCGTCTTGAGGGGACAAAACTAGGCGTCGGGGCTTTCAATTTGACCTTCTCTTTTCGTATAGCCGGTAGTGCAACCGTTGTGGTCATGGATTTGGCAGGGCGGATTGGATTCGAGTGAGTTGAGGAGGATGCAACAGCTCGGGCGGACTTCGACAGCTCGACTTTTGCAGCGGCAGCAGCTGCTGCCCGACTTGCAGTAGCGGCGGTTGGTCTTGTGAGATTGGATGACGTCGCGGAAGCTCTTGTAGGTGGGGCTGACTCGGCTTTATCAGACGTCGATACTTTAGAGGGTCCTGCAACCACGGGTGCCGATGGGATTTGCGCTGATGCTGTGGTAGGGTTTGAGACGGTCTTGGGCTGTGCCGCAGATGTCGACAAACCCTGTTTCGTAGCAACCGAGGAGGATGAGGCATTGAGTCTGATTGGCACTACGGGGTGTGCTGTAACTAGCGTGTCTTTCGCAGCAGGTTTAGATGTCGGCTTAAATGGCTTTCTGCCGACGGGATTACTGACCACTCTATGCGTAGACGGAATGGGTCTCGGCAGTGGTTTTCCTTTTACAGTCGGAATTGGTGCGTTTCTTGATGCCGTCAACGGTTCAGCCGTAGAAGTAGGGGGTTGAGATGATATTTGAGAGGATAGAGCAGGCTCCCGATTGGTCGGCACAGCTTCGACCTCGTCTAGTTTGCTCTCGATGGACTCGCCGACATCCAACGGTGCAGTCTCGACCGAGACCGCCGAGCTTGCTTCTGCTACCGAGGTCTTTTCTGTGGCTGCAGGAATTTCTTGGATGAGGGATCCAGTTTCGATAGTTGAAGCAGAATCCGCATGCTGTACCTTGATAGGATTAGGGACGATCTCTGGGGCTGAAGTTTGGATTACCACTTCGACTTTGGGTTGCTGGTCAACAATAGCCGGTGGATTCGAAGTCACCGTTTGATGCCCCTCCCTCTGTCTTCCTGCTTCTTCTATGACGTCGACGTTGTCCCTGACGACCTCCTGGACAGCTTGCTCAAACGCTAAGACCTCCGAAGAGGAAGATCCCAAGTCCAAGGAAGTATCGAGGAAAGACGAACGTCCACCAAACTTAGCAATAACTGGCATGAGTGGAGAATCGACAGTCAATATCGTCTTTGTCGTCTGATGCAGAGGCGAAGAGTGGTCCCCATCGTACAGTTCTTTTGAACGACGATCGATCGGCGAGGGAGGGAGAGGTATTGAAGATGGATGCGTGACCCGTTCCGTAGGCGAGGGAGGGAGGGGAATATTCAGTGGCGCTCTACTGTTGGGCGATGTAGTTCTTGATGGTCGTTCCGGACTAGCCTTCCTGGGACTACCGGAGCTTCCCATTTCTCCTTCGATTTCCCCCTCCTTCTCCAGCTCTTTGACTCGTTCCCTCACGCTTCTATTCAGTACACCCGGCGTCTGCGCCCCCATCGGTATCACCGCCGTACCTCCGTCCACAAGCGCGCCAGGGGCAGTTACGATACGTCGCTGGGCCTGTCCCATAGCATTCGGCCGCTTGCCAAGGGTAGCAGAAGCCCATCGATCACCTTGTTGCGGCGGTCTGAAGGGTCCTCCAAGGACTCGTGCAGCATTCGTGAAATAGTCGGAAGCCTCCCCTTCTTCCGGCGCTGGACGAAGAATCCGGGCAGGAGGAGCAAATCGTCTCGGTTGGGCTGGGAATTCTGAGCCTTCCGATGGAATGGCTGTGGTGGAGTATGAGGATGGAAGATGAGGTCTGATAGGGTTTGTTAAGGGGTTGAGGGAAGGGCGAAGGAGTTGCTCAAAGCTCGAAGCCGAGGAAGTCGAGGGTAGTGCGTTATGAGAGATTGAACGAGTGTGTCGATCCAGCGCCCCTAGCGCCTCGATTGGTGGAACATTTGGGGGGAGACTAGACTTGAGACCATTATTCCGGTGGAGATCTATCTCTGCAGGCAGTTCGTGTGCTCTACTCGAGACTGTCGAAGTGGACCTTGGCAGAACTCCAGGCTGGAGGGGCGCCTCGGTATCCGCAGAATCACCTGCTACCATCCCTCGAGACGGACCTGCATGAATGTCTCTGGCGTCATCAGAAGGTGGTGGTTTACGAACGGCCGCAGGTCGACTAGGTTTGGCACTCAAGGCTTGAACTCGATGATGTTGAACATTCAAAGCATGAACCGAAGAAGACGAGGACCCCGACACCGACCGACTAGCCGGGGGAACTGCTGTACGAGAAGGAGCCTTTGCCTTGGAAGGTTCACCATTCTGCGCCGGAAGATCAAGATATCGTCGAATGGTCGGGGTGAGGGGGGCGGAGAAACTGAGAAAGCAGTAAACAATCAATACCTGCTAATCAAGCGCAAATCAATGACTTACTCATCAACCCGCTCCGGCCACAGAGCATTATACCCTGCCCAAACTCTCTTGGATATCTTCCGAACCTCTGCATCCTTATCTGTAGCCATCTTTCTCAGACAGCCCTCAAATTCTCGAACGCCTTTATCTCCCCAGATCTCCTTCCCCCACTCATTGACCGTCCGTTCCAAACCACTCGCGGATAGTCGCCGACATGTTTCTGCCTTGTCGTCCAGACCTAATCGGAGATGGGGCAGGATGGAAATGAGAGGACAATGAGTGATTATGGTCGAGAGGCATTTTTCCGCGCGTTTCAGATAAACTTTGTTGGGCCTTGCGAGGAGTCGGATGAGAGGTGGGAGATAGAGGAGGACGAGGGGTTGGAAGTTTTGTGCGAGACGAGGCGCGAGGGTCGTCAGGAGGTCTGTGGAGACGCCGGATAGTCGACCTCGATCGGACAGCATCTGCAAAGGGTCAGATACACTAATTTGCGATATAAGCAGGACATTGAGACTTACGCAATCGACGATCCGCGGACCAACACCCTTTCTCCCAACTCCTTCCACGAAAACATCAAGATGTTTATATCCTCCACCTCGAGTCACACCTGCGAATCTGATAATGGCTTTCTCAAACTTCTCCCAAGTATCCTCCCTCTCTGGAGGCTCGAGTACTAAAGCGAGGTTGTCGAGTTCCGCCTGCAGATATTGAGGTGTTGGACACTGATTCGAGACAAGTCGACACGCAATTAGCAGTCATTGAGTATGAGTTGAGCTCAAATACTCACTGGGATTTTAGCGTCTCCCGCATCTGCAGGAGGCATTTCGAGGTAGTCCTAACAGAACTATCGTCGGACTAAGTAGTATCTCAAGTCCCAAGTCCTGGAGATATGCAGTGATGACAGAAGAGTGCCCAGGTCTATGATGGAAAAAGAAAGCAAGCGCGGAGACGATGTCAACAAACGTAAAGGGGGGACCAGATATGGAATTTCCTGGCTGATTTATAGCTATCTTTGTGGCAGCTGGAAAGCCACGTCGAAGACCTCGTTGATGCATATCGGGTATGGGTTCACCCTCAAACAAGGCGAGGTTCAGGGGGTATACAAGGAGACGATAAAGGAGGACCTAGGAGTCGAGCTTGAAACATCTCCATCGTCGGGCGCACCCTTTGTCTTCTGGATGAAAGGAGATAGGAGGATGTGGCATGATGCAATGATACGGGACTATGTATGTCGATCCCCTCTCCTCGTAACCAGCATCGAGTCTACTATATAGCTAGCTCTAAATCTGTCACAACAAGCTGTGACCAGACATATCAACTAGTCTGTCAACTCACGTCGGCGTTCCGCCCAGTGCTAATCAGCGAATACATAACAGCATCGACAATGATCGAAATACTCTTCTCCTTCCTCGCTCTCCTCTCCGGAAGTCTTCTGTACACCTCCTACGTCTCCCCTTCCCATCTACCTAGCTCCCTTAGTCAGATCCTCGTAATCTCACCCACCAATCCAGAAACCAGAGTGCGGAGCATAACGACGTCCGGAACATGTTACTACGGCGACGAGAAAGTTTGCTGTCATATGCTTTCGTTTGGACGTAGTACTTTGTGAGCTTGCATCATTGTATCCCATCGAATGTACTCGGAAAGAAGAGTACAGTACTGATTTTTGGGAGATAGGAGTCTGTTGGAGTATCTCCCGCCTGTTTTCCAGGTTTTCTATGGGCTCTTATTCCTTGGGTCGGTGTATGCTATCCTAACACACCAGGGGATCAAGAGACGGTGGTTCGAGTCCTGGAACGATGTAAGACTAATCAGGCGATTGGTAATCGTCATCATGATCCTTGCGAACTTTGTCGGCTCGGGATTAGCAGTGAGTCTATCTGACATAGCCACTCACCCTATCCATATCAATGCCAAAACACCCCTCGTTGGCGGGCCTCCTCATCATGGACTCTCTTCATAAAGTATAAAAAGGCGAATATCTGACCCCATCCAAAGTCAGCAGGAGGATGCGCCCTAATCCTCCTCGAAGCTATGAACCTCAAATCCCAGGATCTAACAACCACTCAAACATTACATATAGGGTATATACACTTTCCCCTTCCCTCATCCCAACTCGTCGTACCCCACTAACATGCCAAACAGACGGGCATTGTGCCTAACTATCCTCCTCTCAGCAGCGAGTGGTCTATCAACTCTGGGGTTCATGAACGTTTCAGAGGGATGGGCCCGTCAACTGAGAGAGAGTAGCGTCGAGTAAGTGGCTATCATGTCTTTCCCCAATTTTCCATTGTTACTCTGGTCCCCCTCTTGTTTCCCTTGTCATGCTCATTCAACGCTGGGCGGCCTTTGGACTGTGCGATCGAATTGACATGATATCCTAGGGACGGATATCTCCCCCTTCCTCAGGGACCCGAGAAAGTGGATGAAGACAATCTTTCTCCATCAGCCTTCATTCCCGATTCCCCTGTCGCTGAAAAGGTCCTAGAGATCTCTCCTATAGTCCGAGAGCAGGGCCAGGGGGAAGACTGCCTTCTGTTGATCCCTCCCGAGTCGGCACGTTGAACCGAGCACTAGCCCGCACTATTCCTATGAGGCAAGCGATCACCTTGTCTGATAACTCAGCTAGCTTGAATTATTCTAAATGCCCATCTCCGCCCATCCCGCCTCCATTTACCGCTCCTTGATATCACTCGTTGTTTCCCTACATGCACTCAATAGTCTGTTGTCGCTTTGTCGTCTTAAGTTGTGTAGACATTGTACAACGTATGACGGCGAGATGCGATATATGTACAGTACAATGCGAAAATTGCGTGCTCATCACACCGCGTCGAGTGAAATGGCGCATTCGCAGCAAATAGCACTCGCTACTGTCAAAAGGCAGTCTCGTCACTATAAGAAGCAGCGTATCTGACTCATTCCATTCGCAAACATTATGACTAACGACTCCCCACCCCCCCACCCCCCTCTGTTCCGCCAGCCGCTATATCGAAAGACAAGAAGAAAGTAGATAAAGCCTTGTCCCGGTGGTATCATACGTTACGAGCAACGTTCTATCCGAACTGATTTACCAATACAGAGTGAGAACGACGGGAGATGGGCTCAAAGAAATAGCAGATAGGAGGCCTGAAGATAAACTCTATGATATTATTCGGGCGGAAGAACATTGTAAGTAATCCCAGTTGGAGGTGTACACCCATAGATCTCGGAAGTTAAGGGGTGGTTGGTTTTATGTAATGTAGGATAGCCAGTTGATCTGAGGGGGAAGAAGATGATCTGGTTGTGACAAGTAAAGAAGTAGGGAAGTTGGTGGAGTTCTGGCGGTGACAGGCCAGTGGTAGAGGTCGACGGGTTGATGAGTGTCTCGAACTGATTTCTCCCTCCAGTTCTACGACGCCATCACAATGCGGTCCTCTCCTCGACCAACATTTGAGTTCTAGACATCCGCTCCGCCCCGACCATTGTGCGACGCAAGGCCTATATCCTCCCCATCCCCACCATACCATGCACTGCCGGTCCGAGCTTCACCACTTCCTCCAAC
This sequence comes from Phaeotremella skinneri, assembly GCA_001599695.1. NCBI lineage: Eukaryota > Fungi > Basidiomycota > Tremellomycetes > Tremellales > Phaeotremellaceae > Phaeotremella > Phaeotremella skinneri. The sequence continues at coordinate 993,491 of BCHT01000005.1, forward strand.
GCACTGCTGCCACTCCCTTTCGCCTCACTGCCCTCTGTCTGCTCCTTCGCCAGCCGCTCCATCTCCTCAAAGTGCATCTTCTCCGCCATCTCCACCTCCCCCTGGACGACTACGCCGTCCAACCATGGATGCTTGACTAATTCTGCAGCCGTTGCGCGCGAGTCGGGGTAGTAGTGCAGCATAGGTATCAGGAATGAGGCGAGGAGGTCGGCGTCGGAGGCCTCCATCAGGTATTTCTCTTTCAAGACCGAGGTCAATGGCCAGAAGCGCAGGCGGGTGATACTCCGTAGTTCGCCTGTGGGCAGAGCTTCACGTCAGCAAGTTGAACTTCCTCAAGAAGCAAAAAGATATATCACGGAGGTCAAAGGGAAGGAAGGAAGACCACCCAGAAACACAATAACTCACCTCTGCGATTAAACATATCCAGACTGTACTTCCCGGACATCGCCAGTGACCGTGGCATCTCTCCCAGCAACTCCATGATCTGAGCCATATGGTCGTCATCCTTGTTATACTTGGCTCCAGGTTGGGGGTCAAACAGGTAATCGCCCGTGAGAAGTTCAAAAATCTGACCAATCCAAGTCAATATCCCGTAACCGATTGACAAGATTAACCAAGCAAAGAGTCGGGACTCACCAGACAAGCTGCACTCCAAATATCCGCACTCGGTCCCCATCTAGTTCCTAAGATGATCTCCGGACACCGGTATTGTCTAGTCTGGATATCATTCGTAAAGTGATGTTCTACCCAACAAGCGTTTCCGAGATCCGCGATCTTCACCGTTATCCTCTCGAGAGTCATGGGGTCATAAGGGAAAGGTGGGGGTAGTGTATTCGGGTCGCCAGCGGCTGGTGCTGGATTACCCGCCAATTCGGACTCTGGGATGTGATGAGGAGATTGATGTTGGAGGTTATTGACGTGGGGAGAGGTTGGGGATGTGGTTTCGGTTGAGGTGGTCGAGAGGGTTGAGTGAGATTTATCATGATTCGCCGGCGGTGGTTTGATCTGTTCCCCCGGGGGAGATAGGGAATCGGTAGACATGACAGAGGTTGAAATTCGGAGCTCATCAGTACGACCTGTATCCGGGGTGGTCGCAGGTGTTGAGATGACTGTATGGCTCGGGGTGACAGATGTCGATGCTATCGAGCTAGGCCCTGGTCCCCCATTGCTGTTAGCGTCAACAGGAGGTAAGGCGGGGGAAACATCTGCTTGATGGAGTTGCTGAGACAGCAAAGAGGGACCCTGCTGTTTTGTCGGTGCAGCTTTGGTCTTCTCCCACATCAGTCGATCGGCTTCTGAACCCAGTTGCACCGAACCCAGCCCATCACCAATCGCGTCAGTTGTCGAAGCCCTGGGCAATGCCGGGGTACCACTGCCAGATGCTGAAGGAACGCTTTTACCAGTCACACCAGCTCCTGAGATCTTTGACATGCCAAACCCGTATTTGTCTAGCATTGGCGATGACGAGTAACTCGAGCTGGGAGATGGAAGCGGCTGAGATCCGACGATGAACATGCTCTCCTTCCGAGGCGTTTGATTGCCTAGCCGACCCTGACTTGGAGGCACTCCGACCAACTTCGTAGGAACGGCAGCGGGACAACTAGCTAATTCGGCTTGAACGACTGATTCGACATCGTCGATGCAGATGAGGACGTTTTCTGGCTTGAGATCCGTGTGGATGATCCGGCATTCGGTGTGCAAGTAGTCCAAACCCAGCAGGATCTGCTTTGCGATCTGCTTGACAATGAACGGAGGAACACCGCGATGTTGATACCGTTTGATGAGGCCCAGCAGGTTCTCGCCGAGAACTTCGAATACCATACAGACGTGATTCCCGTTGGGACCCACATGCCGGAAGTCGTCGATGAGTCCTACAACATGTGTCCGGCCTGCATGTGTTGGTGATGAGGAAACGACACGTTGGAGGAGCTGAATCTCGTCCAAGGCTGTTTCGGTATAGTGTCCGTCGGATTTAACGACCTTGAGCGCAACATGCCGGTTGGTTCTGGTGCATGTCAGTAGGTGAAAGGAACGTTCCAGGAACTCGGGACGCATGATAGAATGAAACGAAAGAGGAATGAAACGAAAGAGAGGCCGCATGTCGCAGAGCGGGGTGGAGGACGATCCTGACCAGAGCCCAGATACGAGACTCACTTGTTGTCCCTAGCCAGCCAGACGGTCGAGAAGTGACCCCATCCCAGCTTCCTCACTATCAGATATCGACCAGCATTGAAGTCGTCGCCAATGTTGACGGGATGATATCCCCCTGGACGATAATCCTCAAGATCCTCCTCATCTTCTGTCATGACTGATGTTGTGTGGGACGCTGATAGGGATGTGCCGGAGGAAGTGGAGGCTTGCGGGGCGAGGGGCGTGGGGATGGGCGGTGGGGTCGGATGCTGTTGTCGGAGAAAGGGAACGGAACGAGTGGTTAGTCTCGATATGAACGTCATAGTCAAAAGCTGGAAGCCGGGAAGCGGGGAAGAGATACGATAGGATGGAAACGGGAAACGGGACCAGAGGGAGACAGGAGGGAATCACGTTGAAAAAGGCAGAGTCATGAGGGGGATGCATAGCATGGCTCGTTGCGAAGAACACGAAGCGAGGAGGATTGCTGACTCTATCGGTGCATCGGTGGCGATGACTGGCCCACACCACACCATCACGCGACCGAGTACCGAGTTCGTCTTCGTCGTGGACCACGCTCTCAGCCTTGGCATCTCGCATGCTTGCAAGCGAGAGCGAGAGAGACAAACAAGATGAGACATGCCAGATCGGTCATGCACCTTCTGTGCCCAGATCGTCTGCCAAGGGTGACTGAGATCCGCAAAGGAGCGCAAAGAAATTGAAATCACTCACAGCTTCCCCGGGGATAGGGCCCATGTTGACGAATCTCTGGCGGTATGATTGACTTGGAGTGGGTTACTTTCAACTCGTGTTGGTTGGTCCGTGATTTCGCCGAGGCTGAGCTTTGTTTACCGGGGTATGCGGGGGTGGGATATGGGATGGGGAGAGGTGGGTCGGTGATGGGGGACGGAGGATGGTGGATGAATAATGAATGATGGTATTGGGTGGGTGTGGGAATGAGGGATTATTTCGTGAGATAGGGCCTGTGCCGCAATGTCAACAATGATAAACCCAGTGGCAAAGGGGGCCCGAGCGTAGACGACGAGACACGGGGGAGATGGATGTCCCGAGTGGGAAGGGGGATGGGGATGATGTCGGAAGCGCAAGTGCCGACCACCGAAGGGGGAAGGAGAAGAAACCGCCTGAGCCGGAGAGGGGGTTTGGTGTCGACGTTTGGGAATGGGCCGACGGTCTGTTGAGTCGGTGCAAGAAGCGACGGCGAGGTGAGTGATGATTTGGGTGTAGGGTGTAGGGTACCGGGGGGAACGTTAAGGGGAGATAGTTGTGTGGATGCAGGGCCCTCGAGACGGGGGAAGGCACTGATGGACTGATCCTCCTGAAACCCAAGATGGAGATGATCAACGCCCGAGCCCAATCCAAATCCAATTCTAATCCAATTCTAATCCACCTGCTAATTCCAATTCCACTCCCTTTCCCTTGCTAATCAGTAGTTGAGAATACTCTGTTGGCCAAGCACAGTGTAGAGACAGACGGAAGAATGATGGGAAGATACGAGTGTGGGACGGAGATGATAAGCTCCAGTTGTACGGGACGAACCAAAGGCTAGACAGCGGGAGTAGAGGGGACGACCGCCTTAAATCCGAATGGCCGAGTTTTTGGATCTCCCTCTATGCGCGAGTGAATGCAATGATAAGCTTACTGCAAGATCGCTGATGTGTGGGGTTGCAAGTATGGATGACGGAGTGAGTGAGTAAGACGACGTGAAGAAGCTAGATGGGAAGAGGGGATGGAATGGGTGATCTGCACTTATCGTAGGCTGGGCAAGTGGTAGTGGTAGTGTGCTCTCTAGCAAGGGGGGCAGCTGGCAGACAAGACAGGGAGACAGGGGGGGGGGAGACTGACCGAGTGTCGCTTGTCTACCATTGACCACTCAGCCAATTAGCTGCTACCAAAGTGGTTATCGGCGGCTTTTCCCTGGCTGGCGCCCTGTATCTCCTTGTGCCCGTGCGACCCCCCCAGCCCCTGCAGGGTTTGGTTACCCCGTCACAGACCTCCACCGGCCCATTTGGCCCAACAAAACCGGGTTACGCCGGATATTCGTGGCACTTGTTCATCGACCCCCCTTCATATGGTGCCACTGCTCTGGAGACACAGTACATCACTCCTTTGTCAAGGCTGTCTAAATGCTAACAAAGGGTACAAGACTCATGTACATTGAGACCACAATATCGTCTGATATATTACACTCATCTGCTCAGTATGAGTGCGCAAGAGACTCCAGCTCAAAGAGCCGGTCGTGCGGCAGCAGAGCGTCGGGCAGCCGAGCAAGCGGCAGCACAGCGAGAAGCAGAGCGTCTAGAGGAACAGAAAGTGGCAAGAGATATAGAGGACGAATTGTGAGTCAGAATGGGAGAAGTGTAGATGCTTAAGCCCTTCAGAGGGTAGCGGTGAGGATTGTCCAAGGCTAACGAGTATCTTACCTCACACCCTACTCCTTATCAACCATAACCCACCTGGACGGACCTCACGGCCCGTTTTAGGCGACGAGCTTTCGGGGATGACGACGGTAAGAGGATCATTGGCGTTCGACCCGAACACTGAAACATCTATGGTCATTGATCACTGACTAAGACACATACAGGATCACTCACTCCTACAGCAGTCGCATCAGAGAAGGCGCCGAGAAGATGGCCATTCAGATTCCCCAGATGGAATTTCCGGAGGAATTCCCTCTCGCCCCTCCTCCCCCAGATTTACCGATACCTAGTAACCTACCTCTTCTTCCTACCACTAACCATCCTAGTATTCCTCCTCTTCGTCATACCCTGGTCTTTCGAATTCCTCCGATTCACCCGTCCAAAACTGAATCCCGACGACGCGTCATGGGAAACCGACGAAGATGTCCAAGCAGCCACCAACGCCAAACATCCCAACTCCAAATATCGCGGCTACAACTCTAGAGTGGATCATGCGCCCACGGAATTTCTCCGTCTGTATCGCGATCCAGAATCTAAGAGTATCTGGTTGAGAGCGTGGAGTATGTTTGAATTTTGGAAGCAGATAGAGAGGATGATCGTCAGGCAGGGATTGCAGCTTTTCGGCGTTATCTGCGCGGCCATCATCTTGATCATGCAGCTGGAGATTATTATTCATGACATGGTCAACAGTAATGTGGGTTTTGGTCAGTGTATCGACGGTTTGTGCTAACACGCGAGTAGGTCAGTCAATACCTCAACTATCTAACTAGTGGGGATACAGACGCTGCTCGCCAAGTCATTAACAGTGTCAAGGATTGTGCCTACATTGCCGGAACTGGGATTGCGAACTGGGGAGCTAACTTTGAAAATTTCAGTGAGTATCGGCAACTCTGATTGTGTTTCTAGTCCGGCATACACTCAGTCTCTGATCACTGCATGCTACTGCAGTTTGGTTCCTGGCCTATCACATCTTTCTTAGTGAGTCGTCCACAGCGATTCGATATCCATCTGACCTTCACACTAGTCTTTCTCTGTGTCATGATGATCCTGGACGAGCTGTCAAATTGTCGCGTGGGATTGTTTGCTCCCCAATGGAGTCGGGCAGGGACTGGGTATACGTTGATGTTGTATGTGGCTTTCTTCTAAAGACCACTGGATCAACTGACGGTCTTTCAATAACAGTCTCGCGACTAGCACCTTAGCAACCTCACCTAATTGGGGTACCAAGATGTGGGTGTTCCGATCCCCATTCCTGAGTATCGGCAAGCAAATAGATCTCCCAAATCTGACAACCGACTGCATCCAGGACCATAATTGCTCGCTACGGTCTTCTATGCTTCATCTTCGGATTAGGAACCTACAACGTCGTCCGAACCTGGCTAGGTCGAGCCGGACTCCTCTCAACCGAAGAGATGCGTCTGGAGAACTACCGAAACAATCGATTCCCCCTCCGACCATGGCTACACGAAAACCATCCCTGGGGTCTCAAAGCGCCCAAAGAACGACGTGCAAACTTCCGTTCATGGTCCATGAACCCGGACAAAAACCCACACGTCCTCAAGGGACTCTACTGGACCGAAAGACTACAACGAAAGATCGGCGACCAATCTTGGCAACTTGATAAGACGGATATACTGGAGAATCCAGCGGTTGAACAAGATGATTTCATGTTGTATGAGAAATATAAGGGGAAAGAGAGGAGGAAATTGGTGAGAGCTGCTGAGAAGAAGGCGATTACGGAAGCTTATGAGAATGGGACGGAGGATTGGAAAAGGTTTTATAAGGAGCCGGTGAGGGATGAGGATTATTGGGCAGATCAGTATGAGTATGAGGTGTATAAGCGGGAGGCGCAGAAGTTTAAGGATACGGATCAGACCAAACTGTGGCGCGAGAGAGGGATCACCAGTAGGACGTGAGTAACCACCTTCTCTCTGTTCCAGTCATGTCTACGCACTTCCCTTCGCACCCGTACAGCCACCATTCACGAACAGGGAGTCTACCGATACACTAACTTTATCATTAAGGGTATGGCACGGGGGACCCCGAAAGTTACCAAAACTTACAGAACTCGAAAAAGCCTCCCGAGCAGCGATGCACCCAGACGATTGGCCTGAACTCTCACCAAACGACATAAAGGACTACCGGGGTATCCCGAATTGGAACCCAAAGCCCATTGCACGTCATTACCAACGGACGTTCTTCTGGTTTGACACCAGGAGAATCCTCGCTATGGCAGGAGCGCTGGCGCTGATGATTGTACATGTGACTATACTTTGGTTGTGGGTTGTTATCGATTTTGGATAGTAGAACTGCAGTAGTAGGTGTCACTGATAATGGCGAAATAGCGATGTCCCCACGGTCAATATCGCGAGCCAGAAAGAGCAGTATACAGCCGCCCTTCAACAGTGGCGACAAGATGGGGGACCATCCAACTCCCAATGTCAATATTACACATCCTCGACCGTCGCCTTGTTCGTGCAATACAGTCGAGGACCGACCGGTGGCGGTGAGCAAGTCTCCTTGTCCTTCCGGATCTCATCTCACACAGTCATGCCTGCTTCGATATCACTAATGCATCTCGACTCCGGGGCCTTTCTTTAGTGTCTGCAAAGTATGTTCGCTTCACTACCGATCTACTGTTCCATCGGAAAAGCTGATATGAGAATCTCGACAATTTAGCATGTTCTGGCAAGTCATTTGGCACATGTGGCTAATTGGAATGTGTCTGTCCATCTGGCTAGTCGCACATTCCGACTGTCGGTATGTCCCTAACTCACACTCCAGCTTCCTCACTGATACCATCTCGTCACTTGAAAGGTACTGGGGCATGCATTTCCCCTTCCCATTCGTAACGCTCATAGGTCCGCGCCTCAGTTCGAATTCAATAGGAATAACCCTAGGATTGTATGCTTCCTCCCTCCTCGTAACTACATCACAGCCAAAGTCCGATTATACTGACATATCTCTGTAGCGTGTCGTTTGCCACCCTTCAACTCGGATTCTTCTATGACAATTCGTAAGTCCCCCGTCGCCCTCACGAAGTCACGAACTTGACTCACCAAAAGCTAATCCGAGGATACCACAGGAGTCTGAATTGGGTAACCCGAATAATCTGTTACATCTGTCTATCGATTTTCCTCCTCTACATTTTCCCTGTGAGTCTTTCCCCCCATTATCCACTGATCTCAACTCCAAGAATGCAGAATGGAGGGCTATGTCTGACGTCGGCTTCTGGCTATTTGCTTAAATGCAGAACGAGCCGTTACGTACCGTGATCATCCGGAACCCTTTCAGGTTTGGCGGGGTTTGGTTATCAGAGACGGCGTTGCGGTGGATGGATCGACAGAAATATCATAGAGAGGCTGGGGAGGATGATGATGAGATCTAGGGCTGGGGATGTTTGTACCAATTGCATGGACTGCAGTGTACCGCTCTTTATAGCCAAATAAGGCCTGTTGACAAACTTTTACTTGACAGTGTATCACCATTGCTGGTTGGTCTATTTCTTGATTCCGCATGATTAAGGCCTTAGGCTCTCTTCTACCGACTTGTATGAGACCTTTCCCTGCTTTACGGTGTTACCACCGACCAGCTCCACCGCATACGCAGCTGCACTCTGTTCTCTATTGGCGGAGTGGACGATCAAAGGATGCCAACAGGCAACGGGTGAGACAAAGCTGCGAACCATGAAAAGAGCGACCACCACTCGCTTGTCCAACTGTCAAACCAATATGACACCCCTACTTCCTCCTCTCACTCTGCTCTCCAGCATTCTAAACCAGCATCGACAGAAAGTTCAGCGTCAGAAAGACAACCCAGCAACGTCAATATCATCATCACCGCATGTCCAAATCGGTAACTCACTGCGGGATCTGCGGTTGTCCATGCTTCTTCCCCCGAGCGGATATCCCACCTCCAACCCCTTCTTACGGGCTACCTCAGACCGACACTATAACCTCCGACCTCGTCTTACCCAGGACAACCTGGCTAAGAGAATGGCATCTCCTTCAAAAGAGTCTTGGGATAGTCCATAATCCCACCGACTACGTGACCACTACATCCATTCCCTACCGGGGTGATCAACCCCCATTAATCCCGATCCACCACTACTGTCTAGAATCAGTGGTTCAGACTATCACTTTTTCCATGTTCACCCTTGACGATCGAGACGAGCAGCTAGGCGGTGGACAGGAGGTATTGATGCTCCAATACAATATTCCCAGATGTATAGGTCATGCTCCATGGATGTTACCTCGTTCAGACAGTCAATGGAGAGAACATCGATCGCCTGGATATTGGTGCGGGACCCCAAGTCAGAAGGACAGGTTCGTAGAAGGGATTGAGGGGTCACATATACTTCCTGTGCGTTTCTGGGCTCGACATTGCCGAATAGGTCTGCGCTAATGTGGGGATGGTAGATGGATTTGGTGGACCCTAACAACCTTAGACCGGTGATTCGTCTATCGTCATCTCCGAGTATCTGCGATCGCCCAAAACAAATCAGAAACTTAGCGACCCTCCCACCAGACATCCTCACGCAAATCGCCCTTTTCCTGCTGGATTTTCTACCTACCCTGGATAAAGTGCCACCGAACCCGCCTAATCCGCAATCCGTGAAAGATCTCCATTCCCTAATCCGAACCAGCATAGTCTTCCGAGACCCTTCCCTCATCCCTTCAAAAGTCTGGCGACACCTCACACTATCCTCCGTACGCAGCTACACCCACGAGCTACTCGCGCGATGGAGAGCTTGTCCAGCTGGCGTGATATCTGTAGCGCATTTACGGTTGGCACTCGACGAGGCGTTTCTGCACGTGGTGATCCGTGCATTCGAGCTTGTGCGAGGTATGGAAATGGTCGAGAGATTTCGGTTGGGAGAGAGTGGGGATACGGCTGTGCGTGAGGGTGGGGAATGTGCGTCGTTCGGGGATGTGTATCGATGGTGGGAGTTTGATGAGGGTTGGAGATCCAGGCGAAGGGTTTGGCGGTGTGTCGTAGGTGCTTGTGCGACTGCTAGGGATGCCGAGTGGTGGTGAGCCTTGTACCGTAGGATGGAAAGACTTGGAAAGACGGGTAGTCAGCAGGTAAAATCATTGGAAATAATATCCGAGAAATCATAGAACATTCAGCACCAGGGTAGAGTGACGGAGCTAGTCGATCTGCAACAAGTCTTTGAAGAAAGGACATGGCAGCGCAGAGGCCATAGCACAGCAAGAAGTAAACAATTAAAGTAATGCATAACCCGTCATAACCAAGTCGTCAATATCAAAACCTATCCATTCATCAGCAACTACCAAATGAAGCACCACAAGAAATCAAACGCACCTCTGTCCCTGACCGCCTGGCAAATCCCTCAAAATCATAACAACCAATTCAGTCCTCGCCTCCGCCAAACTCAACTTCCTAAGCACGTCCTCAAGCTCCGCCAAATCCTCCTGATCCTTCTGCGGCAATCTCTCCTTCCCACCCATATCCTTAACCCGTCTTAACCGTTCCGAGACGATCCGCTTCTTCTCCAATTCCCTCGCTTTCCGCTGTAAAATGTTCGCGAGGGTCTTGTAGATTCCCGAAAGGAGGAATCCGTAGACTTTCGCTAGATCTACTTGCCATAGATGGTATTCTCCTACGCTGAAACCTGGTCGGGCTTTCGCTGCTGTTCGTGGGACTTCTTGGGTCTCTACGAGGGACATGGTTTGGAGGGAGGAGAGGATTTGTCGTGCTTCTTTTAAGGGGATCATAGCGCAGTCCCGGACCTGGCTGTCAGGCTAGCTCGCAAAAAGGGTGACTCACCATCGTTTCACCGGCTTTACTCGCTCGGGCGACTACTGCCAGTACCCTGGCAGCTTTCTCGCCTAATCTCTGTCTCACTAGCTCGCTCAATAAACTCGCCCTCAGCATCTGACAGATACTCTCCAGCTCCACTTTATAGGCCGGATTAGTCGTTCCTTCCCGTTGAAGAAACGCTCCGCCATTACTCATCATCAAGTCCTCTCCAGCCAAAATCTGGAGATACTGTCTTACAATCTCCGTCGTATTCTTACTACTGGCCCCAGCCATGCCAGCAGCCAGTACCCGGTAAGTTTTATCGGAGATATGTGACATGATTTTGTTCAGTCCAACAGCCTCATGGGTTCTCGTATCCCTTGGTGAATGTTGATCCTGAATCGAAGAATCGAGCACCGCCCGAATGACAGCCGCAGCGCCAGCATTCCACCTATCTTCTGCCGCCTGAACGATGAGATGATTCCTCACCAGGACAGAGAACTTGTCGTAATTGACTCGAAGATAGACGTCGGGTTTCAAGGAATAGACCATTTCCTCCTCGTCTTTCGACTTCGACTTTTTCGATCCAGCCTTCTTGGTTGCTATCAAGACCCTTTCTATGCGCCTGAAATCCTCCTGCTCCTTCGTAACCTCGTCAATGGCTCGTGATTCCATGTCCAGGAGTTGCTGAGCGGAGGGCATCGGCAAATTTTGATGTTTTGCAGCATGTTTCCGTATTGACTACGAAATCCTGTCAGTCAGGCTAGATGTGACATGACACAAACAGACTTACCAAGAACCGTCTCGCTACTTGATCCGAAAACAATATCTGTAGTTCAGGATGTGTGGGTACCAAGAATCCACCTCTGACAAGGGCGATCGTCTGACCAGTCACCGCTGCCCCTCTCACCGCGTCCGCCGAAGCCCCAGCGGCAGAAACGACGTCTCCAATCCTCAATTTCCCATAAACCATGAGGAGCCTGACTATTTCCAAACTCTGCCGTCCAAACATCTCCTCCGTAACGGCTAAGATCCGACCCCATCTCAACCGCATCAAGCACTCGGTCACATCAAATTCGTACATCTCATCCTCGTCTGTACCCTTGAGTGAGGCACCATTGGTGAGAACAAGATTATGTTGGATGAGGAGGATGAGGGAGGCTAAGGTCGTTGGCAGAGGTTGACCGGAGAGACGGGAGGTTTCGCGGCAGGATAGGCGGCCACGATTCAGGAGTTGCGAGGCGACGTTCTGTAATTGATGGAACTCAGTTCTTAAACTCGCACTATGTTATCAAAGAGAATAACTCACACAAATAACCTGCCCGAACGCCTGACGGACTATCTGTTGGCAAAGCCGGACAGCCTCTTTGCCATTTCCGCTCATAATGCTATGATCTTGATGAGGACATGAGTAGCGGTGTTGATATGAGGAGTAGGAGTAGGTACGATATCAGAACAATTAATGCTTTGAAAACAGGCAGTCCACATTTTGCTTCCGTGTTGCGAGCTGTCACGTGACTGATGGCTCTCTTCAAGACCGCCTGCTATGCTTTTGCAATGAACAGGCGCCCTGCATACAAATATGTCGTTACGAATAAGACAAATTTCAAAGAAAGTATACACTATATGTAAAACATGGCCTAAGTCGTCAGGTATCAAAAGATCTTCATCTTGCTTGTCCTAAAGGGGTATAAGCCTCCCACACTGCATCTATGCTGTTGAGGAAACTAGACTCACCGTACTCGCAGCTCAACACCTAGATAGATCAAGAACAAGCCCAGATAAAATGCAGCTATCCTCATAACTCGGGTCGACATCGCGAGGGACCATGTAGCATGGCCTCCACCTAAGTGTGCCGTGGCAATGGCGAATGCAATGAGGACATATCCAGACAGCCTGTCCCGATGGTTCAGCGCTGCCCACGACCAGCTCTCTTACAGTACTAAGATACAGCCAACCTGCGGACTAAAGCCAAGATGGAAGCAAAACTCAAAGACACTCACCTATGATATTTGTAAACCCTCTTAGCGTTCCCTTCCCCGCCGAACGCCCGACCTCCAAACCATACACTGGCTGCCCCGACAGCAGCCTGTAAGAACATCCAACAGACCGTAGCCAACCCGAACCAAGAGTGCCAAGTAGTGAAATGCGGAGCAGAATGAACATGCTTGTTCCACCACATTGCGGAGACCCCTATGAACATCAGGGGGAGGGCTAGAGCTAACAGGAAGGTTTGGTGGGTCTTTAATCTGGTTTGGCGGGTTGAGGAGGAAGTTGAAGGGGGTTGAAGAGGGGTTATACCTAGATGTAATACGTCAATAATGTGTTGTTTGTTATTTGGTGCTTCAACGCCGAGTTGCTTGGTCAGAATTGGAGGATGCTCACCCAAGAATAGGGCAGCCAATGAGAGCGATTGCATTGGTGGATGAAACGCGAACCACCCCATTTCCTGTTGTCATGATTTGCGTCAGCGGTTACCACAGATAATGAGATCGCTATCGATGTGCTTCGATCCACACTGTAGTCCGCAACAAAATTACCCACTTTCAAGTCATTCGAGAACACCATATACCAAGTGATCGGCACAAACAGCCCCAAACCAGTCAAAACCATCGCTAAGCCGACCTTATCCCTAGTGGTAGGAATCATATTGAGGGATGGAAGGAACCGTCTGATAGCGCTCTTCTTTGCTATCTCCTCCTCTTCATACGTCTCAGAATCGGCGGGGTCGATCAGATTCGACGGAGGGATGAGGGGATCGTTCTCGGGTTGGTGGGACATTGACGATCGGTGTATTGCCAAGCGAGGGAATTTTGGTGTAGAAATTGATGGGTAAAATCTACCTTGAAAGACCTCCTCTATACCTATATACCTCGTTACTTGCTCTACGGTGTTACGGGCAAGGGAGAGGAACACCGACTGCCCAGAATTGCCTTGCGTCACACCTCTCTTGCTCCCTTGATTCCCTAGACTCCTCCCCGTTGAAGATTGCGTATCGAGTACCTTCGACTTTTACCTCGGGTCTCACGGCGATCGCCGGGCTTACTTTCTGAGTGGCACTGCCATTTGGGTCATTCAAGAAGGTATTGCATTACGTCATCCTATCCAGCGTTATTTTCTCTAATTGTGCCCATGGAGAGATCCCTGACTATAAACTATATTAAACGGATCCGCGGAACCAGAGTTAGGCACGTGATCGATTCCGCCAGCAACGAACGGGGCTCGGGGCTCGCGCTCTCGTTCCCATGCTCCCTTGACGTAAGAGTCAAACCCGACAGCTCGGATGGGGGTCATGCGGTGCAACCCTTCTGGATTGTTGTTGTGGTGCCTTAGCGTCCAGTGTCTTGACTGCTGTGGAGTCATGGGCTGCCTCCGGACTACCAAAAGCTATTTCGGCGTGTCTGCACAGTCAAGTTGCAGTCTGACTAGTCTAAAGACTCCGGGATTGCGGCGTGGCGCTGGACGGCAGCTTTGGGAATCTGGGTGCTTGGGTATCGCGCGCGCGATGATATCATGGATCAATGTTGCTGCTTTGATCAAACCGCAGTTCCAGGATCCAGCCAGCGCAAGTCACCTGCCCCCTCCGTTCACAACGCCTCTCAATATCTAAATTGCAGTGGCACCCACCCCTTCAAACCCCAACGCTATGACGTAGTGATCCTCCTCCTTTCTTGCCACTGGAGATACTTAAAGAGACCCATCTCTGGAATCGTCAGCTCCACCACATTCACAAGTATTGTCTTTCACTTTACTACTACTACTACTACAAACATACAAGCAATCATCAAACATGGGTCTATTCAACAGACGCTCAATGGACGGCACCACCACCGGTACACATCAGTGAGTGACCCCTTACTCACAAAATAGAAAGAGCCTCGACTGACAATCCCCAGCACAAAACGTGATGCAGCCCTAGCCGGCGGTCTGGCACATCACGAAGCGACGAACCACCCCACCCGTGACGGTCTCCTCGGAGCCGGGGCTGTGGGCGGACTCCAACATCACAGAAACGAGAAGGAAATGGGTTACGCTGGAAATGGTACCGCCGTCGACGGTACCGGCACTGGACATCATCACCAGTGAGTGACTAGCCTTTGGGGTCTTCGGCGAAACAAGTGTTGACGATTCGCAGCACTGGTCGAGATGCGGCTCTTGCTGGCGGGCTTGCTCACCACGAGGCTAACAACCACCCGACCCGGGATGGACTGTTAGGTGCTGGAGCTGTCGGCGAGACTCAACATCTGAGGAATGAGCATAACGGATATGGCAACAACAATGGGTACAATGGTACTGCCACTGGTGCCGGTGCTGGTACTGGTTTGGGCGCTACCGCCAACACAGGGGTGAGTGAAACTATGCATTTCTTTCACGGCAGCTACTGACTATTCCGCTCAGGTCCACACCGGCCCTGCACCTCTTGCAGGCGTTCACGCCAACCATGGCACCACCGGCGGACCAGCTGGTACTCCAACTCTCAAACAAGCTTCCAAGCTTGAAAGAAAAGGAAAGATGGAGGCTACGATGGGTGACATCTTCTGTTCATCCTCCATGGTGAGTCACCTTCTGTATACACGCAAACGGGTACTGATAGTCTGCTCGTCACCAGAAACACAAGTCACAAAATCATCTCGCTCAAGCCGACCACCTCAAGATGCAAGCCTCAGAAATCACTGAGGCCGAGCGTCTCGAACAAGAGGCCGGGATGAGGCGACAGAGAGCCGTCGGACTTGGTGCTGATCCAGTTCATAGTTCTGGGACCACGGGTCATGGAAGGACTGGGGTTGTTGCTTAAGCGCTGAGAGGGGTTATTTTTTGTGACGAATGACGAACACCTAATTGGATACACGTATCCGGCTGTAGCTATAGTATGCAATTGTCTAAGTTAAGCTTGCAATTTTTGATGTTTAACCCAATGTCAACACTAAGCATTGCTCTGCAGCCTTCGTTATCAGATATGACCTGCGCACTGCCATTCGCCACGTCCAGGGTACAGAGTATAGGGATAGAAAAGGGGCCATGTAGGGAACGGAAAGTCAAAGTTATGAAATCAACCGTCGCAGCATACTCTTTACGTCATTGAAAATCAATGACCCTATATCTTACCCACGGGTTAGGAATAAGTCATACCAACTGCTGGATCCTGGACGCAGTGCAGTATCACTCAAGCAAACAACTCCAACTGGCCCCAGATTCCAGTGGAGCCCTCAAAAGTATAGCTGTATATTGGACGAACGAAGCAGAAAGCGAAAGTACGGGCATGAGCCAAGGAATTCTCACGTTTCTTGCACTGCACTAGTCTCGTCAGTCGGTTAGTCTCATCTCTTCCCTCCTTACCCCGACTTTAGGGGTGGACTAGTACGTCCGTAGGGAATGTCATTGTTACACAGAGTCAGCATAACGTTGTAAAGTGGGGGCATTGTTTTCCGAGTCAGGGTCCGAATGGTTGGTTATCCTTTTGCTGTGCGCTGTGCAACCCACCTTCCCTTCGACAAGGGAAAACATGGTAGACAGTAGGGTAGAAAACTAGCTGAGAGATGAAACGATACTTGCCCTGTATAGTACAATCATTGTATTAGCCTGTGCCCCCGTCTACAGCTTTGTTCAGAAGACCAAGACTGGTGACCAAAGCATAAAGCATACCATATCCCAGTAATCTTATTCTCCTGCTTGCAAATTCATCACAGACCGCAGACCGCAGACCGCAGACCAGGGACCGGAAGCCGGAGAACTTACGAACAAAAAGGTCCCGGTCGACGACGACTTTCCCAATTCCCCCGTAGCCGGCCGAACAGCCAACTGCGTGCCGCCGACTGAACGGACTGATCAACACACTGCAATTGTGCAAGCACCCGAGTCCGCATCTCGGGACGGCGATTTGCTATCGATAGATCCCACCTACGCTATTCATATTCGGGGAACTGGATACGTTGGTTCATCACCAGGTCACCGGTCATCGACATCGACGTCAACACCTTCATCTCATGGGTATCTGAGTAACGGGGAATATCAGTCGGAATTCGGGTCGGGATCGTTCGGTGAGTGTGGGTTCAATTGATTTTACTACTCCTTTCCTGGGTGTTGGGTTGTTCTGTGCAAGTTTACCTATGATATTGCGATGAAAGATGGAGAGGGGATACAAGGTTTCGACGAGGTTTTTGCTTGGTTGATAGATCTGGATTATCTGTATCAGCGGGCTGAGTCATGGTACGCTGTGTTGGGCCAAAGTTGCTAGTCCCGTTTGATGGGTGATGGAAATCGCACCGGCAGCCTTTCTCACAACACCCCTTGTCCTTTTTATTCCCATTCATTCTCTATTCGGTCTGTTTCCCTTCCTGTTCCTCTCTCTTCCTCTCTCTTCATTGACTGTTCACGCCATTTCTCCACCGTCCACACCCCTAACACAAGTTGTCATTCCAGACTGCTGCGGTCGTCTCGTACTCCCCCACCCCTTGACAACCATCACTCCCTATCACCATCAAAGCCCGTCTACGCCTCTTTCAGCCCGAGCCTAGTCCTCACAGTGATCGTACACACAAACCTGTATGCATCTCTCCCCCACCACCCCCTCCCTCTCCCACTTCCACCTTCCACCTTCGGTCATCATCGTTGGCCAACCCCGGCTATGAAAACTCGCTTCTTGTTTGCTTGATTCCTCTCACTTCACTCAACCCGACCTGATTCTTGTTGACTCGCACCGCTGAAACAGTGACATCAGGTTTTTCCATCCGACACCCAATATCCCGACAATCTTGCTATCGCTACGACCTTGCTGGACAAGTTATTCGTCGTCCACCGAGGTTGTCTGTGAGTTTCATTCATCCTCGACTGTTGAATGTCTACAATTCCTATTCACCCATTCCACCATACCTTCATCTGTCGACCCGTGTCACAGATCCCATCCCCTTTACCACCCTGTGTCAAAGTGAGGTGTAAATGCACGCGACCGCTTGCCCGCCTCGCGCGCACCTTAGGACATGGACATCCCTTCCGTTGTTCTGCATCATCCTCCCTGCTGTTCCCACCCCAACATCGCTTCTCATCATCGTCCTGTCCTATTCGAATCGTGTCAGTAACCAATTAAACGAGGACGGAAAACTTACACAGGAACGTCCCAGACAGGTCTATCAAATATTTCTTCCAAAAACCACTAAGCACACAGAGTCGACATAGAAACGCTGGAGTGGTGGTCAGAGGTTGAATGAAGACTTGTGAGTGGTCACGAGTCCTGCAATAGTGCATGATGATTGCACCTGCTGCTAGCCTGCTAGCTAAATGCTAATTGTTCGATGTCGAATGCTTCACTTAGATCGAATCTAAACCCTTCCATACCTCATTACTTCGTCTTCGTTATTTTGTCGCCTATCACTCAACATCGACCTCCCACTTCACCTCCAACATGGCCGCTGCTCTCCACATGCACCCTCCTCACCATCGGCCATCCATGGACAGGTCTTCTTCCTTCGATCATCCTCGTTCTCGTTCGACACCCCCTTTTGCCGCGGGGTACGATCGCTCTCCCTCACCCACCATCGTCCGACCTCACACTCGAGCCGATTCCGCTTCATCCGTTCATTCGCCTTACCAGCAACCTTACCCAAGCCCTAATTCCTACTTTCCACCTCCAAACCAAATGTATCCAGGTCAAGCTCAGCAAGCGTGGTCCACTACTGCCCTCCCTGCCGCTCAATTCTACCCCTCCTCGTCCTCGCCCTTTCAAACCTATCCGAATCAGCCAATTTTTCACCCCGGCTTTCAGCAGTCTCATGCGGACTTTGCCGCATGGGCTAATGCGTACCAGCAGATGGTCATGGCCTCTGTGACAAACGGTGGCGTCCATCAAGGCGGCATGACACCGCCTCCCCAGCAGCAGGACTATCATCTTGATGGTCGACGTCGAACAAGCTCTGGACCTCAACAATATCCATCCTCCTACTTCGAGCAGAATCAACTGCCGGCGGCCCTCCCCTCTCAGGCCAACACCCAATCCCAACCTTTCCATCCCTACAAGCGTGGACCCACGAGGCAGTCCTCTCGTGACACGATGGTCAGGTCAGCTTCTCAACCCGTACTTCCCACCACGGAACCTCGTTCGCCATCCCACTCTCATTCCAACTCCCTATCTTCATCTGTCCCTCCCAAGTCAGAATCCCGATCAGCGTCCCACTCCCAAACCATCTCGATTTCGTCCTCCCTGTCATCCACCAGAAGTCCACCTTTCGCACCAGAGCACGAGCGCAACTCGTCCAACGCGTCCAGTGTCAGCACGGCATCGGTGCTGCCGCCTCCCAAAATGGGAATGAGAGCTGATGGCAGGAGAGACTCCTTCTCGAGTGATCAAAGCTCAAAGGAAGATAAGGCCAGTCGTTCCGGTGTCAATGATCCCGTGGCCACTACCGTTTTGCCCTCGACCAGTTCCAGAGGAGCACCACTCACACCTGGTCCCATCAGTAAATCAATGAACACTCCCCCGGCTGTTTCAGCGGCTCGCCCCTCCCCCCTTTCACAAGCTCCGATGGCACCGTCCCCCGAGCCCACTGAGAAGATGGTCAAGAGTGGTGGCCTCAAAGGTCGTCTGCGCCGGGCCCTGGACAAAGAAGCCAAGAAAGAACCGAGATCGTCGTCTTCCACTCCGCCACCCGTATCGAAAGTCTCGTCTCCACCACCCCCGCCTTTCGCTGCTCACATGACGTCTCCGGCTTCGGAAACCTCTACGAGATCTTCGACTCCTCCTGCCACCCCACCTCAAGAGTCTCTTCCCGCTCCGGCTCCAGCATTTAGGCTCGCCAATCCAGCAGCCATGAGCAGCGAGGTCAGTCTCGCGGAAACTGAGCGGACAGCTACGACGAGTGCCGCGGAGCCTGGCAAGGAGAAGGGGAAGAAAAGTTTGTTCCGAATGAAAAACATGTCAACGGACAATATCTCTCTGTCGTCTACTGTCTCTTCGGCTAGTATGATGATTCGAAGGATGGGATCGCTAGGAAAACTTGCCCGGCGGAACAGGTACGTAAGGTCTTCGTCCTCTTTTGTCCTGGCGCTAACGGATGGAACTACTAGTCTCATGGGAATATCCAAGATTTTCAAGGAGAAACCCAAAGACGAAGACGGAGCTTTACCACAGAAGGAGGGCAAGAAGAAGAAGGACAAGAAGTCGAAGAAAGGGGATGTTGCCCCCGCTGAAGTCAGTCGTGCGCAGGCTGAGACTGATAGGACCGGAGGCGATGATGACGACAGGGCTTTGGCTGGTTTGTCGCCGGCCGCTAAGCTGGCCCGACAGCATACTCTGAGGTCCAAGGCTGCGGCGGATGCTGCCCGTGCTCCTAAATCAAGCAGCGGGGAGCCGAGTGGGGAGCCAACGTGGGATAACAATACTGCTACTCGTC
The DNA here is from genome assembly GCA_001599695.1 of Phaeotremella skinneri. Classification (NCBI taxonomy): domain Eukaryota; kingdom Fungi; phylum Basidiomycota; class Tremellomycetes; order Tremellales; family Phaeotremellaceae; genus Phaeotremella; species Phaeotremella skinneri. The sequence continues at coordinate 1,013,202 of BCHT01000005.1, forward strand.
AACATCATCAGCAGCAGCAGATTCTTCCCAGTATTTCCTCGATTTCATCGAACAATGGGCCGGAAGTCCTCCAGGTTAGGACCCCACGAACGGCTGTCTTGGCGCATGCTGTGGTAGTGAATGAGCAGGAGTATGACTCCGAAAATGACAGTTCTGACGGCGAAACCGTTGAAGATCTTACTGTCGGCATGGGTCGGACCAGGTTGAGCATGACAGAGGATGAAGAGTTCCAGGCTACTTGGGGTAACGCTTACATCGATCGCAATGCTGTGCCGAAAAAGGGAATCTTGAAGAGTGAGTGGTCACCGATTTGTCTGTCGGAAGATAAGTCATTTCTAACAAGTTGAACAGGTATCCCATCCATGAATGACGAAATGTTTGAGGCGAGTCGACAACGATCCAACTCTGTGCAAGAGTCTTCTGCTCAGGCAAGCAACCAGCCTGGACCTCTGTCCCAGATCCCGCCGAAGAATCCCGACCTGCTCGACGGTCTTCATCACCCCAGACCTCGAAGCCCCAGCATTCTCGACCCGTCGTATGACCCATTCGCTTCCTCCTTTTCCACCACGTCCCTCGATCTCTCCGAATCACTCTCGTCCATCTCGGCCAACCAGGTGGGCATATATCAGAACCCAGCGCATAACGCCTCTCTACCTGCTCTCGGAGTCTTGACTATGGAGAGGGTTGTGAAACCTAATGTGAGGAGTATGACGGTCCCTGCCAGAAAACGTTTGGTGTGGGCACCAGAATGTGCGGTATATAGTACCTATGATGCTGGAACTTATGACCGGCGCAGTGAGCCAGCGACTTGTAACCGTGAGTGATTTTCTTGCTTGAGAGCGTGGTGGAGATGATTCTTTTGTGATAAGAAACGGGATGTAAGCTGACGTGATCGCAAATCATCAGGATTGACACCGGAGCTGGCTATGGCTATCAAGCAAGAGTATGTTTGGCGATGGATAGGGATAGAGCCACACTAATCGTGCTCCCCAGATTGAACGCTTTCAAACTCGAGATGCCCGTCCACCCGTCCTCAAGAGCGTATACCCACTACTTTGCATGATCGAGATCGAGATCGGCACGAGCTATATTACCAATGATCCGACCTACAGCGCATCTAAATGACTATATCAATCACGCTCCGCCTCTTCGCCCGGCCCGTGCACCCATCCCGATTAATATTTACCCAGGGCCTCGCATCATCTTTTCGCTCTGTCGTATATGGCTCATCATCATGACTAGTATAATACCAAGCATTGGATGTCCTATCCTCCCATCACCCCATGGCTCGTCACCATTTCCAGTACCTTATACAACACAGACCTACCCTTCCGGCATCATTCAACACAATCCAAAATCAACCACTAATGGACCTGTGTATMCCCTCCTTCMCCCTGCCCGCCAGCACCGTCATCTCCGTACCATCCTTTCACTCTCTCAAACTCATAGACAGTCCCAAAGTGTCTCCACCCATCTTGATACACTGTCTGAACGCTGTGCGTTCCTTTTCCGCTACCGTTGATCTCATGCTAGTGCCTCTGTCCGTCTTTAACTGTGTCTGATTAGTTCCCGCCCTCGCCCTCGTTGCCCGTTTCCTGTCTCATCGCGCCTCGCCTAGCTAGTTGCATGTCAAGCTACCCTGTGTTTATATCACCAATGCATCGGAATATTCATTCGCCATTGAAGCTGTGGAGCAGTGTGATTGAAGTAACGAGACAAAAGGACGATAAAACGGTGTTAGCTTAGTAAAAAGTATGAAACGATCCTGAAACATGCCTTGCTCCTCTCCCCCTGACATGTCTTACATCTTAAGGCCATGCGCTGGACTCAAACTTTGTCATTCACATTCCATTCGACTGCGCATGCCATCCCCCCATCCCCTATGATTCCCTTGATATCACACACATGGCACGGTGCATCATGATCGCCTATCCATATATCCATCATGATCGGGCGTCGGGCGTCAGGCATCCGGAAGCGTCCGTCCGGGGGAAAGGGGTAGGGGGAGGGGAGGAGGGAAAAAGTTATCCTCACGAAACAACTGGACTGAGACATTGAGGTCTTCTCTTCTATACTGAGACGGCACACCGCAGTACGAGTCCCTATCCCTATCCTTGGGACTTTGACTTGTAGCTTGAGCGGATACCCTTGTCCTCGGTGAGAATGAAGGATGACCGACAAACGGCGTACAGAGGAAAGGTCCTCCAACTTCGTAGCATGAAGGAGGTGGATATCCAACATCCTTTGCCGGTACCCCATTCCCCTTCCCCTTCCCTTACGGCGTGTTCTACACGAGCTGTCTATCCTAATGTAGTGACTTTCCCAAAACCCATACCCACGCCCACAACTACGCTCTCCATCCTTCATCCTCTGTCCCCCGCCCTCCGTCCCCCATCCTCCGTCCTCTAGCATCCACACCCTCCTTCCTCTTCCTACCTTGCAAGGTATCCCACGCCATTCCAGCGGCGAGCGGACGAGGCCACTTTGCGTGTATCCAGCCCGAATCGGAATACATCCCACCCTTTGCTTGGTCGCGTCTGGGTACCCTATTTTATTAAGACATAAACATCAGTTCACTTCGACATGTCATCCCACGCTCTCCGTCTCACCAACTTTCTCGATCCCACCGACTATCCTACTTCCTCGTCGAGCTCTATCCATATCCACCACATAGAATCTTGTTCCACCCTTCGTTCTTCCACTTCATCTGTGATCACAGCTGAGGAAGAGGTAACACAAAGACCCAGACGAAAGATGGTACACTCCCTTTTCCATCTTCCTCGAAGGTATCGAAAGGCCGACCAAGTTCAGCCCTTGTCAGCAGGGCTCGAGATCGTCCCCTCGACTGGACCCGATCCTTCGGTCTTCCGGGATCTTCCAAAGCTACCTCTGGCTGACCCGCATGGTTCTGAGCCACTTTCTTCAGTCCCAGTAGAACTGAGTGAGACGACACAGACGTATTCCAGGATAGAGTATACGTCCGCCAGTGTACTTCCAAGTGGTACGTCCTTGTTCATCTTACTCTTCCGTCTCGGGTCGGCTGACGCGAAAACTTTTCGTCTTTGCAGGAACTCCCAGAACTGCCCGAAACCTCGTCAGAAAACTCTCCTCCAAGGGTAGAGGTCGAAAGAAACAAAATCCAGAGACCCACGACATCCCACCCCCTCCGTCGACAGCTCAGAAAGCCCTCCGTACTCTGGGCGAAATGGAACTCCCTCCCAAGCTCTCAGACGAGCTTTCCAAGATCCCCTTCAATACCAGTCGAAATGGAAACCATTCGAACTTTGGAGACAATACTGGGACCGGTAAAATCGATCGACATGCCCTTCATCCCAGTCGGACTACCAGGGCTGCTTTCACTGCTGCCTCCACTCGAGCAAAGCGCATGTCCCTCCTCCAGCATTCCCCGAGTTTATCCCGGAAAGTCAGTAAGGTGTCTACCTCAGTCGTGACGTCGCCAAATAGTATCCCGATCCCTGTGACCCCGACTCGAGGTAGATCCACCTATGGAGATAAGTCGCAAAATCGATCCACCACACATCTTTCATGTCCACAATCTCCGCAAAGTCCTTCTATAAAATCGTCGAAGCGCGCAGAGAAAGAATGGAGAGCTCGAATCGCGGCACTTCCTTATACCACGTCAATGAGCCTGGAGAGTACTAGCTCTCCGACACCACTACGGGGCCCGGTACCGCCCAAACGCTCTGTTTCTCGAACATCCCCCACGCTCGCTGCTGGACTGGACGCTAGTACCAGTCAAAGGAGTCTTTCAAACAACTCGCCGACTCTTGTCACTCCCCCTCCTCCCTCCTCCAATGGAACGATTTCGCCCGAAGTTCACGATCAAGAGTGGGAGGACGAGAACGAGAATGTTCATCATCGACATTCACGAGCGAAATCATTCGTCAGCAATAAATCGTTCGCAACTCTTGGTCACTACGTCTCTCAACCGCCTGCACGATCTTCGCCAATCAGACGCTTGAGAGACGAAGGCGAAACCACCCCGCTTCATTTGAGACGGAGAAAACCTTCGGTCCCAAGTTCTGTGTTTTCATTCTACGCGGACACAACTAATGGGACTAGACCTTCGTCGATGGTTCCTTCATCTCACCACTTGCGCCCAGTCCGATATTCCCAATACTCTATTCCAGAGATCCAAACTCCTAAAACGAATGTCGATTCGGAAGAGGCGGACAGATCGGACGATCCGGTGACCCCCACTTCATCGCCCACCCAACATCACTCTGCCCTCCCTCCTTTTGAGAGTTTCCGGACCTCGCCAAAGTCTATTGTGCCATTTGAGACATCGAAGAATGTGTCTGTCATAAACGACGCTCAAATATCGGAGTTGGATATAGGCAACGACATGATCATGTCTAATGCAGCCGACTATCGATGCCCTACTGGTTCCAGGAATGTTAGGGAACAGGAATCCCCTAACACAAAACCAGTAGTCCCCTGCGAGCATCAATGCGAAGAACAAGAGAAAACAAAGTCCCCTCCCTCCGTCCCTCTCCTCCAGGAATCCAACAGCGGGGCCTCTCCAAGTCCCAAGCCTCTCGAGGTCATTACCACTTTTCGTCCAGACGTAGCCGTAAACCACCGTACCTCGCCATCGTCCACAAGAGCCACGCATACACCGCAAACACCGTACTCCCCCATGACAGCTTTTATCATTTCAGCGCCCGACGTCGATAAATTCGCATGGACCGCTGGGATGGGGCTGTACGGTGACCCGGAAAGTCTACGTGGGACGTCGAGCGAGAGAGATCATCCGTATGCTGTGGCGGAGAGCTTTTTGAGAGGAATCGACGACTTTGCTTCTTCCCTCCCGCCCACTCCTCCTGGTAAATCGACAGTGTCCCGCAGCGAATCTCCATCTCCATCCCCACTTCGATCTCGATCTCGCTCTCGCCTGCCTATACTTAGCCTAGCACACCAGACCTCCACAACCACCACTCAAAATGACAAAAGAAAGCCTACAAGCAATCTCACCATAAAAGTCCGGAGCACGCAGATCAAACAGAGCATCATCGGCTCCCATATCGGTACCCCAAATCCTTCGACACTCACTACCGAGTCAGGACACCTAGATGGAGCCACGGGCTTGAGGATACCGCTTCGATTAGCAGAGATCGGACTAGACCTGACGCCTGGTATGGACAATGGGAATCGGCCTCCAAAATCGGGTCTACCACTTGTTGTAAGTCCGTTTCTGTTGAAAAACAATACTGGTGTGAAAGCTGAAGCCACGGCCTCAGGATTTGGAAAGGTGGTTGGTCAATACTAGTTTTGGAGCGATCGGAGAGGTTTGACGAAATTTGAGGGGGTTCGATTCAAGTCCACTTTAATTCTATCATTGTGTTAATCGTTCCGTTCAAAGTCCTGTATTAGTTATTTTGCGAGTCGTAGGTTTATTTAGGGTTAGCAATTTATGATCATAAGTATAAGTTTGACGAAGAACGACTTGGTCAGTAATGGGTAGACCTTCAGCTTTAATATCGGTCAGAAAACGCGATACTGTATGCTCCTCGGTGGTCGCATCCCTGGTCGGTGAATGGGAGACAAACCTCTTCCATACTTTCCCCGCAAAGTCTTAGTTAGGCACTTTGCATGTCGCAACCAAGTCTGACAAAGTGCTGCAAAGTAAAAGTGAGCGACAACAAAAGCACGCGCTAAACCCTGTCTCCGAGGCAGATCCCTCATCTCACACCTAATCCCACTCCCCATCGCTTTCCTCATCGTCACTATCTCCCAGATCACCTTTCCGTCTAGCTAAAGCCGCTGCCAACGAAGACGCGAGATCTGCAGCTAAATTTGGAAATATGTCGATCAGCTAAGCATGCTCGTGTGAAGAGAATCTCAAGAACGCAAGACTCACGTTCTTCCGCAGCAGGAGCCGTGGGACTGCCACCCGCACCCCCACCTCCACTGGAGGTCGAGACCCCTCCAGCCAGCGGAGAGACCTTCATCTCTGACGGGTCGACCTTCTTCAGCTTGTGGAGACCAGCACCTTGGATCGAAGCGAGGAGGTTCGCCCTGTCGCCACCCACTGCTGGGAGAGGCGGCGCCGACGAGGGTGGTGGGGGTGGGGGTGGTGGAGCACCCGAACGTCCAGGAGGAGGCGGCGGTGGTGGGGGTGGGGCGGTACGCGAGCCAGATGGCCCCGGGGGAGGGGGCGGTGGTGGAGGTGGGCCACCTCGTCCGGAAGATGGGGGTGCTGGTGGTGGTGGGGGCGGGGGCGGAGGAGCAGCAGATGATGGCCGAGGAGGGCCAGGAGGCGGTGGGGGAGGAGGTGCAGAGGGTGCTCCTCGGATAGGAGGTGGTGGGGGAGGAACGGGAACGGAGGAATATACGGAGGTCCGCGCTGGTGGTGGAGGCGGTGGAGGGGCTGAGGGGGCAGCAACCGATGCTCGGTTGTTCCGAGGAGCTGGTGGTGGAGGAGCTGCTTTTCGCCGGGAAGTGGGTGCAGGTGGAGGAGGAGGTTTCTTCGGTGCGGTAGCCTTTGGTAGGAGAGTGTTAGTCAACCACAAGAAATACTGAGAGTGGCATGCGAACAGAGAAATCTGAATGCCAACGCGAATCTGGAATTCGATCCTAGGCAGTGACCTACCTTATCAATTCCACCTTGCTGCTGCACGAAGTCTTTGATGAATTGCTCGTTCTTCGCAATCTGCTTCGGTGTGACACCCCTCATCCCCAATTGGTCGAGCAAGATCTGCCAGCTAGGATCCACGCCAGTTGAGGAGAACCCTTTCTCCGAGTCGTACCCCATATGTGCAACATGCTGGAAAGACCCAGCCGACTGTGTATACCGTCTCTGATCAATACAAATCATACCGATTATGACCAAGGGAATTTGAAGATAACTCACAGGTCCAGAAATTGATGCTTTATCAATCTTACCTCCTTTCTTTTTCTTAGCTGGCGACGCCTTCTCCTTCTTCTCCTCCTTCACTTTGGCTGCAGTCACGTCAGTCCTACTCCTTGAAATAGTGAATACGAGCAGGGTGAATGCTTACAAGCATATTTGGATCGATTGGCCACTTTCTTGTAGAAGTCGTTGGCCTCAGACTCCGAGGCAAACACGAACGCGATATTGGAGTCCTGTGAGTATACCCAAATCAGCAAATTTGACCAGGGCCCTCAGAAAAGAACTCGACACTCACATCCCCAGCCCAGCTATGAAAGAACGCTTTCTCCTGATTATACGCAATCTCGTTCGGTAACTCGTGTTCCCAAATGACCCCTCGATTCCCCTAATGATATTCCCATCAGCATCCTCGAGATCCTGCGCCGACATCCTCAAGCTCCCGCCGACGTTTAGACGGACAGACTCACGGATAGATCTATTACTCGAAACCATAAACCACCCTTGGCTTTATCGACACAAAACACCAAACCCCCCTCAGCGCCTGAATACGTCCATGTTCTAGCTCCTTGTTTAGCTTGATATACCCGACCGACGGTTGCTGTGATTATCTTGTTGCTTGATCCAGAGGTGGGGACGGCTTTCTTGATCTTGGCCTTGTCCTCGCTGGTGAGGATCGAGGTTGAGGGCATGGTAGGTGGGTGAGGGTTGGATGGAAGGGAGATGGGGAGAATGGTAAGTTGGATGAGCGTTGGATGAGGCTGTGAAACTGAAAGCCGAGAGAGAGAGGCTATGACGCATCCGCTGCGTTAGTGGCGGAATGTTCAATTGGGTGGGCCTCGGGCAGCCGACACTTTTATTCACTCGGCGACTTTCAGGCATGCTGGATGGTAAAGCAGGTGCTATTCACAGCTTCATCAGACATAGATAGATATGCATGTATAGCACAATAGAAGGCCAGACCCATATATTAACAATTATCAAAACTTTAGTCTCGGAAAGCTAATTTAAACCCTGCTATTCCCATTTGCCACCTTCCTGTATGCGACCCTGTTTCTGCCCTACCGGAAACGTTTCAGGCTCAGTATACGTATCGGAAGCTGTAATTTATCACAATCAGCATCTTGAAGTTGGAGCTTATGGTCCTGGCACTCACTTGGGGTTCTGTTTGTCGGTCATATCAGAGAAAGCAGTCTCGTTGACATCAACCCCTCTCTCCATCTGCCTTTCCTTCTTCTTGTTCTCCCAAATAAACGCATACCTGAACGCGAAGAACATAAGGAACTCAAGGCAGTTGCAAACAAGGAGTGAACCGATTCCAAGGGGGTAGGTTGGAGCTTGCTCAGTCTTGTAGAAGAATGGGCCCTGAAAATGCAAGAGCAATGTCAAAACATTGTTCGTCGATCGAGTAAAGGATAAAAATTGAAATGAGACCAAACGTACGGCGATGTTGCCGATACAGGCGCCGAACCAGATGAGACCGGATACGAGCATTTTCTTGGTCTGACCTCCAGTGTTGGAGGTGATGAGAGAGAGGGAAATGACGAAGGAAGCTTGGTAAGAACCGGTTAAGTAGCTGATATAGACAGTCAGCCATTTGTGAAACCATCTAGAGCTTAAGCGCAACTCACAAGCAGATCAGACGGCCGACGTAAGCATTAGTCGGGGCCAACAGGAAGCCCTAAGAAGGTGTCTGAGCATAACGAACAACAAGAAGCAGCCACCAAGCAAAAAAACTCACGAGAGCGCCGGAGATAGTTGGAAGCATAAACAAAGCGCAAACCCATGTTCGAGAGTTCAGGGGTAGATGATCATTGATCAATGCTCCTGCCGAGATCCAGATGACGACGAAGACACCCTGTGGGATACCGAGGAGAGCGGTGTTGAGGGTGTTGAAACCTAGACCTTGGATGACGAGGGTTGAGAACTAAGTTCACACCAATTAGCCAAACACCACAGTGCAGGTGGAAGACCTACATTGGAGATTCCACCGTTGGGGATGTTGGCGATGAATCCCAAAAACAAGAACATGTACTAATTATTTTTTGTCAGCGGTCGCACCGGAAACTTTCGGTTGGAGGATTAACTGACAGTCTTGTAATCAGTGAAAGTCTCGATGACTTGGTCCCACTTGATCACTCTGTTCTCAACACCAGTTTGATTCTTCCTCATCCTAGCAATGATCATCAATTTCTCTTTGTGTGAGAAACCTTTGATGGTCGCTGGAGAGTTTGGAAGGAAGATGAAAAGGACGATACCCCAAGCCGCGCAGAATGCACCGACAATCAAGAATCTGCGAAAGTGGATCAGTACCAACACAACGGGACAGAGGGCGAGCCATCGACCTACTCGTATCTCCAGGAGGCAATAGCACCTTTGATGTTACCGATTCCATACCCGATCAAACCACCTCCCGCGACGCCGATACCGTTGAACGCGTACCAGCAAGAAATTCGGGAGGGCTGTTCGGCACGGGTGTAGTACATACTCGTGATAAGCATGAAGCTAAGGTACAGCGATAGTCTCAGTATATTATCCCGTCGTCTATGAGACAGTAGCGTAGGAATCACTCACGCTGGATCAGCAATAGCCTCGAAAGCTCCACTCAGAACACGAAGAGCGGCAAGGGTCGCAAAGTTGTTGGCAGCTGCTTCACACCTGGTGCATCATTCGTCAGACGACCGTCAAAAAGAATAATTTTTTGACACTCACATAAGCAATGCACCCCACATGAAGATGTTGGCAGCAAGGTAGTATGCCGGAGGGAGTCGTTGCATGATCAAGTTTGACGGGATTGCCCAGACCAGCCAACCGAAGTAGAAGATACTACGAGGTGGGTAAGTCACAAATTATAGCAAAGAGCCATGGTTCAGAGTACCAACCTGGAAAGCCAGGAGTACTCTGTTCCAACCAGATCGAGGTCTTTCTTGATCCCGAAGATAGCCGCGTAAGAAAGAGTCGTCTGCACAGAATGTCAGTGCCACCTCGTGAGCAAGACGATCAGCATCAAACAACAAACCTTGTCGACATACTGTAACGCGTTTGATCAGCACCGAGCATCATAAGTCTGCATAGTACGATAGGTTAGAGCTTACATAGAAGAAATAACAAATGCCCAAGAGAGGTAGGATCCTAGCATCGAGTTTCCTGCCAAATCGTCAGTAACAGTGGCCAAGCCTTAGTAGGCTTAAAGAGCCACGATATTCGCCACAGGCTATATCCACACTCACCTCTTTAATCTCTTTTCATCCTCGGCTGGGATACTTCCATCGACACCATAAGTCTCGAGGGCCTCAGCATAGAGATCGGCATGTTTCTGCTTAATCTTCTCGATGAGGGTGTGAGGGTTTCTCGGCTCGGCACCATCCACTGATCCCTCAAGGTGATCAATGGTATCTAGTTTAATCTCCTCGTCGGCCATTGTCTACTTCTTATCTATTTGTTGAAGTATGTCTACTGTAGCTAGCTGCGGATGCGGGTTTGATGGGACGTCAAGCGAAACGAAATAACTCCTCTTTCCCAGGGGGATGCATTGGCAATATATACGATGGACGGGAGGGGTGAGGGGGATTGGAGCTTTCGGTCCGAAGCCGTAAATTGTAATAGGCTCAAGCGGGTACACCCTTCAACATGTATAAGCTGTCATCCAAGGCCGGCAAGCGACGGACAACCAAGGCGTAGGAGGAACTTAACGCCGGGATGCTCCTAAACTCTCCTTTTCGTAAACTGAACAAGCTTAGACCCACCGTCGGCCCGGGAAATGCGACTACAGTATCAGCTGTCACGAAGAGTCGTTGCTCACGCCCCCTCCCCCCACCCTGTTCTGACCTCTTAGCGTGACCCCGTTCCCCTTCTGATCGACCCTCCACATCTCGTGTGCGGGGCAATGGCGGAGCCACCTCACGGGAGTTACGGGGCAAGTACGGTCCGTCCAGGGCAGGCGCGATCTAGGAAGAGTTTATAAGTTACATCGTACCGTCATCGCGACAACGCACCGGACAAACCGGGCCGAAAACTAACGTCGTACGTGGCAGTGACTACCGGCTCGACCACCGTTCACGCCCATTGTGGTAACGAGGAGAGCCTATGTTTTCTCTGTTATAGTTGGTGTGTGAAAGAAATGTAAGTCAGTGTGCCCAAAAGTTGGCATATGGTGTTTCGGTGCTTTCGCAATCCCGGGAGACAAAAGAGTGTCGCGTCCACCTGAGCTGAACGGATAATCTTTGTGGCTTTCTAGATCTGAAACCTGATGAACGCCCACTAACTATTTGGTTCTCGGACACCGAAAAAGTCCGATGCGAATAGCAGATGATCAGCCCCTTTTAGTCATGATAAGTTAGCTCGGAGTCGTCCAATGCCTATCTAGAGGTCCTACGGTATAACTCGGTTATTCGACTCGATAGGCTGTCATATAACCTTCCCGAGCAAGGATCGGTTATTCCAAAGAGGGATCCGGAGCCGTTCCGCCGAATCAGACACGAGAATACACTTCCGACAGACGGTCTGCCTTTCTCCCCGAGCCCTACTGAATGATCGGATCCTCGTTATGGGCGGCAGAGTAAGCAAGGCGGATTAAGTATGGGCGCCACAGTTTGTTATTCCAGTCGCTGTCGTGACGCAGTCACAATCAACCAAGTAGCATCCACATAAGAACATTGCACGGTTCATTCCAATCCAGCTTCAAGTGCAGATGAGCATCGTGTGCGGGTTTGAGAGGGATTTTGGAGGTATCTCGCTCCGCTGAAGCTGTCTTCTTACTGTTCGACGTCGCAACTCAGCCCACTGCGATCAGGTTTTTGTGGTCGAAAACCCCTGCTTCCATTACTCGTCCCGAGAATGAGATGATCTCCAGACTGTCAATGACCGTAAACGCCACCTCCTGCAACGCAGAAGCCGAAGAACAAAGGGATGTTTCAACTCCCAGTGGCGGTCTCGTTCCCTCCGTTCTAACACCTTCTCAATACCTCCCCACCCTCTCAGTTCCATGATTTAACGGGGATCATTGACTTCAAGACCTTGACATCGGAGCTCAATCAAACACCGGTTAATCATGAAACATCAAGATCCTTCGGAGTATCGGCCATCTACCGTCAGCCCGAGGCTGTCCTCCAGCAAACACCTGTTGTTAATGAGTGACCTATAAGACCGCCCCTTCTTCCCTTGTCCTTGCATCTCACCCTAACATTGACGATCTCGCAGAAGGTTAGAGAGACATGTTGTACTGCTGTATCTGTGCTGCTCCCTGTTTGCTGTCGTCGAGTAAAACAAATGAGGATTCGCAGGAAGTGAAAGCGGAGGATCGGTGTGGCACCGAGAGGTGGTTAGCGAAGTGGCGACGTTTTCAGATCTCTCGAGGTCTTTTGGGGTGAGTACATTCTCTACGTCTGTTACCTTATATCGTATACTAAAGAGAAAACAGTGAATCAGAGTCAACCGAAAGTTCTGGAAGGATAGTAACAATCCATGAGTATTGTCTGCAAGTCATCTCAACAATTAACACCGGCCACGCTAGCGATAAAAATATGGAATCCCTCCTCCAGTGGAGTTTAACTAGGTGGACTGGATATGGACCATGGTATGAGGATGAAGCTTGTAAAGATGCTGGAGCTGGGTGGTCTGGATGTCAAGCTCAGAGACGGAGGTTTATCCCTGGCAAACCTTGTTCTCATTTACTACCTGTAAGCTGGCGGCGCTACTTCCTCCAAAATTCGGAGCTGAAATGACTAGGGGTATGAAGTGTCGCCAGAAGACGTGGGCATGCCCTTATCATCCGAACGCTATCACTTAGAAGTGGACCGAGAAATCGAACGACCTCGGCAAGCTTCCAAATTCCTCGCCCTTCCAACAGACCTCCTACGTCTAATAATAACCACTCTCCAAGAAGACCTAATACCTACACAACCAAAACATCTCCGCAAGCCCAACCATCTTTCCCAAAGCTATCAAAGAAGCACTGAGAATTGTTTAAACCCCATCCAAACCTGTACAGACCTCAACAACCTCTCTCTACCACTCTCATTCTGGCGGGCACTAACTCTGACAGCCGTACAAAGGTTCATCGATCAACTCATGAAAATCTGGGTAGATTATCCGAATGCCTGTTGGGGTCCTCCGGCAAATGCGTTTAGAGTTGCGTTGGAGACCCACTTCAGAGTCCCTGTGGAGACCGTATTCGATCGTTTGAGCGGGACGTCCGGCGAGGGGTCGCTCGAGAGTCTTGAGTTGGAGTTGGAGGGGGGGAGGTTGACCCCGAGAGCGGTTTGGTTTTGGTGGGCTTTTGATGAGCGGTGGAAGGCTAGGCGAAGAGTTTGGGATTGCGTCGCACGCGCTGTTGTGATCTCTATGACTGCTGATTGGAGGTATGTCCTCCAAAAATATTGTCAGGTCGAAAGCTCTGCTAATTGCGATGGTGCAGGTCGATTGGCGTCTGCTGAGATCAGATTTAGGCCCAGAAGGCTGAATTGTAGATGAAGCGACGCACGGCTGGCCCGTATGGTGCTTGACTCAATGATGAAGATAATTGTGCGACTCTAAGCAGCTACAGAGACATAGAAAGGATTAAGCATTATATCACGAAAACGAAACACGCAACAGAATATCCAAAGGAGGGCTATGTATGAGCACCGTCTGCTGTCCTAATGACTCTGTCGACATGAGATGTACTGAATGAAGACATTTCTTCTCAAAAGACTAAACTCATATGTACACCGCCAGCACATGTCCCTCTCAGTCACTTTATGGTGCTCTCTCTGCGCCTGTCCCTGCATACCCCTCCCACAGCGCCCCACAAAAGCAAACCCACCCTCACACGAGTCATGGCTCTCGTCGTGGCTAACACTTCAAGCTGGCCAAGGTCTCGTACAATCCTATTCTCCGCCTATCATTCCAGCAAAGACATTCACAGTTCACATCCATACCTACTGCCTCGAAATTGTCCTAGCAATAAATCGGCTCCCATCCCTCTCCTGTCCGGTTTTCGATCTGGCCAACGAAAACAATGTATTGCTGAAGCATAAACTCCCGACATGGACTGGTAGAGGTCCCTGGTCAGTTGAAGGCGGGCAATTGGGAATGGGCGGATGGCGAGGATTGCTCAGTCAACTGGAGAGATTCCGGAAAGGCGTGGAGGGATCTCATTTGATCTGGGTGAGTCGGAGGGGAAAAGATCCTCAGTCCGCTGATTGGATGATGACAGGCCGATCTTGTATCACCTCGACTACTGGGTGAAATCCCGGACCAGGCCGCACTCCAGCCGAGAAACCTTGTCAGACCGCCACAGACATGTCGGCTGCTCTCGTTACCAGATCACCTCCTCCTGGAAATAATGGAATACCTTCTGCCGGCGACTGGCGATCATGATATCCAGGGGCGAACTCAGCAAGTCGATCAGGGAAAAATACCTCACAAAATGATTCCCGCACCTTTGAATTCGGGTGTGAAGGCAGAGGGAAAAAATCTCATAGCGTCGCAGTCGATGTCCGAGACCAATGAATGGTCAGATCTTGTAAACCTCCGGCAAACGTGTTCCGACTTTCGGTATTTCACTCTCCCCCCTTTAACCTGGGAGCTGATGACTACCGGATGTATGGCGAGATTTCGCCAAAGTTTGCTTGATGTCTGGGCAATCTCTCGGAGAGGTGATAGGATAGTTCCGAAAGATATCTCCGGGTTTGATGTCGCTTTTGAAAAAGCATATATCCGGCCGGTCGAGGACGAGATTAAACGACGTAGGAAGATATTTTTCAACGAATCCGAGACTGAGGTCGGCCTTCCCAATATCAGCAGCCGAGTAGATTGTCAGGCCGAGGAAAGGGAATTATGGAAACGGGTTTATCATTGGTGGGCTTTTGACTCGGGGTGGAGGTCAAGGCGACGAGTTTGGAGTTGCGCGGTCCGCGCTGCTGCTGTGGCTCGAGATGCAGGTCTCGAATAGGTTTGACTACCTGCAGAACGAGGACGAGATATGACCGCTACGAAATGCGGACACGGACACCGTTGTCAGGGCGAGTTTGAAATGAGTTCAATCGACTCCCACCAGCCACCAACCGCTGGCCGGAAGACTTTTTGACCCCTATGCGATGAAGCTGCAATATCGGGACCTCAGTCGAATACTAACTCCGGAGCCCTCAAACTCCAAGCACCGGTCACCGAAATAGTCATATCTCCATCGGTCAGGTCGATCAGGGGAGTATAATTCGAGGAAGCGGCGTGATGCGAGTTATCAATCACGTCAAAGCGGAGTGTCCGCCAGCGTACACTGGTCACTTCTTCCCCTGGATCGCCCTTGACCGTCCGGCAACGTCTATACGAGACAGTGAATGTCCGAAATAGAGATCCTTTGTTTGACGACTCCTTTGAGGTGTTATCAGTGGATGACGTGTGGGTAGAGGTGGCGCAGGGTGGTGAAGATTGAGCTGATGGTTGATTGGTCTGTCTGATAAAGGAGGATATATCCGCTATCATTTCATTGGTATCCATCTCCAAGTTACCGGGAGTAGAACAAAAGCAATCGTAGTGTTCACCATAAATGTATGTAACGGTTTCAAGGTATAGCAACTGTAGCAGTATGGGATGATAGATGGTCTGATAAACCGAGAGATGAATCTCATGTCATTTAGCTGGAATTATCCATGTTCCATGATCGGGAGACATGACTTACCCGTCGCCCGAACTGCCAACCCTTATCAGACTGAATAACGACACGCTTCAACCTCGGAAAGCTCAGATGAATATCCCAAGGCATAAATGCCTTTGCACCCGTATGTAACAAATGCAGGTCCGTGACTAGAGGTGACGGTCTCGAACTCTCCCCTGCATCAGGGACGAATCGGGCGGACGGATGGGGTTTCCACTTGAAGTATGAGATGTCTAGTCGGAGACGCTTGAGAGCCGGGAACGCAGCTATGAAATGCTCGATATGATAGTCTGACGACCCGACTTCCAGGGTGTGTAGTTTGGTGAGATTCTGGAATTGCTTCAGATATACTTCGTGAGGTACAGTGTTCACTGAGAGGGATGGTAGATGGGCTAGAGTGAGGTTGGGTAGCACAGAGAGGATTTCTGCAACGATTTCGGTGAGGAGAGTTGAGCCATGATAGCTCTGTTTAAGTCGCGATAAGTGCAGTTCTCTATGAATAGAACGACCATGTCAGCCCAGCGATGGATATCCGACGACCCGCTTATCGCCACCACGGCAAGGGGTTCACTTACCGAACTAGCTCGAGGGTGCCGGATCGCCATGAAAGGATAAGCCCGCAGCTTGGCGTAGCATCCAATACTACCTTGGAGAATACCTTGGGTGCCAGAAGATCATATGTGATATGAGCAACTTGGCTGAGACGGGATAGCGTCCCAAGGCCCAAGTTATCTGCGATACCGTCCACGACCACGGGGAAGCGGAAGAGAGTAAGGAACCCGACCTTGATGGTTGGGTTTTTGCCTGACAGCTCTGAGCCATCAATAGGCTGCGTCATGTCATCAGTGGTGGATGAAATGTTACAAAGACATGGTTCTGTGATGCATATCATGCTGTATAGGTATATATAGATAGATAGGGACGTATATCCGGGGAGGGGAAGGGGAACCACCGTGGGAAGGTGGTCGGTGAACCGGCTAAACTGCCCGAGATGATCTCTTCCTGGCTTGGGATGGGATTCTGTCGACCAAGAAATGTATCATTTCAATGTTGCGGACGGTATTAGAGCATGCATATAAGAGTACTCCGGTATACTCTCTCATCATCCCCACCAGCTGCACGTCATCACCATTCTTGTCCCAAAAGCAGCAAGCCTCGTGCCCAGAATGGGCATCCACACCATGGCGTGCACCGTCACCCTATCCCCCAAATCGTTGGCCAAGTTACGACAGAGATTCAAAACCGTCCACTACCATCCAGACGGTAACATCCCGACCTCCGTCCATTCAGATCTCGAACTGCTCTTCATCACTGGATCAGGTGTCCCGTCTGTCATCCCATCTTTTCGGCAAACCCCTAAACTCAAACATGTTCAGTTGGCAAGTGCTGGCGCAGATAAACCGCTAGCTTCAACTGCTATTTCGGAACATATCAAGAGTGGACGAGATGGGATAACATTGTCGACAGCTGCTGGGACACATGTGCTTAGTATCCCGAACTATGTTGTGGCATGTGTTATAAGTCTGTTTCACCAGTTACCACAGCAGATAATGATCGCCCGAGTGAGTTTCGTTTTGCGTTGCTTTAAGGATATGTCTGATATACGTCTGGACTCAGAATCGTGCCAAGTGGGCATCGGGGACTGAGGTAGACCAACGAGGAGATACGTATTTTGCTCGCTCGACTTTTGGTAGGACGGCGGGCATGCTCGTAAGATTGTCTTCGTCGTCAGGGACAGGTCATCATCTCACTGTACTCCTCAGGGCTATGGGGCATTGGGTAGAGAAACTGCACGTCTTCTGAAAGCTCACGGGATGAATATCATTGCTGCCAATACGAGCGGTAGAGCGACGGAACAGATTGGTGTAGGTCGTCTTCATTTACCTGATATCCTACATCGGAGCTGACCAGCTTGTGATTACTCAGTATATCGCTCCAGGGACTGGTGATAAGGACGGTGCGTGTTACCAACCGGACAGTTGATTCCAGCTGTTTACTAATAGATAGGGTGCATTAAGGCTCTATTCCATCCGAATATTACTCTACGTCGTCGACAGAGAGTTTTGACAGATTCCTTAGTCGATGTGACGTACTAGTGGCCAGTATGCCTAGTACCAAGGACACTAAGTATATGTTGACCCCCGAGAAGTTTGGTGAGTGTCTGCGAATCCATCAGATTACAAAGGACGTATAGCTGTCAACTAACATGTCCCCAGCTCTTCTCCCCAAAGACGCAGTATTCATCAACGTCGGTCGAGGAAGTCTGATCAAATCTGGTGCATCCCCGTCCTCTCTTCAAACAAGTAGGCAACCATCGCTGATACCATGACCGCAGAAACTCTGCTAGAAGCATTAAACGCCCCCAACGGACTTTTCGGAGCAGCCATCGACGTGACCGATCCTGAGCCTTTACCATCCGGTCATCCACTCTGGACTCATCCAAAATGCATCGTTACGCCCCATCTCTCTGGGGATACGGAGGGGGAAATGGATATTGCGACGGATATTGCGATCATTAATGCCGACCGGATAGACAGGGGAGAGACGCCGCTGAATTTGGTGGATTATCAGAGGGGCTACTAGACTGTGACAGATGTCCTGCATTGATATCGAGCTATACATTATGCATTAGGCTATGGCATGTTCGCAGTGAATGTCTCCATTCTCAACTATGCTTGATAGCAATTACTGCAGTCTTCAGCACTGCCAAGAGCAACCGGGGGATCTACAGATCTGTGACCGGCAAACAACGGCAAACTAACCGACAACGCTGGACACCGGTTCAAAGATCCACATCTCCATCTCCCTTCTCTTCTCCTCTTCATCCTCTCACCCGCTCTACAACGCAAGGTATCTCCACCTCGAAATCACAGCTCACGCGGAACATCATGCAGGGCAAAAGGACCCCAGGGCTTTTCGAGCCGCATCTCCACGACGATGCAATCCCAGGCTGGCTGATCATGACCATCTTCTTCTCAATCATCGGACCGCCTGCCGTCTGTCTCATTCTCTTTCTGCGATACATCAACGCCAAAAAGGTCAGACATCATACAGTCACTGTACTTGTCCTTGGTGATATCGGTCGAAGCCCGAGAATGATGTATCATACGGAGAGTTTTGCGAAGAATGGCTGGGAGACTTTCATGGTTGGATATGGGGGTGAGTTTTGATTTCCTCCCTTCCACACCGAACTTTTCTGCTTGAGTATATCTGGAATGTAGCTGATGGAATGCTATGAAGAGACTGAACCAATCCCATCCCTCCTGACCACCCCACACATTCATCTCCTCCATCTCCTCAATCCACCTCGACTCATCTCCTACCTCCCCTGGATCATCAGATCACCCATCCGGATCGTCCTCCAAACCATCTCAGTCATCTACCTATGTATCTTCAAGATCCCCTTTCATACAGAAGTCCTCATTGTTCAAGTATGTCTTGCCTGGTGATAGTCCCCAAGTCAACCTCGTAAAGTAGTCACTGACGTTCTCTGCCTGTAGAATCCGCCGTCTATCCCAACACTCGCTCTGGCGCAGTTCATCTCAGCCTGCACCGATGCCAAGCTCATCATTGACTGGCATAATACGGGATATTCAATCTTGGCGTTAAGGACTGGTGAGAAATCGAGATTAGTCAGATGGGCTAAGTCGTAAGTGGTGGTTTTGTATTTGTCAAAGATCAAGGATGAAGAGCTGC
Organism: Phaeotremella skinneri; assembly: GCA_001599695.1. Classification (NCBI taxonomy): domain Eukaryota; kingdom Fungi; phylum Basidiomycota; class Tremellomycetes; order Tremellales; family Phaeotremellaceae; genus Phaeotremella; species Phaeotremella skinneri. Next base: position 1,032,404 of record BCHT01000005.1, read on the forward strand.
AAAGTTGATGTGAGCTCAGGTTTGAGGAGACGTTCGGGCAAAGGGCGTGGGGACACCTCTTTGTCACTCAGGCGTTAAAAGAATATCTGGTCAACCGTTGGGACTTGCGGTAAGTGATCTAGCAACGATCATTATGAACATGAGTAAACTTTAGCTAACACAACGCAGAGGGCGGTTTGCGGTATTACACGACAGACCTCCTCCCCAATTCAAGCGAACAGAGCCGATGCAACAGCACGAAGTAAGTTCTTCTCTTTCAATGGATGTACCTTTGGGAACGAGATGGTAACATCATCTCAGCTATTTGATCGGATCTCACCAGAGCTACACCTAGACTCTCCATCCACTGCAGATGCCGCATTAACGATCTTCACCCAACCCTCCTTCTCCGGCCTCCCAGAACTCCGACCAGACCGTCCCGCCCTCCTCATCTCCTCAACCTCCTGGACAGCCGACGAAGATTTCACACCCCTTCTAACAGCCCTAGACACCTACCAAGCCTCCAAACAATCGAACCCATCCCTGCCCAAATTAATAGTCCTGATAACGGGTAAAGGCCCTCTTCGATCGGCATTCGAAAACGCTATCAAAGCCAAGGACCGATGGCAGGATATAACCGTTCGATGCTTGTTTGTCAAAGCTGTGGATTATCCAGTGCTATTGGGTTGTGCAGATCTAGGCATCAGTCTCCATTCTAGTAGTTCCGGCAGGGATTTGCCCATGAAGATCGTGGATATGTTTGGATGTGGGGTGCCCGTTTTGGCGAAAGGATTTGGGTGCCTCGGAGAACTGGTCAAGGATGGGAAGAATGGGCGGATATTCGAAACTGGTGAAGAACTGGGCAAACTGATGATCGTGAGTCTCTCGAGCTGAGTATACAAATGCCCAAGATCGAGAGAGTTGCACTGAAACAATGATCCAAACCAGGATTTACTACAAGATTTCCCAAAGTCGCAGAAGCTCGATGACCTCAAATCATATTTCGCTCCCCCTTCGTCCTCCTCTGGACGGGAGAAAGAGTCATACCCCCCAGGAGGTGAGGATGGAGAATGGACAAGCTGGGAGGAGAACTGGAATCGTGTCATGCAGAAGAACATCTTGGTATGGAGGAAGAAGACTGATTGAGTAGGGATGAGATACATGAAATGCATCGCATTGCGTCGCGCTTATGGGTACTTTTGTTGACGCACATGACGCGGTGCTCTTGTTGACGTCAATCAATCGTCGCAGGGTTGACGTAAAAAGACGATTAATGATTTAATTCATGCTTTGCTTGAACTCGTGGTTTCGGTGAATGAATATAATAGTCTATGAACCTCACTCGGCAGGTTTCATCTCGCTCATAGACAGTTAATGTGTCCCACAAGGTCACGAAGAGAATTCGTAAGATATGACCACCCGCTACACTCGTCGCTCCTCACAGACATAAGCGGACATCAGGACTTCACTACACCCAAATCCTATTCAGAACCAACCCCCCCCCCCCCCCCTTCCTCCCCCCCCCCCCCCCCCCCCCCCCCCCCCCCCCCCCAGCCCCCCCCCCCCCCCCGTCACCCACTCATTCTTTAACCTCCCCAACCGCACTCTTCACCCCAGAACGTTTAGGACTCTGGCTCTGATTCTGAACGACCAAATTCCGAATCCGGTCCGCAAGTTTCGAGACATCATTCGCACCTCCTTCACGAATTTTAACCTCCTTCCTAACTCTCGGTTCCGCTTCTAACTGCTTAGCAGCAGCAGCAGCAGGGCGGGCTGTCCCGGGTGCACGACCGGCTCGAACGGGTTTGGAGGGTTCATCGATTGGAGGAGGATTTGCGAGACCTAGTGGGCCTTGTCGTTTACCTTGGATTGGATGGCGGGGTTTGGCTGATGATTGGTTCGAGGGAGTTGGGGTTTGGTTCGAGGGGGTTTTGGAGGTGGGTTTGGGTTTGGGTTTGCGCCAAGAGGGTTCGTCTGTCTTGTTTGCTGTCGACGTCGGAGGAGCTATCGATTTGGGGGTAACATCCGTTGTAGTCGTAGACGGCGAATCATTCTTGGCAGCAGCAGCCGCAGCCTCCCCCTTTCCAGGAAGCTCAGGAGCCTTAGGCGGTGGATCCAACGTATCCGCCAAATCCTTCCCCGTCTCCTTAGTAAGAGGGACCCCGCCTCCCAAAGGCGGGAACTCCATCTCACTCCCAACAGGAGCAGGAGTACGCTTCGCATCCGCCTCGTCGAATGCCGCCCGAACCCCCTCAGCACCTACATCCCCATCGTCCGAATCCTCATCCCAAGCTCGATCTGCTGCCTCTCGTTTCTTTTGAGCTCGTTTTTCGTTTTTGATAGCTGATTTCGATTTACCAGCTGTCCCTCCGTTTGCGGTTCCGGTCGCGGTCGATGGAGAACGAGATGATCCGGCTGACGCTCCCGGGACCCAGCCTTTTCTGGCTTCTTGCTCGATTTGCCGAGTAGTCTTGAAGCGGCCTACGTCTTCTTGTGGTGTGAAACCTGGACGGACTTTGATTTCTTTTCGAACGCTGATGGTACCAAAATACAGTGGTCAGCTATACAATGCTAATACTTTGTAAAAGAGCGCAGGAAGTAGCTGGAGGCGTGAAATGACGAAAGGTAGTAGAAGGAGAGAGAGGCTTACGTCCCATCTCGACGTTTTGAGGCTGGGACAAGCCTTTCAAGCGTCCTTGGGTCGACGACGATCCCAGAGGTTGTCTTCTCGGGATTGAGGGGGGGTAGCGACATGGTCTCGCCAGTTTTCTTTGGTTATGGGGTTGCTGCTTGTCGATGAAGGAGAGAGTGAGTTGAGTGGGTTAACAATATCAATATCGGTGGAGCGGGATCAAATAATCCCAAGAGATGTGTGGCTATTAGCTAGCAGTGGTTGTTGATACCAGTGGTAATAGACATGCCATCTGCGAGAGGTGACATTGACGGCTATACAGACGAGCGAGTACGATGGTCAAGGAGCGGTGATGTGTAGGATGCAGTAATCGCCCGCTTGAGGGGAACCCTTGCCCCGTATTCACCTCACAAGTCAATCCCATTCCTCGTGGTACTCGAGAGCAAGACTATGATGAAATCATGCATGCTACTCTATCGATGTTTCTGGCTACACCACAGCCCTTCGTTTTACTCACAATGAGGACCCTAAAGATCGTCCTCACCCAGAACGCTTCTTCCTCTGCATCATCCATGCCCAACCTTCAGCGACTACACCTTGGCTCCAAACACTCTGCTCAACAGCAACTCCCGCAACGCCGCACTCCCCGGAGTCCCACAAATGACATACGGCAACAACTTCTCCTTCTCCTCAGCCTTTGGCGCCTTTGACTCGGGTTCCAGAGAAGGAATATTCCCGCCCTGAAGACTCTGAGACTTTGTCCGGTCACTCTCAGCCTCCTCATCCGTCCCCCTCCTATCAACCACACACATGCCTCTTGTGAGTTCCCCGATCCGCTCGACCTTAAACTCCCTTTGCTTGACTTTCCATCCCTCCGCTAGATTCCCCACAGATCCGCCAGTGGCAGCTTGAGCTATAGCATACCACACCGCGACGGGGTCGTGCATCTCCATAGCGTCTGGTAGTCCGAAGGAGACGTGCAGCCCTCGAACTCTGAGTAGCATGGCTGATACGAAATCTTGGAGTGGTGTTGGAGGGCCTGCAACGATTTTGTCGGGTAGAGGTTGACCGGCGATGGCAGGGTGGATGAGGTCTTCAAAGGGGATTTGATGGGGTGTGGTGATGTCTAATGGAGCCATGATGAGGTTGAAAGCCCCTTTGCGAACATACTCGAGCATCTCGGACGCTGCGTAGGGATCGGCGAAGCAGTTGAACTCGGATGAAGGGGACGTGTTTCCGGGCACATCGAGGGCTCCCCCCATCCATACTACTTCTTGAACCCTCTGGAATATTTCGGGAGATGTCCGGTAAGCTTTGGCAAGGTTTGTCACTGGGAGGCATGGGAGCAGCATCAGCGATGTCGTTTACGAGATCGATTTACAGTACAGCAATAGTATGAATATGGAGGGGATTAAGTTGAGCCCGTTTACTCACAAGGCCCAAGGGCGACAATAGTCACCGTCCCCTCCTCTTCCTCCTTCAAGATATCCAGAATAACCTCGTGTGCCGACTTATCGCTAACATCCAAATGTTCATGGGTCGCACCATCGTCCAAAAGAGGTGGATTGAAGTGAGGATGGGTCATAGAGATATTTGACAATCCATCCGGACCGTGCTGCATACAATCGTCAGCGAGCTACGAGCTACCCATCTCAAGATGGTAGCGCCAATCGGTTCCAAGTGAAGAAAGTGGAGTGACACCTACGAAATACGCAGCAACAGCTTTATCCCCACCGATAGGCCCATCTTCTCCCAGTGCCAGGATAGTCTTTTCCTGTCCTTGAAGTCTGGAGTATCGGGACGCAGCTTCGGGGATGGTTGCGACTTCCTGAGCGAGGAGGTGGTAGATCTTCAGGAGATTCTTGTGGGCGACTGGTGCATGTGTGTTACCTGAGGTTGTGGATGGGTAGTGATGATGGGCATTAGTATGATTGCATTTGTTGGTGTAACAAGAAGGCGACATTTAACCTCACCAAAAACAATGGAGATCGCTGCAACGTTGACCTCAGGCTAGGATGGAAGTGGGCTCAGTAAGAAACGTGCAGAGCTAACAAGCTCCAGCGCCAGACTCACCGAGGCAAGAGCGAAGAGAATAGCAAGAACGTCGTCTACTCCAGGACTGAGTGCATGTCAGTATGCAGCACTCGAGTAAAGACCGACAGAAAACGTACTCGGTGTCAATGATGATCTTTCTCGGCATGGTTGCGGGCGTGACGGGCTTGTGATGATGGGTTGCTTAATGGGGGACAAGCTAGGGAAACGTGTGCTGGTGCTGATGGTAGGATGACCGTATGGATAAGCAGGGGAATGAAGGATCGATGCAAAGAGACAAGAGACAAGAGGTAGAGATGGTGAATGGAGGTCGAGATAGAGCTTATGCCGGTCTCGTCGGACAAGATATTGAAAACAACCTCCACCTAGATTGTATCTCTCCTCTCTCTCCAAATCTCAGAATAACATCATAGCAAACTGTCACTCTATCACCCGCGTAACACGGGGATCAACATCGACACTGCTATCCGTATCGCCTCACACTGAAACAATCATGTCCTCAAGATAATTAACGACAATTACAAGACAGTTTCACCGATACTCATCATACAACAAACAACAAAGATGGCCGAACCCATGCTCCTTGCAGGAGCTCTGGAAAACACCCAGATCCCCCACCAACCTTTCCTCATCATCACGGAAACTACGACATTCTCTGGACTCCCAATCATCAGAGAGATCCTTCGAAGAAGTTTATCATCGTGAGTTTCTTAATCACCCAGAGGTTCCAGCTGGGACATCCCATAAAATTTCTGTACTAAATTGCATCCAGTCACTCCCCTACTCTACTAGTCACATTTTTGCATCCTCCAGAGGTCCTGCTATCCAAGGCTGGGGAATCGTCGAGGTCGAATTTGAATGTCCTAGATTTTTCTGCATCGATATCTGGTTTTACCGAAGTTGAGGATTCGTCGAACATTTCTGCAAATATTCTTTCAGCTTGTGAGTCTTCAAAAACAAGTACGATTATACTGGCATTTGCTGAGGTCTTTTCACTTGTCATAGACTCGTCCCTATCCTCCGGCACACAGGTGGTCATAGATGCACTCGACATTTTTGCAGAGGACTATTCTCCATCAGCTGCTTTGAAACTCGTCAGAAATGTATTGGCCGCGATCAAAACAGCTAAAGGTGAGATCGTTCCTCTATCTTTGATCCATGGTGAAAGACCACATCCTCCCCCAAGGCTTTCATACTCTTCTATTCTGTTTGAACTTAACAACTAACATGTTTCAGCCCCGTCTCGCCTGATCCTCCGCATCCCAACTCCTTCTTCCCTACTCCCCCACCTCCTCCCTCCAACACTCTCCCCGTCTCTAACACTTCTCACACCCCACCCTCCAAGCCTTCTCGAGCATCTCTCCAAGCTCTACCTAGTCCCCGCAGAGGCCAGTCCGCGATTCTGGCTCATCCTGGAGAACGCTGTGAAGCGGCGGACTGGCGTGGTAGAAGCTTTCAAGGGGGAGGTTGAAGGACTCGAAGTCGTGGGTGACTGGACGGATGGTGTTTCAAAAGGAGCGGGTGTACAAGTGCTAGTCCGAAAAGCTGTGGGGGGAACCAAGGGAATTTCTAGATCCCTCGAAGCTCTTTCGATATCTTCCGAGTCACCGGACTCGCTCTCCGTCGCAACACTGTCGACACTGATCGAGGTCAATCCCACGAATCTTCCTCCATCAACACATCTTTCAACCCAGATATCGACTCATCAGGATTTGAATTTACCATTCAATCTGAGCTTGACGGATGCGCAGAAACGACAGCGTTTGGGGGTCCCGCTGCCTTATGCTCATGAGGGGGAGAATGAGGGTGGGGTGGAGATGGCGCTTGGAGATCAGGGGATGGGATGGGATGAGGAGGACGAGGAGGATGATGAAGAGGTTTAGATGGTTGTTGGTTTGTGCTAGTAGGCACGGAATGCGGATCTCGAGCGAGGAAAACTGAAAAGAACAGCTCGAAATCTCCTCATTCAATGGTATCACCTCTCCATCCAGTCATCAGCGTCGATAACATACCCATTCATTATTATCAGATATCATGCATCACGGTGTCAATCCAAGTGGTATCAGTCTTCACAGGTATATGCTCCCACTCATCTGAGTGATGCAAGGTCGCCAGATAAGCCCAAAACCGCACCTCCTCACTCGCACTCCTCCCTCCTAAAGATTATAACAAAGCACGTTCCACCAAGGGTTCTAGACTACCTCCCCTGATTGTTGACACTCGCAGCAAAGTTGGCTCCCCCCGTCCCTGGGACTCCAACGTCCGGTGTACTAGCCATCTCACTCTGTATCACCATGTCAGCGACATGTCACCATTGGCTGGACCTATCAAGAACGTAGAACAAGGAAACAAACCTGTTGTTCTCTGATCAAAGCATTGAATTTCTAATCAGAAAGTATTAGAACGAGCTCTTCATCGCCGATGAATTTCGCCATATTATGGTTACGGCCCAAGGAATACCAACTCACACCCCATAATGCGGCGACTGTCGTGAACTCCTTTCCAACACCGAAGACCTCCTCGAGTTTCCGGTTCAGTACATTGGTATAGGTCATTAGTTCTTCGAAGCCCTATCATTTGTCCATTAGTACACATTATCAATGATACCAGATAATCCTATTAGTCATGCTCAAGTAGCGATTGAGTCCCCGCCTTATTCGGGTTCATAGGCTAGACGTGACAACACGGAGGCGGTGGAAGGGAGGTAGCTCACACTCGAGATCTCGCCGACAAGTCTGTCTCGTTCGCGTTCGAACGGGGAGTCCTGTGCTTGGGAGAGGGTATCAAATGCTGTGGACTGACGAGCGAGGGCCATTGTGAGTAAGGAGTGAGGATTCTTGTCGATATCAATATATCAAGGGAAAGAAACAGTCTTGAAAGGGGAGACGCGTCTTTAACTGGGGGGTGTATATAAATATATACATACGGAGTTTGCGGGGATGTCCGATATGACGCTCCGTTCATGATGTTGCATTCTTATATTATATTATTACCAGTCCGAAGAGAGAGTCGTTGACGCTCTTCTCAATCATCATCCCCGAGCTACCCATGTCGCTCCAATCTAGAGCAGCAGCTCACAAAGTCTCTCTGCAAGATGTCGAGAAAGCTCCTCTAGTTGATTCCCAGCCCGACAGCTCCGGCATCAAGGACCATCCCCGTCCAGTCACTCGCCATCGAACGCTCCTCAAGCTAGCCGCACTCTCCCTCCTCGCCTTCGTCTACTGGAGCTTTCTTCCCAAATTGGAATTCCCATTCCCAAAACCGACCCCACCACCCACTCCAGAATACATCATTGAAGGCTTGAAACAATGCGAGATCATTTCCAGACCCCCACCCCATCCTACTCCCTATACGGCGGAGCGTGAAACCTCCGACCGATTCGTATCCGGTACCAAGCCTGTTTATTTGAAGAATGCAACGCTATGGACTGGAGAGAAGAAGGGGGAGGAGGTTTTGAAAGGTGTTGGAGTTTGGTTGGAGGGTGGGGTAGTTAGGAAGATTGGGAGTGAGGAGGATATGCAAGCGCTCAAAGGTGGGGAGTATGAGGAGGTCGAATTAGGAGGAGCATGGGTTACACCAGGGATCGTAGATCTGCATTCGCATCTTGCGGTCGCCGCTCTCCCTGCACTCAGAGGGTCTGACGATACCGACTCGTATAAGGCTGCTGTTTCACCATGGCTCAGGTCGCTTGACAGCTTCAATACTCATGATCTGTGAGTTGCCCATCACCTCGGCAACCTTTGAGAGTCATTTTCTCCTTTGCAGCGCACATACTCATAGTATCGTCCAGGGCATTCAATCTCTCCATCGCTGGAGGGATCACCACATTCTTAGCACTCCCAGGATCAGCTGGCAATATCGCCGGTCAAGCCTTCGTTTTCAAGCCTCGATGGACGTATGAGAATACTCCGCGAAGTATGCAGGTCGATTCTCCCTTTGTCATTAATCCTAAAGGGAATGGGACATGGGAGAGGACTCATTCCTGGCGACATATCAAGCATGCTTGTGGCGAAAATCCGGGCCTCTTCTTCGGTAACAACCGTATGGATTCCGCCTACGACTTCAGAAGGGCTTACACCGAGGGCAAGAAGCTCAAGGATGAGCAAGTGGGTACATAAAATGGTCACATAACGTCTCTTGGTACCTGAGAACCCCACTGATTCTCCACTGAACACTTAGGACCGATGGTGCGCCTCGCCTACTACCCAGACGTCTCCTTTCCCGACGTCCCTAGAATGGGAAGTCCTCGCCGACGTGATCAGAGGGAACGTCAAGGTCAACATTCATTGCTATGAGACCACCGATCTCGACGCTCTCGTTAGAATTTCAAACGAATTCCAGTTCCCCATCGCGGCCTTCCATCACGCGCACGAGACCTATCTCGTTCCCGACCTTCTCAGGCAAGCTTGGGGTGACACTCCACCGGCTTCGGCCATGTTCGCTATCACTGCTCGATACAAGCGAGAATCTTATCGGGGTTCCGAATTTGCGGCGAAAATCTTAGCTGATGCTGGCTTGGATGTCGTGTTGAAGTCCGATCATCCAGAAATGGACTCGAGGTATCTGGTGTACGAGGCCGCTCAAGCTCATCACTATGGACTCAACTTTTCGTTGGCAATGTCGAGTGTTACCACCACACCTGCTAAAGTCATGGGAATGGATCATAGGTTAGGATATGTTCGACCAGGATACGATGCGGATCTGGTCGTTTGGGACAGTTTCCCTCTAGCGTTGGGCGCGACTCCGAAGCAGACGTATATCGATGGGATTCCTCAGATCATCCATCCTCATGTCACCGCCAAGCCGGAGGAAGCTCAAGAAATCTCCCCCTCAGGGGAGTACGAAGAGGAAGCCAAAGAAGCTGTGATGAGCCGCGGTGATCCGGATTTGTGGCCCAAGAAATCAAAGAAAAACATCATCTTCCAGGGTGTCAGCACTTTATATCACGAGGGTGCTGTAGCGCTGGCGAATAGCGACGGCAGCAACGTTGATGTCGAGGCAATGAATGGAAGAGGGGTAGTGGTGATCGAAGATGGGGAAATCACCTGTGCTGGGAGGGATTGTGTCGTTGAGAATGGTCTCGACTTTGACGTAATTGATCTGAAGGGCGGATCGATTGCCCCCGGTTTGATAAGTGTGGGAAGCGATATGGGCCTGAGCGAGATCAAATTGGAAGAGGTGACAGCGGATGGGGTAAGCTTGATCGTTGCTGCTCGACTATCCCTTCAACCAGATGAGCAGCTGACAGTCATTCCCAACCTTTCAGAATGCCTACGATCCCCTATCAGGACATGAGGACCTCACAGACGGTCTCCTAGTGCACGCAGTCGACGGTGCGCGCTTCGGAGGGAAAGACGAGCTCCTAGCCTACAAGTCCGGAGTAACCTCCGCCGTCGCTTTCCCAATCTCTTCCTCCCTGTTCGCAGGGCTGTCGTACCAATACTCCACCTCAGCCCGACACCCCCTCTCGCCCCATGCCATTCTCAATCCCAAAGGCGCCCTTCACATCGCTATCGAAGGGAATCCGAAATTATCGATTTCGACGAAGATTGCCGTTCTGAGACGTTTGCTTCTAGGTGAATATGGCGCGAAGAACGAGTTGACGAGGGCGATGAAAGATGTGGCGAAAGGGTCGTTGAGGTTGGTGGTCGCCGTTAGTCAGGCGGATGTTATGGCTGCACTGGTGAGACTCAAGGAGGAGGTTGCGCCAGCTATGAAAATGACCTTCATGGGTGGCGAGGAGTCATGGATGGTGAGTGATTTCTCCAGTCAGGCCCTCTGTTTCCCTATTAATGACAAACATTAACCAAACCCAGATTGCCGACTCCCTCGCAAACTCCTCGATAGGCCTTATAGTCCCAGCCCGCCCTTTCCCCCTCTACTGGTCCATGCAAAATATCCTCCCAGGTCCACCCCTCTCCCACCACACCCTAGCATCCTATCTAACCTCTCACGGCGTACTTGTCGGACTCAAAGTTGAGGAAGCATGTTTCGCCAGGAACACACGCTACGACGCTGCTTGGGTGTATTCTTCGTCTCCTCGTGGAAGTCTTGGGAAACGTGAGGCGCTGGGGATGGTTAGTGATAATTTGGAGGTGCTTTTGGGATTGGATGGGCACTCGCGGGGGAAGAGTTGGGTGGCTTATGAGGGGGATTTGTTTGGGTTTGGAGGGAGGGTTAGGGCTGTTAGAGCTCAGGGGAGGGTGGAGGTTGATCTGTTCTGAGCGGTGAGGGTGGAGAGGGGGTTTGGGTTCGTCGGTGATGTGCATGATTCCTTATAGTGTATGTGGTTTTTGACGATTTGTGATTTATCGATGAGAGCTACGACGAGAGCAAGGACAAGAAACAGAGGGAAGAAGCGAATCATAGAATCAATCATCGATATCAATAATGTACAATGCGATACTAGCTTCATGCATGTAACCCATTCTGTATCATACGCTGTACGACTGAGATGAGTTACTGAAAGTCCATTCCGCCCCATCCGTCGAACCTCCTCCACCTTTCTTCCCTGTATTAAATCATCGCCCCTCCCGCTCCCAACAAGACCCGCCACACAGCGCAACTTCAGACTCATCAAGCCGAATGTCCTTCAATGCTATTAACAGGAAACTGATTAAACGAAACTACTGGGATGTATGGAGTGTCCGTGTGTGGTATTTCGATCTATACGGATATATAGTTATATAAACTGGTTTGGGGGAGACTGATCGAGTATGCAAAAAATGTCCGTAACGAAACATGACGGTCCGAAACTTATAGAAGGAGAGCGCCGACGATACCTAGTATCGTTGTTAGGCCTATTACCGGGAGGGAGAGAGAGAGGGTGAGGTCGGCTGCTGATTTTGCGGCGCTCGACGAGCCTGTGGCACCCGAGGAGCTCGCCGAGGCTGTAGTGCTAGGAGTTACTGCTTTTATTTGTGAGGAGGGGAGGACTGCGTTGGTCGATGTTGGTTGGGTTCCGAGTTGGCCTGAGCCAACCATCACAAACTGGGGAGAAGGTCAGCCCAAGATCTACTCTGCGCACATGAAGAAATTCAAAGAGACTCACCTCTCCCTCTGACGGGACGCCGTTGACGACGACAAAGAACAATGCTGGACCAGGTTGGAACAGGTTGGGATTGGGAGGTAGCTGGCTGACGTGGAGCGTCGAGTTGCCAGTAGTCATATCAATTGTGTAGGACGAGTTCAATTGCATATACCGGGTTCCGAATGAGATCACATGGGTAACGAATGCGCCTATATCACGAACGAGTCAGGTCATGTACAATGAAAAAACTAATATGTAACAGCATATACAACTCACCTCTGATAATAACAACCTTTGCGGACTGGACCGTTGCCTGGTCGGTGACTCCCGGCAAGACAAGGTCGAAGCCAGTCCCGCCGTAAGTGAGGTTCGTCGGCATACCAGTGTACGTAGGGCGTGTATGGGAATAGTACCACGGGTACCATCTCTCTACACTCGTCTTCGATCCCCATTGAACGGTGGTCCAGTCCTTGTTGGGGTTAGAGCCAGCCACAATAACACTGCCATCGGCCATCAGAGCCGCTGTCGAGTGGTACATCCTCTCGTTGGTCGTGGCGGTCAAACCGGTTCGGTTCCATCGTGTTCCGGCTGGAGCCGATGCGTTGTAGATTGCCGGCATATATAGCGGAGCTTGGCCATAAGATTGTCCTACACTGTATCCATCGTCACCATATCCGGCGGTTCCCATGGCTACGCCCATGCCCATCCAGAATGTCCCGTCGGGAAGCATGACGAACTGGCCCATAGATCTGCCCTCCAGCTAAGACAGGTAATGTCAGCATGGTCACCTCCAGCATCACAAGAAAGCCGCTCACCATGTAGTCGTCAAGAACGTATTGGGGGTTGGCGTCGTCGGGATTTATCCGGACGCAAGTATTATCGGCAGGGACAGCAGTGACATTGTATCCCGGTCCACCGTCAGTGCCCCACGTCGTAGTGTTGGATCCACCGCAGAACACGATAGTGACTTCATAATTATTGGCAGGCGTCAAAGGCAGCATGGCAGTAGCTGCGGATCCAGGATAGACCCGAGTGGCATAAGGCATATCGGGGAGGGATGTCGTCACCTGAGATGTGAGGTTGTAGAGGATCGAGAGACGAGAGGCTTGCATGAATAGTAGACCCGATGGCATGAGCCATGTCAGGGGGTAAAGGTTGACTGGCAGGGCGTCGGACAAGAACGGCAGATTGATCGCTGAGCCGTTACCCTTTGGTGGCCAGAACTCGTAGGTCGGATTGTCCTGCGCAGCAGTGTTGACATAGCCTCCATTCACGTCACCACCACAGACGATAACTGAACCATCGCCAAGAGCTTCAACCATGGGATACCAGCGTCTGCCGGTCATTTGCAGCCAGCCTCTGGTGTTTCCCGTGGTCGAGTACGAGACTTCGCCCTGGATCCACTGACATGATTCGTCGTCGCAAGGGTTCAGCAGTCGAATGGCGGTTCCTCCGTCGTTGTCGTCGTAGGCGGCCCCGGATGTTGTTGCGACACCACCTGTTGTTACAGCTGACGGATCCAGAGTCAGAGCCAGCCGATGAAACAGATCACGACAGCTTACGTTGGTTGCCGCCGAAAACGATCCACGTCCCATTTCCAAGTACAGCACCTCCCGCACAAAACGTATTCGAGAACACATCCATTGTGCGATCTATCCCGACTATCAGCCTGTGTCTGCTCCACTATTGGATGAGGCCAAGCTCACAGGTATTGTTGTTGACATCATACTCTACCGCCCATGCGGGATGCGTGCCGTACTTTCCTTTGATGGTGACAGGGTTGTTTTCTGTTTTGTCGAGAATGTACAGCTTGTTCTTCGTCCCGAGGAGCATCTACGGTGGCGAAAAATCAGCACAATTCCAGGGGAGAGGGGAGCGGGAATAACCCAATAGACGCCGAAATGCCAGATGGCAAGCTGGGTCATTGCCATCTCCGGGGAAAGAGATCGGCGTTCATAACCCAGAAATGTTGGACTCACCATCTGGGCACTGATGCCCGAGTCGCCGACCATTTCATATCCCAGGATGTTAACCTGGCCACTCTCGTCCCTCTTCTTCGCGAGCCATGACTTGGCCACCGATGTCTCCCTCTGTTCAGGTTGCACGGACGACTTTGAGGGTACGGCAAAGGTGGATGTCGAGAAGAGGAGGGGGAGAAGGGAGAAGAGAGTGGCGAGGTGGAATATGGCCATGGTCATGTTGGATGGTGATCGAGAGAAAGGTGGATGTCAACAAGAGAAAGAGAGTGTTAGGGTGGGGTAAGAATGGGAGGGAGAGAGGGAGGGAAGGGGGAGTACGAGGCTCAAACGGGTTTTGATGCCCCGAAACGCCAAGTGGGTTGTCGCTTTGTTGGTTGGATCAATTTGGGGTGGGTGAACAGCGAGATTGATCAAAGGAGCGCTGTATAGCTTCCACCCTTTGACACGGAGTGACCTAGTTTGATCTCAATCCCGGACCTTGTGTCGATATCGTCCTCGCTATGATGATCCGGATGATTCCGAAAGGGACTGGAAATACAGAAAGCGGTGTGGTCGATGCTATTATTGGCGGAAGCAGGGACAATGCGGCGGGAAATAGGAAAAAGGTGGGGGCGGAGGCGGGGAGGGGGATCGAATGCCCCGATGCTATTATGGAAGAGAGGAGGAGGAAGAAGATCGACCGATCAGTTTGTTGTAGAACAGAAACAAGAATAAGAAGACACCGAATCTAGGAGAGGGGGTGGCAAGGATAACTAGGCAATCCAGCCGCTGCAGACTGAGGCTGTGTAGCCATGACATGTTTAGTGTATCCTGCACCAAAATCTCGTACCAGTCCAGCCTAGCTTTCGGCCAATAGCCGCAAACCTCTGTTCGTACGTACGAGACCAGCGGAAGAACCAGTGTGGAAGCAGAGGGAGGAGCTGGGAGGGGGTGAAGGGGGTGGGTGGAGGGAAGCAAAACCTAACTTACCCAATCGCCGATCAACAAAAACCGACAGTGGATAATCCGAGGTGAAGCCGACCCGATCTGGTTTTATTTGTTGGTGACCAAGTTTTCGCAGTACAGAGTTAAGAGAGAGTGGGAATGGGAATGAGTAGGAATGGGAGGGGAGATGGGCTAAATTTGGATGATACGAGGATACTGCGTGGGAGAAAATGGGGGATCGGGTTGAAACGAGGGTACACTTTGTTGACTATTTTTCTTGAACTAGGTCTAACTACTTATGCAATATCAATAACAATATCGATGTCGACGTCGATATCGTGGGTAAGATGAGTGATTATACGATACTTTCCACTTTCCTACTAAACTACCAAAGACCAAAGACGACCGTTGTCCGGTCTACCACCTTCATTCTTTCATTTTGATCTGTACATGTATGGCCAGCCAGACTCATGAAAACGTGACGCACAGCTCGGCTCGGATCGTACACCGCCACAGCCTTTTCTTAGCATTCTCTTGCATTTTCTGCCCTATGATCCCATCCCTATCTCTCCGCCCTGTTACCCCTATGGCTATGTAAGGGGGTAAGAGTAGAATCCGGAAGACAACTACGGGAAACCTCCCGTACCCTGTACCTGTACGCAATGCCGGCAAGTCAAGTTACCCGGGTGGGAAGGTAAGGGGGAAGGGGAAGGGGGACAGATCTAATTTACCCGATAAGGATGACAGACGGGGGTTGGATACGTCATCGCTTTCTTTGTCTTGTACGTACTTCTATTAGATAAACAGTCGTCTTATTCTTATTACAAAAGATCTCTTGGCCGGCAATGTGGCAGTTGTCATTTGTCATTGGTACATGTCATGATGGTAGAGAACGCATTCCGATCCATCGGTATAGTTTCATAGCAGCAAGAGCACGTAGTACCAAGAGGTGTTGACATGCCATGTTATTCTTCGGGTATTTTCTTCAAAACATCCTATCCGACCCGAGACGTACGTACACCAATCAGTGCGATCGCCTTGGACTTGTTGACATAAACATACCCCCCTGTAATGTAACTAGCTCGTGGGGTGGTTCGAGCCCCTTGGGTTGGTCTCATACCTGCTTCCGATCTGCTTGGCGAGATGGACTCAGTGTAAGACGAGATCCACGAAAGATGCAGATGCAGATGCAGATACACATTCTGCAGACACAGAGCGAGCAAGAAAGCAGGAGAGCAAGACAGGCAAGGTACGAAACTATGTTTGGATCCGTACATGCGACTAGCTACGTTAGCTTAGACTGGACATGATGCTACCTACCCTTGGTTCATAACCCCTATAAATGGAGTGTGATATGCATAGTCTCATGGCTGGTACCATTCTTACGTCCCTGCCAAAAGTAGATGTCCAATGTCCTCTCACATGCCACAATCCGTGTCCACCTGTTACAGGTACTTTGTACTCAGGATCCAGACACCTATTCCGACAATTCATGCAGAATATCTCCGAACCACCACCTAATCATCCTCAATCTCCATCGTACTCCCTTCAAACTCCTCCCCCTCCCTACGTGAAATCTCCAACCCCCCATCCCCACTCCCATCCAGGACAGAGCTCATCCCACTAACCCTCCCTCTCGATCTCCTCCCACCCAGCTCATCCCCTCTTCCTGTCCCAACACTCCGTCCACCAAGTGACGGCGATGGTGAAGTTGCTGGATGGACTGAATGACCCCCTGCCTCTGATAATGACGATGGATCCAGTTCGATAGGTAATGGTCCAAATGATGGGTTCCCCTATCACCCTCTTTTAGTAGGAGATCGCAAGAGATAAGGAGGACTTACCTTGGGAACGTTGAATGGATCGAGATCAACACTCTTTAATACCCCTGGTAAACCTGGTAGAGTCTCTGGTCCTAGGTCTTCTACCTGTTCCCTCAATGCCATTTCAAGAAGCACGGTAGCCATGGGATCCTGCGGGGCGAGACCTAGCGCCTGGTGGTAGAGTTTTATGGCTGTTCGCGGGTCACCTTGCAGTTGGGACAGGAGCGCGAGCGAGGCGTAGGGAAGGGGGTTGGTGGGGTCCAGAGAGATGGAGGAGATGTAGGATGTGTGGGCGGAGGGGTAGTCGCTGCGGGGTTGTCAGCTTTTCCGTGTGCACAGATAGTTCTTGGGATGAGACAATTGGGATAGCGCAAAGCTGTGAGGTGGATAGATGACTCACCCCATCACACGATAAGCATGCCCAAGATTGCAATGAGTGGCTGCCCATATAGAAGGAAGACCCTGCATCTCCTTGGCAGTCCGGATCGCTTTCTTGAAGTAAAATACCGCTTGAGCGTATCTGCAGATGTACAAGGCGCGTCAGCATAAAACTCCTCATACAACAGCCATCGTATTCGTTATCTCCCGACCAGGAATCATATACTGCGAGCCACCCATCCCTTCTCCTATCTTGTCAAGTCTTGTCAGAGAAATTACCAACTCACGCCTCCTTATTATAGCAAACCACTCCAAGCTCGTTCAGCAACAACGGGTCACTAGGCTGGATAGCCTCGGCAGCGTGGAAATACTCTTCAGCGAGGTTCGACGCGCTGAGCTGGAGATGCTCCATTCCGATAAACAGGAGGGGCAGATGGGATCTGTAAGGCAGAGATAAGACGAGAACACGACGTTAGCACAGGTGTTCCATCGCAAGTGCTTATTCCCTCGTCATCGGAACGCGCTTAATAAGGTGAGATAAAACGCACCCCTGGAACAACCTTGCCGATGTCGAATACGCCGTGATAGCATGATCATGTTCTCCCTCGTATGCGAACGAATGCGCAAAAGCTATCCAAGCCGGGGCGAATCGCGAATCGATCAAATTGGCTTTACTGTGAATCAAGTCAGTCGCTATACTTATCTCATTGCCGTTGGAGACAGCACATGAATCCCACCTAAAATACCGACGGGCTTCACCCCACCGCTTCCCGGAGAAATACCATAATCCCACAGCGTACCACGTACTCGCTGCTTGTGGGTCCTGCTCCACCAGATCGTGCGCTAGCATGAAGAGGGAGGATCGGAGACGATGGATGTGGTGCATACATGCTAGATGGAGGGGGAGGGCGGCTTGATGTCCTGGAATTCGTGCTAGGATCCTGCAATGTGGTCAGTTTCTGCTTACTGCTAGGATTTTTGAGGGTGAATGACGATGATGTGAGATGTCGAGATGGCGTAATTGCTTAATGTATGGAGACGGAGATGAACTCACTTGGAGGTGACGACATAACACTCCTCCCATTTGTATTTGGCGTACAGCTCATCGGCCAATCCCACTAGTACATCACAATTTTCACCCAGTCCATACAAGTCAGTAAGTTCTGCTCGAGCTTTCGTAATTTCCTGGACGTGGGTATCCTACAAACGAGAATAGTGTCTGTCAGCTGGAGATACCGACTTACGTCCTCCACTCCTAGGTCTCCCAATCAATGCATCGAAGTCTCATGCCAGTGACTCACCTTCTTCAATTTCGTTATGTAGATCAATTTCACAAAGTTCGCATTCTCGTCAGAGAGCTGGGACCTATAAGCTAGATGTTGGACGAATTCCCACTCTATATTTGTCTGTGATCAGCTTCTTCTCAGACACCAACGGTGATCGTGCCCTCTCGAAGCTTGATGCTAGATCAAAGTCCAAGTACCCGGACGACGAGAGTAACCTACCCTCCGCCGCTGCCATCATACCACCTTCTACGAGTTCCCTGAATGCCTCATAATTCTTCACATCAAGCACCAAGGCCTCCATAAAGGCTTCTTTTGCTAGGGCGAAAGATGATAGACGGAGATGGAGGAGACCGCGGAGATGGCATATTGAGGAGTGGAGCTGGAGAGATGATGTTGGATGTATTATGAAACGAGAACAGTAGAAGTCCGGGTTTGAAGGAAAGATTGGTGTCAGTATGAGCAGTACCTGAAGCGAATGGCAGTCGGAGCAGTGAGGTAGAATTTTAGAACCTACCTTGATACCCTCATCAGGACTGGGTAGCTTCGGGTCATGTACACCTGAGTACAGCGTTGTCAGAATATACAGTCCACTTGCAAATGAAATGCACGCACCAGACCCTCTGAAAGGATCAGATTCGCCCAACAACTCCAACGCCTCGTGATATTTCTCCTGCTGGACCTACAGAAACAGAGTAGTCGTATCAGCCATCGTCTCCACTCCTTCCAAGAATTATGAAATAACTCACCAAACACTGAGCAGCCAAATATCGACAAGCCAAACTCTCATCCACCAATCTCCCCACGACTGCCCGATTATGATCCGGGAGGACGAACCCAACCCGCCCAGTCTCCTCAGCGTGTCCCTGTTCGTCATCGTCTACTCTCCATCTACCTTTCCCCTTTCCGTGCGCGCCAGCCTCGTCAGACGTGTGTTCGCCGTTTGATGGTGAGGGGCGGAACGGTTTTGCCGGAGGTTGGGGAAGGGGATCGGTGAGGAGCTTCTCGGCTCGGAGGTAGTGGCCTGTAAGGAAGTGGGTCTGGGCTAGCCAGAAGGCGTCGTTTGGATCGGCTAAGATCGTTTACATTATCAGCTGAAGTCATTCAACATGTGATGTCATATGTGATGCTGGGTATAGGCTCTTCGAAGCACAGGCCTGGAAGACGACGACCTTGAACCCACCTGTCCAACTCAGGATCTTGTCACCCCAAAAGGCAGCCGTTTCGTAGAGGTGCTGCATGATCGCATCGTGTCTCCAAAGTCTCATCGAGTCCACCATACTCCATGTCCGCTCCTCCTCCTCCTCGTCTTCGTCGTCGTCGTTCTCCCCCTGCCCTACTCCTGGGGCTATTTCCATCTCGACGTCGGCATGATGATGTCCGCTCTGAGACGAAGCTCTTCCTTCATCGATTTGGTCGAGCTCCTCGGCTCTAGTGTTCTTCCGCGGACTGGATCTTCTCGTCAATCTAGCATTAGACGATGAGCCATTCCCATTCCCATTCCCATTCCCGTGATTGGCTGTTGAAGACACCGAATCTCGATATCTCGGCGTAGCTGGTGACCCTATCCTGGCAATCGGCTCAACATACCCAGCGGTCCTACTACTTGTCGATCCCCTCCTGGCAGAGCTTGCGGATCTCATTCTGACTCGCGGAGATACCTGGGCGAGACCTCGATTACCTTGTTCTGCAGCTTCCCGCAGTGCGGAGGATGATGGGTAAGGTACAGCTACACCCGAGGCAACCAAGCGCGAAGCATTGCCATTCCCGGTTCGCCGTGGATAGGAGAAAGAGAAGGATCCCTCAGCATCTGTGGATGTGGTGGAGATATCTTCGACCTGTAGATGTTGGGGGTCTAGCAATGCTTGAGGGGCGAGAGAGAACGAGTTGGACAGAGAGGATCTTGCAGGGAGTGCTCGACGTCTGTAGGATGCTGGGGGGGTAGGTGTCGAGGTCGTAGGGTTCGGAGGGGTGAACATGGAGGGTGGCATTGTGGTGGGTGGGTGTGGAGATTATCTCTTTCTCCCTTTTTCTACAACCTCTCAGCTCTTTCGTTACTCTGCTGAAGACCAACTTTTAAATGGATGCTCAACACGTCCACAACACGCGAGACGGAAGCAAATAATAAGGGAGGACGGAGATGTGATCTATCTCCCTTGACCATCTGCTTATGCTTATGTAATACATTCCACGTACCTGTCGCATTCAAGGCCGATCTAGGCCAAGATTAAAGCTGCTCGGGAGTTGCGCCTGACAGGATTCCTCGGCTGATGGCTGGCCGAGATTGCCAGACAAACGCCCTGAAGCAACAGGGCAGGAGAGGAGAGGAACAAGGGCGGGGGTGAGCCGGGTGCACGGATGCATCGACGCCACATGTCCCTGATGGGCTGTTGGGTTGTCTGTTGGTCTGTGCACTCTCGGCTGGGGCTAGCGCGGAGGGGGAGGGAGGTCTGTGCAGCTGTGGGTCGTGGGCCTGGGGTGCCACGCTAGCGCGAGAGCCGAGTGTATTGTGGGTGTGAGAGTGGGATTTGGGTTGGGTTGTGGCCTGGCATGCTGGCAGCTGGTTCGATTAACTTGGAACACGTAGAAAGGAAAGGGGGAGACAAGTCAACGCTAAGCTAGCTAAGCTAATTCCACAACTGCCTCTCCTTGCTGTTGCTACCTCTTTCTAATACCCATCCCATCTTTTCTAATCCCCATCCCATCTTTTCTAATCCCCATCTATTCCTACTCGACTAACCTCCCCTCTCCGCACCCCCCTTTGTCCTCTGGTGCCCATTCCCATTTGCCATCGCTTCCTTTCTATCTCTCTCTCACCCCCCACCCCGCTCCGCCGTCGACAGCCTATCTACGACGTAATCGAACACTCACATCGCCCTCAAACGTAGATCTAAACCAGCTTGCAAAGTAATTGCATACACACGCGCACTATGCAACCTCCGATCTATAACGTGAGTTCACCACAACCTCGCTGTATCCTGCCCCTCTCCCCTACCCCTATCCTGTCTGCCCATCCTACCCCCCCATCCCACTCCTCCTATCCATCAACATCCCGCACACAACCCATCGCCCAAAGGTATCCCAGTCGTCCTCTCCATACCCGCTCGTCCATGTCACACATAGGTTCTAGGTCGCTCAACTGACAACGACTGTTCTCTTCCTTGGTAACTCCGTTTCTTGCTCGTATATTCGCACCACCACCGCGGATCTTCGTCCTTCGATTGCCCTTACTCACATCCCCACACCACACATGACGTATGATCAACAGCATCATCGACTCGCCCCAGCTCCCGCATCCTCCTCCAACCCCGCGATCCTTTCCGGCGGCTCCTCGCGTCTCGGAGATTTTTTCGAGCTCATCAAAACCGAGTTCGAGAATGTCAGTCAGGAGGGTAATCACTGGAAGGCTCAGCGGGACGAGTACGAGAACAAACGTGAGTCGACATATGGTTGAAGCATGGGGGAGAAGGGTCTACGGAGATACGCTGGGACGATGTTGGGCAACAGATTCCCTCGGAGATATGTTAAGGGCAGACGATGAGGAGATCTGCACATGGCCGTGTCTTCTATGGATGGGCCTGACGACATTGGATGTACTAACCACCCCGTAGTCCAACAACAGATCCATGAACTTGGTCTGATTCGACAGTCCCTCTACGACCTCGAAGCTACCCACGCTAAAGTTCGGCAAGAGTTAGTCACCTTCCTTTCATGACCCCGCTATCGTCCATTGACAATATTGACAAAATGATTCCCCCAGATACGAGACCGAAATCGCTCGACTCCGACGGGAACTAGATAGCAGAGGTCCTCCAGGTCCAGGTGGTCCCACACCCAATTCCCCGCCAGTTCTTCCTGGTCCAGGAGGCGCGGAAGGGGAACGCGGTCCACCAGCTTATTTGACCGCCCTACCTGGACCTCCATTGAACGGCAGCGAGCCCGGTGGATGTAAGCTGCTTCCTCTCTACCATGAGACGCAATCTGTGAGACTGTCGACTAACGCTATATGCAGCCCGGTCACCTTATCCACCAGTATCAGGCCCCCGTCCCCTGTCAGCAGAGCGAGATCGACGAGATAGAAGAGAACCTGAGCGGGAACGGGCACCTGGCACACAAGCAGTCGTCCCAGCCCAGACCACTTCGCCTCCCGCATTACTCTCCGACCTTGACCCTGAAAACGTATCGAGGGAGCTGAAAAAGGAGGGAAGCGACTGGTTCGCGGTGTGGAGCAGTCAGACCAAGAGACAATTGGATGTTGGGTTGGTTCACACCCTGGTGCACGAAACGTGAGTTGGTTATCCTGTTGGCTTGATACTGGCACAGCGGAAGCGGGTAGCATGTGGTCCAGGCTCAGCCAGAGTAGAGGCCGACCAGGAAGGGGGCGACCTGTTCAAAGGGGAGGAATGCTGACCTCGTACTAAGTGTCGTGTGCTGCGTCAAATTCTCGATGGACGGTAAATGGCTAGCAACAGGGTGTAACCGAACAGCGCAAATTTACGATACCAAGACCGGCGCCAAGACATGGTCAGTAGCTTTATTCACCTTGATTCCCAGGTTCTGCCCAGACGCACAACACCGAGTCCGAATGACAGAACTGACCATCGGTTTCTAGTGTTCTCATGGACGAAGCAGCGACACGGACGGGAGACCTGTATATCCGAAGTATCTGCTTTAGCCCGGATGGAAAGTACCTAGCGACCGGGGCGGAAGATCGACAAATCAGAGTGAGTTTGAGGTCCCCCTCACGGTACCTAGATTGCCACTGATGTTCTGTCATTCTTCTCAATAGATCTGGGACATCAAACAGAAACGGATTCGCCACCTGCTCCAAGGCCACATGCAAGAAATCTATTCTCTCGATTTCTCGCGAGACGGCCGTTTCCTGGTTTCCGGATCTGGGGACAAATCTGCTAGAGTGTGGGACATCAATGAGGGGAGATGTGTGTTCGACCTGAGAATTGAGGACTTTATTCACAATGAACATGGACCTATTGATGCGGGCATTACGTCGGTTGCTCGTGAGTGGTCCCTCTCTCCCGTCTAATCTATCTTGTCTGGGAGCGTGACTCACCGTTCCGCAGTGTCGCCCGATGGGAATCTCGTTGCCGCAGGAAGTCTGGATACGATGGTCCGAGTCTGGAATGTCCAGACTGGTCAGCAATTGGAGCGACTCAAAGGTCACAAAGATTCGGTTTACAGGTGAGTAGTGTTTATTTTTACATTACGGTGCTGGCAGAAAGCGGGAGCTGACAGGCCTCGATTCCGTAGTGTCGCCTTCTCCCCAGACGGAAAATGCTTGGTCTCCGGTTCACTAGATCGAACCCTCCGAGTTTGGGATCTTTCGGCGACCCAACGAGCGGTGGAGAATCCCGTTCCAGGATCGAAGGAAGGGGCGGAGAAGAACTTGGGGGTGTGCGCGTCGACGCTGAACGGCCACAAGGTGGGTTTTGCTTTTCATGTCTTTATAGACGAGATTAGGGTCATGAATACTGATGTAACAATTTGCCTCCTCGATCGCAGGATTACGTCCTCTCCGTTGCCATATCCCCCGACGGCCAATGGGTAGTCTCCGGGTCCAAAGACCGCTCCATCCAATTCTGGAACATTGTCACTGGTCAGGCACAGTTTATGCTCCAAGGCCACAAAAATTCCGTCATCTCTATCGACCTTGCCAAGAGCGGCGGGCTGTTGGCGAGTGGATCAGGAGACTGCCACGCTAGAATATGGAGTTATGGGCCACCTTAGGGGAGTTGAAGTAGGAAGCAGGGAAAGGTCTTGGAGCTGTTGAGTGAATGAGGCGATACAAAAGCGAATGCCCAAAGCATTGGTGTCGGAGCTTGAGACTCGACTTGAAGTTGCAGAGGAGTAGGGATGGGAGAGAAGTAAGCCGAAGCAAGACGACAAAACAGCGTGGTGGTAGAGCAGTTATAGGGATTCTGAGATTGATGAGCTACCATCCTAGAGCGTTGGTCTTTCTGCGTCTAGGACGTGAGTGATTTGATACCATACGTTACTGTACCGTGGGAAGTGGGTGTTGCCTGGTTGCTTAGTCCGATGTCCGTGTTAGTACATGGTCGTTCTGTGCAGATGCAGAATGCTTTTTGGTGTCTCAGTGTTCTGGATGCATGGGGCTATAGATGATATAGCTATTGTATCTATTGCATTGCATTGCATTGCATTGCATGACTTGGGATAGCGAAGATGGAGAAGAATGGTGGGAAAGCGGAAGAGTGCTGGTGAGGACGTGACTGATCTTGCCACCGAGTTGTTGTACTATACCATGATCCAGCTATTCTGTTCTTCACTTGTCAGACGTTATTCTCCACCTCCATCCCTCAGCACCTTCCCATCAGCCCTCTGGAACTCTCTACCGAACCGCCATTCCCTATTCATCCTCCCCATCACCTCCCTCTTCCCACTCGAACCAAACAAGATGAGTTGTATCCCCTCAAAGCCAAAGCCAGTAAAACGCTCCCACGCCCCTCATCTCCCGATCCGCCGCCCCCTAATCCCGCAACCAATCCAACACCTCTTCTCCGAGTCCCTAACCAATCCCATCCAACAAATACAGATCCTCCCACGAAAAACCCTGCTGCAATCCCTCCGCACCCTCTTCGGTAAACCCCCACCACCACCCCCAAAGACGTCCGGAAAAGTTCCCCTCCCCAAGAAATTCCTAGGTCCCTCCCATGAATTGCAATATGGATACATGATCATCGATCCGGATTCTATTCATCCTTTCCGTTTAGAGTTTACTGGGATTTCCGAGCCGCTCGGGACTGGTTGGAGACAGTATGGGCTTGGTGGGAATCCCAGGTTTTCTATTGAGCATGGTTCTGTGGTTGTTGAGGATAGACCGAGGGTTGAAGGGATTGAGATGGAGGTTTTGAATGAGGAGTTAAGGATGAGGGATAAGGGGATCGTTTCGAGGGATACAAAGGGACCTGGGGATTCGCCGCCGAACAGTCCTCTGCAGGAGGTGAAGGCCTCTACTTCACAGTCTGGAGAGGGCTCGTCAAGCCAGATACCTGTGGCGACATCATCCAATACTCAGGAAACGAGTACGTCGATTGTCCCCGACAAACCTTTGCCCGATATTCCAGCTTCACTCCCAGTGACCCCTAATCAACTTAAGGTCCCCCGTCCACCACCCTCAACAGCGCCGCTCTCTGTACAACTGAACTACCACTCGAATTACCTCTATCACCTACAAACTCTCCTCCACCTTACCACACTGTCCGTAAAGACGCTCCACATCTATCACACTGTCGCGGTAAATGTGTTGAAAGCGTACGAACTCCCGTCGTATGCTTTGAACAATAAGAGTAAAGAGTTGGACGCCTGGTGGGCATTCGAAGTACAGGTTATCCTCTCTGAACGAGATCGACTGAATAGTCGGATCGTAGAGAAAGAGCAAGAGTGGCTGTTCATTCTTCGACGTATGGGACGTCGAAATCCTGATGGTGAATTGAAGAAGATGAAAACCAGATTCGAGAAACGGATACAAGCATTGGATGTTTTGAAGTTACGTGGTTCCGCCACTACCTCTACCTCTAACCCCCGCCTTCCGCCTTCGGGATCCCGAACAACCCTAGCTAGTCGATTGACAGCGGCAACGTCCTCCACGACTATAGCAGAAGGTGGAGGAGGACGTCTGGTCCATATGGGTATCCCAGACTGGGTAGAGAGTCAGATCACAGCTCCGTATACCTGTACGGAACTTGAGGAAGCTGAGAGGGTCAATCGCTCAAGGAATACTCCCCTAAAAGACCCGATCGTTCCCTCGCGACGAGGATCTGCTGTGAGCTTCGGAAAGGAGACGGAAATCACTCCGGAAGAGAGTGACAAAGATAAAGATGAAGATGAAAGTAAGGTCCCAGAACAGGAACATACCTATCCTCCTCGACCGTCGTCTGCCAACGATAGGAGACCTGCACCTGCCCCTCCCCGACCGCAATCGCAGCCCACACCACCTCGTCCTAACCCCTCCACACCTGCCGATGCCACTTCCGCTTCCCCTTCCACACCAGCCGGATCCCGCGAACGTACCCCCCTAGGCGCTAAGAAACAGTATCCACACCATAGTCAGACAAAGCCCAAGGGTATCTTGAAGACTCCATCCGGGTCTCCCAACACCTCGACCCCGCCTTCGTCTGGCCAAAAGAAGAGCCGAAATCCGCAGTCCCAATCACCTCAAAAATCCCCCTCTCGATCACCGAGGAACAAGGATCTATCGAAGACTACCAACCGCGAGTTGCCCAACCAGGGACTAGGTGCACGCAGGAGTCAAGAAAAGCTGACAAAGGATTCAGAAGGGCAACACGATGAGAGGCAGGGAGGTCCAGGACGCCCGGAAGGGGTTAGGGAGCCCACGAAACAGGAGAATATTGGGGGACGCAAGGCGAGTTTAAGCCCGGGACGGGAGAGGTTGGGTAGCGTTAGTGAGGATTCGGAGTCCGAGGGGACGGTGAGAGAAGGAGTGGGGAGGAAGGATAAGGGCAAGGGGAAGGAGATTATGGAGGGCGAGAAGATGGGGCAAGGGAGCGGGATGAGGGTGTGAGTAGTATAAGAGGCTTTGTGTTATTGATGGGGCATAGTGGCTTGTAGACCTGAGTTGGAGGTACGGGTGTAGTAGTACGTGCTTTGTTAAATTATTTATGGGTGTCCTGTAGACTGTGTTTTGGGCTTTCCGTCGGTTTTGCGACATGTCGTTTGTTTTGATGTGGCTTGCGATGAATACCGTATAAACTGAACAAGTCAACTGGAGTTAAGAGCAAGCCCAGGAATCGTAATCGAATACCATATCCAAAGTGTACCAACTAATCTAACAACGTCTCATACCCTCCCCTCGCTACTATTTTATCCGCAGAGACTAGAAAATAACATCATCATCCTTCCCCTCATCCAACATATCCTTCCCACCCGCCTCCCCACCCCCAATCCCATCATCCCTATGCCCCTCAATACCCTCCTGCAACGCCGCTGCATTCTTAGCCGCCCGATTCTCCTCAGCCTGCGTGGCATCGCGTTTCTTCTTTCCTTGGACTTTCTTGAGTCGGAAGAATTCCTCTCTGATTCTCCCCGTTAGTATTTCTTTGGGGTCAGAGGAAGAGACAGAGAAAACCCCTGGACTCACCGGTCCATCTCGTCTAGCTCTGAGTTGATGTATTTGATGGTGTTCTCTAGACGGGGAATGACGACGTGTTCGATTGCGTTGACTCGACGGTTGGTTGCGCGGATGACTTCGTCTAGGATCGTGAATGCCGTCTGATTAGGTGTTAGCCCGCGATGTATGTATTTGGTTTGGAGAGACACGGGCTCCCAGAGTGCGATGCGAATAACTTTCCACTGGATTTGTTGAGGTGTACATGGCTTTGGGAGATGGGATGAGAACGCTGAGACTCACCTGCAATGATGCGAGCTCCACCAGAGTTCCTACAGCTTTCACATACGTATCCCTACATTTCTGGACCTGTTGACCACCTCGACTCAGACCCGTGAGATTGAAATCTAGATGCTCACACATCAGTATTCAACCACCCGCACACCTGGAATGACAGACTCCCAGAAACCTGGGTCGACAGATCGTAGCGGCTCTCAATCAAACTCACCATTCCCATCCTTGCTCTTCACACCTTCGAAGGCAGGGAGCACGACACCACTGACATTCTCTTGTCTCGCCTGCACAGTGTAGCTCGCTTTCTTGACGGATTCCTGGACTTGATACCCAATATCCCCGGCTGTGTAGGTGACCTCTGCGAGGGAGAATGAAGCGAGTTGAAGGACTCTGCCCATGAGTCTTTTAGCCTGGGATTAAGTAGGGTCAGCATATTCCTGCTGTGAAGTGGTACAGTGACACCAAATTTGCAGCAGACCTAACCTACCTCATCGACTTTACGGAGAATCGTCCTGAATCTTGTGGTGAGAGCATCCCGCTTTTTGGCGAGTAGGGAATGTCCTGTTTGAGCACCTTTTAGACGAGTCTTCGTGAGAGTCAGATTCATCCGTGTCGGGCTGGAGGATTGTCAGACGAAGTATTCCGGGCGTAGTGACAAGTGCGTCAGAGAGATATAGAGAAGGGGGAAGGACGTTGGTCCGAGGCAAGAGGGACATACAAGATCGATTCCCGTGGACCTGTTCCAGACATGATGGGCGAGTTGGATGGGGGTCTCCGATGGACCTTAGTGCTTCCTTATCGACTGTTCTAGTGTGCAAGGGCAAATGCGTCTATGTTATGGTGAAAGAGATAATAGAATGCAAGTGGAGATCATGAAATGGGGAGAGAGCAGCTACAGCTACCAGCTACCAGGAGCCGCGACCGGAGCTTTCTTGGCCGGCATTTCCAGATTTCAGGCCATCTCTTTCTATCTACCGTCTGCATTACACCCCGTTTCTTGTCTGCTTTTTCCCTCTCATCGGTACATGTCGATTTGTGAAGACCATGCGGAGCGATGACGAAGATGACGAGGATGATTATGATGAGGAAAATGACGAGGAAGAGGTGAGTTTTGATGGGGGCTTTTGCTAGCTTGACGGACCTGATCGTTTTTGTTTTTTGCAGGATGATGTTAGGGATCATGGGATGAATGGCGACAATGAGGACGAGGATGGGCAAGGACAGGGTAATGGAGAGTGAGTTACCTAGTCGTACTAATGCTTGGGACACGGTTGACACTGACTATCGGCGTTTCAGTGATGTATCTTCAGACGTCGAGACGGATGAGGAAGCTGGTGACGAGGAAGCTGACGGGGAGGACGACGACGAGGACGAAGATGAGGGGGACGGAGACGGGGACGAAGATGACGATGACGATGATGAGGAAAACGAGGACAATGAAGATGAGGATGACGACGATGAGCAGTCTGACGACGATGAAGCTGAGGATGTCGATATGGACGCTCAGCCGGATGGAGATGATGCTGGTAAGTAACGGTGTCTTTCAGTGAGTATGAAGCATAGATACTGACCGATGATCCCACAGCCTCATCCCATCCTTCACAACGCTCAGAGCCCCGAACACCAGTCCATCTTCCACCCCCACCACATCTCATTCGTCGAACCCTGTTCATTCCCTCATTTACAAAAACCTCTCTCCCTCCCACCCTCTCGATAGAAGCCATAGTCGGCATCCCTCTTCCCTCAGCAGTACACTCCATCGCAACATCAGCATGCTCGTCTTATCTCCTCACAGGGTCTCAAGACGGCTATGTGAGATGTTATGATTTCTGGCAAAGTGTCAACGGTGCACAAGTCATGACTGCTCAGCAGCGGAGTGTTGTAGGTCTTGGGGAGGGTGTCAGTAAAGCTGGTGTAGGAAAGGGATGGTGGAATTGTGAGGTCGACGGGATGGTCGGAGGAGCTGTAGGCAAGAGGGTCGAACCAGTTTTTAGCTTGGCATGCGAGGGTGATGGACTATGGGCGTTGGCAGGGACACAAGTGAGTGGTGTGGTATTACCATCGCATGACATAGAAATAACGCTACGTTAGTCTGGCCCGATCAACCTGTATACCCTTCGTCATTCGCCAGGGACTCAAGTCTACACTCTGAAAGGCCATTCCAATGTGGTATCTTGTATGTCGTTGTTACCCAATGAAAAGGGTCTTCTTAGCGGATCTTGGGATGGCACAGTTCGAGTGAGTGCTACTATCTTTGGATAAGACTCTGATTGACATATCTCAGGAATGGGATCTTAATACTGGACAAACTGTCCGCACATATCCTACCCACGGAGCGCAAATATCGTCTCTCGCGCTTCGACCCTTCTCGCCGCCTGCATCTCCCCCATTATCGACAGAAGGCGACCAGGAGACGACTGCCGAAGGTCGTGTATCCATCTCTATGGGACCGGATTTCTTCGATAAACCCAAAGAACCTCTCTCAGAGGAGCCGACGGTTGACGGCGATGCCGAAGCAGGGGTCGTAGGAGTGGACGGTGAACCTAATCCGGACAAAGCAGAGCTCAAATCTACCCCAGTTACAGCTGGGGATGTAGAGATGGCCGATAACAAGTCGCAAGACTCCTATGACCCGTTGTTTGACGAAGACGCCGAAGGCGAGGAAGTCCCCCCTTCCGGAGAAACCACAGCCGTTCCAACACCCTTCCCCACGTCCGGTCCAGCATCTTCTGTCGCTACAGTCAAACCACCTCTCAGCCTGGCACTGCCTTCGGTAAATGGCAGTAAACTGAACTCATCCGCTTCATCGACACCAACTCCACTATTCGCCCCGCCTCAAAGTAGCGGACCGTCAAGTCGCCCAGGCCCTGCAGCTGCTACTATCCCTGTTCTCAGTCCCGCTCGATACCAAGCGTTCTCGGATGATGTTTTGTTGACAAGCAGTATGGATGGTCAGGTTGTCCTGATCGATCGGCGAGTGCCTAACTACGAGGGTTCAAGCGGAATTGGAGTGGGACGACTGATGCCTGGAGACAGAGCTCCACCGTGGTGCATGTCGGTAGGTAGTCGTCCAATACTGGCATGGTGTCTGAACCTCGATGAAGTCAATTGCTGATGACAAACTAGGCTTGCTGGTCTTCCGATGGTAGACAGGTTCTAGCCGGCCGGAGAAACGGAACAGTGGACATTTGGGACGTTCGGAAGGCCTCTTCATCTTCTGCCCCAAACCTCCTGAGGACTCTGAGAACACCCCCAGAATCCGGTGCGGTCAGTTGTGTCGTCGCCTTCCCAGATGGGCGACACGTAGCGACGTGAGAGCTTTCCTCAGATCATCGGACATGAATTGCAAGATGACTGACAAGACTATGACAGGGCCTCACAAGATAATGTTAGACTGTGGAATGCAGCAGAGTATTTTGACCCAGACGAGACCAGTAAACGCAGTAAATCGCGACCGCCATTCAAGATTATAGCCGGTCATCACGGCGGTACCATATCCTCCATGAGTAAGTAGCTCTATTTTCCGTCTATTCGACAAATTCTCTAGACGAAGCAGGTATCGATGGAGAGGACAGGCTAACACGATGTATCAGTCGTGGATCCTACCTGTCGATTCTTGATTACAGCAAGCGGCGATAGGGGGTGGCAGGGAGAATCGACTCGAGTTGTACTGATTCATGAGATCAAGTGGTGATTCTTCTACATTCTGCTGGAATTGGGTATATGGAAAATGCCGGTCAATCGAACATACCTTCCCCATAGATCAGGCTTTATTTAGTTCTTTTTAATGTATTGATACCAAGACTTGGAAGATACTGGGTTCGTTAGATATCCGTAGAGCCAAAAGGGATGTCCGCTGCGGGAATTGCCCCTCTTGACTTCCAATGTTTCGAGGTATGTGATACGAGAAGTACCTTGAGGCTTGTTCTTATATTCTCCTTGATGAAATTGTTGCTTTACGTCTTGAGCCGGCAAGATGCAAATCTCATAAGAAATCATCGATGGCTTGTGGAAAATTAACTTCCATTTTCCAGAATATGAATGAGCAAGAACGCCATTTACACGTGAAATCCGGAATAGTATAACGGTTAGTATATCCGCTTCTCACGCGGGTGATCAGGGTTCGATTCCCTGTTCCGGAATTTACTTTTTGCCGTTTATCTCTTGTTGTCTATCACTCTAGCGATTGCATATTGCTTTATGTTACCTCATCAGCATACTCCAAGTACGGTGTAGCTCGCTGGGTAGCTCTGCACTCTCAGCGCAAAGAACAAGGTACGGAGTGGTACAAACCATCGAGAACCGGGTTTTTGCCATTAGCCACCTAGCCACAAAAGCCACCGCGGCTCACTCACTCACTCCACGTTATTTTGATTCTGAATTTTGCGAACCACCTTCACATTTTGGTATCCACGTTGAGTTTGGATTGAACCTTCCCCTGCAGACTTTCAAAATGGCCAATCCACGACAGAGAAACAAACAGAGGTCTCACAAGAAGACTAAACCGTCTTCAAACTCTATTAGACGGATGCATCAGAAGCTCCGACGAGCACCACCGCTAAAAGGTCCAGAGGTGTTACAGGCTTCGTGGGATCGAACCAAGACTGTATTCCAGAAGTGGGTGTCGTTCTATCACCTACCTATCTCATTTGATTAGATATTCCACCATATATTAACCGTATGGTGGGCATGGGAAATCGGCTGATTGTGTCCAATCAGTTACGCAGCTCTAGGTCTTCTCCCCTCTATCCCACTCCCCAAATCATCCCTCCCCTCCACGCATTCGAAGAAGATCCGTTTGCCTTATCTCCCACCCTCAGAACTTGTCACAGCATCTACATCCACTGTCTCGAATACCGCAATACCTAAAGGGTTCGGACGGATTGTACGAGACGAGCAAGGGAATGTTATCGATATCATATTGGCCGATGACGATGAGGAAGAGGAGAAGGAAGAGGTGGAGGATGTAGAGATGGAAGAGAAGGAGGTAGAAGCCAAGACTGATGTGGTTCGATGTATGTCTTTCCCCTTTATCCCAATCGGTTGACTAACGATAAACACAGCTCTGGAAGTTTTATCAAAATCTTCAGTCCCTGTTAAGAGACATACGTCAACGTCTGAACATGCTTGGTTAGTCGAGATGGTTAGGATACATGGGGATGATACGGGAAAGATGGCGAGGGATAACCGATTAAATGTGTGGCAAAAGACTGAGGGGGAGATTCGGAGGATGGTGAAAAAGGCTGGTGGGGTGGAGGTTTTGGGTGCTTAGTGCTCTAGGAATGGTAGAGAGCGAGAGTGAGAGAGAGGGGTTTGCGCATGTTTGGAGCTTGGTTTGATTGAGATGGTGTTTTTGAATTGAATCCTAACTTAGAGGGATTATGTACTGCATTGATTATTGTGGATTCGATGAGTCTCAAGTCGTCCTCATTGATGTGCTATCATCACACATCGCTGCAACAATGCAAACTTTGCAAACATTTCGCTTTTAACCAAATATCCCAAAGAATTTCCTACGTTGGATAATCACACCCCATCCCCTAAACTCAATCCACCATCATATCCGCATAGCTCCCTCCACCAATCTGGCCTCGACCCCTACCTATCCGCCCAGCTAACGATGGACCTCCACCTCTACCCCACATGGCGTTAGCAGGCGAAGATCTCGCTGACGTTGGTGTAGGGTACCCAGGCGATGATAGAGGCTCGTCGGTCGCTAGTGTTATCACTGCTGAGGCGGGGTTTGTAGCTAGAATCGTATCTGAGTAGAGTTTCCTATTGCAGGACACAAACTATCAGCCTATCATATTTCCTTCATCACCAATTATCTAGAACACATATCTGTGGGTGACAAGGAGCCAACATACCCAGAAACGGCACCGGCCAATAATTCCCGCCCTGCAAGATTCCGATCACCTCCAGAACTTCTCGAGACTACCGCAGGCTTCGGTGCAGCTGAAGCAAGCCCGATCCGGCCGGCGAGGGGTTTCACTAAGGTCACACTCAACGACCCTCCATCTGCTACTGCCCCGTGATATCTCGCCACGGCTTCTTCTGCGGGTGCTTTTGTGAGAAATTCGAGGTCGACGGAGACGGTTTGGTTCACTGGTTGGATGGGTGAGAGGGTTGCGGTTTCGATAGGTAGTGGGGCGAAGGCGGACTGAATGCTTGATTAGCGGGATGGTATGGGAGGAAGGTAAGAGATGGTTGCTCCTGTCCTTGTACATCATACCCTTGATACATCAAGGGTACATCAAGGGTATCGCAAGATTGGACCTCAGGTATGACAGAAAGTCACTCACAGCTACATCCTCCGCTGTCGTCCCCATTGCCAAGCCCTCTACTCTGACCCACGTCGATGCCTTCGCTGCTCCCATTATATTAAAAAGCCCGACATGCGTAGACGAAACCCCCACCGAAGCCTGGGGCACCTGAGGCTGAACCACGACCTGTCTAACCGTCTGTCGACCCGTCGATCCGCCCAAAGCCGCCTCCAACCCGGACTGTACCAAACTCCTCTCTCCAAAACCTCGAACAACCCCACCTCGTCTTCTCAAACTTCCACCCCCGCCCCCACCCCCATTCCGATGTCCAGCACCTCCGGCACTCGGTAAAAGTTCTACGCCAGAATTAGGCTTGGCCGGATTACTGGGTAAAGCATCGGTGAAGCCGTGGAGTTTTGGTTTTGGTTGCGACCGCGCAGTGGTGGTGGTGAGGAGTTCTTTACCTTTCCCACCTGATATTCTGGAGAGGAGAGATGTCCCGGCAGCGTGGGGTTGGGGTTGGTTGGGACGCCGAGAGGTTGAGGAGATGCGCGAGGCGAGCGAGGGTTCGGAATTGTGTAGGTCGTGTTTCCATGAGCCTGCTGCGTCGGGATCCGATTTTCGAGGTCCGTCTGGACGCTAGAGGAGACATTAGGTGCTATCGTGAGTAAAGCATTTGGGAATTGAAAAGGAGGATTACGGAAGATGGTGGCTTGGAACGAGATCTCACCTGGTATGGTTTTGTGGTCCGGGCCATTGTGATAGTAGCAATATACGTTGACTGAGGCTCTACAGGCCTGGCTCTGATACCACCAGCGTTCTCACAGCTTTGCCGAGTTGCTGCTAATGACGAGGTTGTCAATGAGAGAGATAGGATGGTAGATGATGGGTTGATGATGATCTATATAGTTGGTGGTTCGGCGATTCGATAACTCCGGTGCTGCCACGCTGCTCACCACCAGGAATGACGATGTTGTTCCCTCTCTTCTTCTCTCCTTCCCTCTTTCTTTCTCTTCCTCCCTTCATACTCTCACACTACTGACGATTCAACTCGGTCCACCCGTTCACAGAACTACACCACACTCCAAGGTACACACTTCAAGATGGGCGGCGAAGGTACGTCTGCACCGTTCTAGCTTGAGATACAATTCAATGGTCGTCATGCTGATGGACACGTACCCGCTTCTTCATATCTTGCTCTGTTCGATCGTATGGTATCATATACACCGTCAACGATTACAGGATGGCTCTTCCTCTTCTCGGTCCTCATGGCTGCGGTCCTACTTTTTACTATGGTTTTCTTTGTAAGTTCAGTTCACCCTTGAGTCTCTTTCAGTCGAGATTTAGAAATGCTGGAATGGCTGAGCTGAATTGTCTTGCAGATCATCATGTTCTCGGATCTTGAATGTGGTACGTTTTTGTTGCTGATTACATTGTCGACGAAAAATCTCCAATGCCTTAGCAAGGATGGCGTAGCTGATTCTTGCGTCCAGACTACATCAACCCCATTGACCTTTGCAACAAGCTCAATCAAGTGAGTTGGACCTTCTCTCTGTGTCATCACTTGCGGACACGTCTGTCCAATAGGATTGCCCGAAAAGATCGGTTGCTCTCATGCTGACCTTATTGCCTATCATTCTGCAGTTCGTTCTTCCCGAAATGATCGCACACGCCTTCCTTACCCTGTGTTTCTTACTGTCTGGACAATGGTTGGCGTTCTTGTTGAACGCTCCTCTGGTGGGATACAATGTCAACAAGTGAGTCATTGCGTTGCACAGAGGATACAATTCAGGATATCTAGGGCCGGCGGTGCAAGGCAGACATGAGGCTCAAGCTCAGATGCCCAACAGGCTCCAGCAGTCATCGCCTGTCTAGTTCCTTGCTGTTGCTGTTCTCCTTTTCAAGCTCCCATCATATCCTTCAGCTGCCCCATGTGATCCGTGTATCCATGACCCCGTGACTCTTGCGGCGGAGCATGCAGTGCTGACCATTCTATCATTCCAGGATCATGTCCAAAAACCACATGTACGACGCAACCGAGATCTTCCGAACGCTGTCTGGCCACAAGAAGGAGAGCTTCATCAAGCTTGGTTTCTACCTGGTGTCATTCTTCTATTACCTCTACCGGTGAGTCTGGGTGATCTTGCGCTTTCATCCTGTGCTTGGCCGATCTTGGTGGAGTTGCATGGTCCCTGTGACGAATCGTGTGGCTGACTCGCGTTTTGCTGTGTTGTAGGATGATTCTCGCGTTGATCTCGGGTTAGTGACGCGTCTGCGAGTCAATCCTCGTGCCTTCGAAAGCCGGAATGCTGATGCCAGTGATACGTTGACCACTCAGAAAGCGACTAACTCAATTAGATGAAGTTTTCGGGGACAGTGGTTGTGGACCGTTTCAGCTGCCCAGGTTTTACCGGGGGCAAGAGATTTGTCTGAAGCGAGGTTTTGTGAACGTTTGGCGGGGGTGTTTCAGAGCTTTGACGACCTGCTTGGCGATTGGTGGATGGGGGGACGCTGTAGAGAGAATGCCTATACACCTAATGCATGATATGAATCAGCGATGTGGGGGTGCACACGAGCAGGCAGGCAGGTAGTCGAAATTGGGCAGGAAACAGAAGACGTCGGCGGGCGAGTGAGAGAGTGAGCGCCCTGGCTCTGGCTCTGGCTCGGGCATGAAAAAGCAGACAGAGACCCTTGAACTGTCGTCTCTTCCTTATTCACATACCATCCCCATCCTATCGCACACGCGTTCCTCTTCATCATCTCCCCCCTTCCCTCATCACATTGTATATACCTACATCTCTGTCACTTACTGGCGAAACCCAGGGTAACGGAAGAAAGAAGCGTCCATTGATCCGCCATCACCATTCTCGCTTCTCTCGGCACGCACACGACTACATTCAACACCCCTTGTCAAACCTTGTGTCGCTCCCAGCACAGCTCAGTAGCCAGCACAGTGGTCCAGCCGCAGAAAGCCGATAGAGGTGGTCGTGGTGGTAGTGAGTACATCATAGGTGATTGTGATTGTCGCCACCATTATCCATCATCCCATCCATCCATCTCCGTCTATTCGTCCCCTTCTCAACGGCCATCTACATTCCCCTTCCCATTCTCCCTTGTGCGTTACCTGCCTTTCCCTTGTTCTTTATATCTACCGAGCCATCTCATAAATGCTGACGTGACTTTCACTCCTTCCGTCAATCTTGCAGTCTTACCACATCCATTTGGTAACCACCTACATAGTGTCATTGTCACCTACGAGCAGAACCACGCAGCTCCGCGCTCATCGGTCTCGACGGTCATTCGTTTCAAAGGCCCCTAACTTCACCTCGCTCCGTCAGACCGGGTCCCCAGCTCGTGTGACCAACTAGCGACTAAAAGCCCTTCAACGTCTTATCTCATCAACAGCCTACGCGAACAAGTGTGACTGCTCAGCAGGCGTAGACGTAGACGTCGACGCCGAGCGTCTGCTCTGCTCGCAGACGCAGACCAGGACCAAGACCGGAACCGACTCACTCCCGCCTTACCGACTAGTTTATAGGATAGAAACCATGATTCGGTCTTAACAGAGTCGTAGACTTCGGTTTACCTGTTACCTGGTATCCGTACCGTTCGTGGACTAGTCTACCACATCTGGATTTGGGTTTGTATTCGGATTAGGACTGGGACTTGGACTGGGACGGGATGGCGAATATCATCCATAGTTTAGAGGATATGGTTGGGGCATCCGTCAAGGGGTTGGTTGGCATTGCGGAGGGATACCTCACCGGTGAGGGATGTTCGACGGCAACTCCTCCAGTTGGAACGGATGGTGCAATACAAGGGGATAAGAAGATAGAGGAACAGGAGACCTCGTCAGCACCTCAAACCTCCTCACCTGTCGCGATACCTCAAATCATACCCAATAATCTCCCTCTCCCAGCTCCGCTCTTACGATCCTCGACTACTCCCTCGTCTACGACATTAGCACGTTCGATGTCGAATGTACAGACGCAACCAGCGGTGCTGGTAGAGACGACGGATGTCCCATCCGGATGGATCCATCTGCAGTCGACGTATCTCGACGAATCCGGGTCGCAGAAGAAGGTCAAATGGTTCGGGCTGAAGAATGTGGTGGCCTCCCAGGTCCTGGTGGAGATATCGAGTGACCTGGCGGGTCAATTGAGTTTTTGGATAGGGGATGACGAGCGAAGTGAGTGGACGTCAAAGATGCAGCCAAACGCCTATTGCTAACGCTTGCGGGCCTCCCAGCCTCCCTTTCCTCTGCAACGTCGACGACATCCTCCATCTCCAATACCGCCGGCTCGACCACTCTCAACCTGACTCTCTCCCCTTTGTCACTCAACACCATATACCTCGCCTTCCAACCCTCAGAACAGCCGCCTACAGTTGACTCTCCAACGCTCTCCGACGGTGGAGGCACACCTCGAGTCATGCCGGTTCCTTCCCGTACCTACTCGTCGGAGCTTACCACCGCTAAATCAATAGATACGACAGGCTCTCGCAAAGATTCCGTCTCGGAACATGGAGGATCCGTCATCTCAATCGCGTCAGTCTCGACGCAATCCACCAATGGAAGCAGCTTCAAAGCACCGAGTGCTACAAGTTCAGCTAGGGGAGGGAGACTCGAAACTGTTCATCGCTCCTTCTCTGTCCACGGCTCAATATCTATTCGAGCGACCATGAACTCGGGGGCCGCATTTCAACAGGTCAATTTGCCGTTTTTCGCAACAGTCTGTCGGTCATTATTCACCGCAGCACTGATTGACCCGGTCACTCGACTCGCTGTGGGTGCTCAACAATCGTCTGGCCAATTGACGTTGGATTTCGGATCCGACTCTGTAGTTGGTGGGGAATACTATCGGGATATCCTTCTCGTCAACCGCTCGGAGATCGAGTTAGTCTGGACGACTGCTGTGGTCAATTCCCGATACAAAGACCAAGTATGGTTCTCACTCCGAGATTTGGACTCTGAGAACGTCTTTGGCGTAGGAGTCGATCGCTCTGCTCAACCACTACCTCTACCTGCCCTATCGTCGCGACATTTGCGACTAGTATTGCGGGTCAAACAGCCTGTTGTGGATTTCGACTTTGACTTCGTTATATCCAACATCCATCTCACAGGGAACACAATCACCTGCAAAGCCATAGGCTCCGGGAGTGCCGCATCTTCGGATACGTCGCTCAAAGTCCTCTCCGGGACGACTGTGGATTTCGGCCAAATCTGCGACGGGATTTGGGGGAAGAAAATGATCACTTGCAAGAACGATGGTGAACGGCCGTTGGACGTCCAGTTCTCTGCTGCTCCTGGCTATGATGTCGTCTTCCAATTGGCGGGGGTGGCAGGGGAAGATATGGATGAGGATCTACCTGTTGAGCGGGATCGTCCAATTGTAAGATCCGGAAGGGCTGGATCGGGGTTGTCTCGGGTCTCTACAAGAGAGAAGGAATTTGTCAGAGGGAGGGAGAGGGATTTGAGTACTGTATCTTATCGTTCTCGACCCGGATCGCCTTCTCCGGGTATTGGCGTTTCTGTGCCCAGTCATGTCTCGGGGCCCATCACTGATGGTGGACGATCCCTTGAGCAACACCAATCTAGCGCTCCCTCTGCGGATCTCGTTCTCCTAGACTCGAACTCGATCGCTGGATCGTCGGGATTTGCGCCGTCCGATAAAGACCGGTCGTCCTCTGATGGCAGGGATCTCTCCCTTCCCCCTTCGCGGCCATTGTCGAGGGTGACATCTCACGCATCCAGTCATCGGTATCCTACAACAGCGATCGAGTCGGACGAAGAAGATGATGACACGCCCTTCTTCTCTGGGGGTGATCCGATATCGACCTCTCCGTCAAAATCACAAACCTCGTCATACCAACTGCCACTCTCCCACTCCAACTCTGACCGCTCACTCCATCTCCCTGATACCTTTGGGGACAAAGAGATCCCTAATCAAATTGAGGAAATCACTATGCGACCGGGAACCGAATATCGAGTCTTTGTTCTGTATAGACCTAAACGGGATTTGGTGAATCCAGCAGAAATTGCTGGTTCTCTTCGACAAACGACTTTCAAAGTCTATCTCACCTCTCTACCTTCTTCGTCAAATTCCAATCCCTCCTCCACCTCATACAGATCCCGACGAACTTTGACCTGTCTAGCGGAATCCTGCACGTCCCTCATCGAAATCACCTCAGGTCGTGTCATAGATTTCGGAAGCGTAACAGTAGGAGCTTCAAAGGCGTCCACCATCCACATCAAGAATTTGAGTGCCTTGTCGGCCCGAGTGGAGATTGCAGCGATATCAAAAGTGCTCACGGCGAATCGGAATGTCATTGTCGTTCCGCCTTTTGAGAGTGTGGAGGAGCGTTTGGAGTTTTTCCCTAGAAGAATCAACGAGAAGTATGAGAAGCAGTTGTTTGTGAGAAACTTGCTTAATCGGGCAGACGGTATGTCCGTCCTTTGAATGCGTCTTTGTCTTTCCGTTGCTGACATCATTGACTAGATCAATTGATTGAGATACGGTCCAAGAACGTTGATGGTGAGGAATCCACTCAGTAATCTCATTTGATGAACGCTAATTCTTTCGCTAGTTTACAACGTCACTCTTCATTCCCATCTCTATCGCATCCTGACACCTTCAGGATCCAATTTCCTTGACTTCGGCTCAGTCGTCATCAATGCTCCGACTGTCCGGACTATTCAATTAGAAAACCTCTCAAAGCAGCAGCTCATCCTTGAGCTTTCCGCCTCTCAGCCTGAGGATGTTGAGCTGTACTTGAAGCTTGAAGATCTTGAAGCGTTATCATCAAAATCACCGTCATCCTACCAAACGGCCGCTGCCTCGATACTTCCCAGGAAGTATGTCGAGACCGACGGTGGAAACGTGGGCTCGACGATGGTAGGGACCGGTGGCGAGCTGAAGGAGAGATTTATGGAGAGCTTACAGGAAAGTGAGACGGCCGCGAGGGAGGGACGGGATAGTGGTTCTGGAGCTGCGGGGGGTAAGGGGAAATCTGGTGGGAAAGGGAAGCACAGAGATAAAAGTGTTGTCAGAGGGACAGTCGCAGCGGAGGCGGAGGGGAAACATGCGGTCGCAGCTTCTGTTGCTGCTGCGTTGAAGAAGGGAGGAAGGGGTCGACCAGTTTTGGTAAGTCATTTTGCTAATTTGATAGGGGCCGTCGGACCATTTTTGATGTCCTGCGAATCTCTCAGCTCTACGGTAATGCGGTCGTATTCAAAGATCGGACTCTGCTAGAGGATTCTGAGTATCTTGATCTAGCGTCTGGACCACCTGTTGCAGCCCATCGCGCTTCACCACGGTCAAAGAGGACCCAACTGCTGGACGCCATTGAGCTGGAGGACCGCTCAAAGCTCTCGGGGCAACATCCCAGAATTCCTAAACTCGATTTTGCGGCTAGTGCGAAAGCCACGGGATTGAGGAGTAAAGATGTGAAGGTCAAGAAGGGAAAGACCACTGGAGTCAATCATACCGGCTCACATCCGCACACGGCTACTCTTGGTTCTGGCATAGCCCCTGCATCACTCCCTCCTGCGAAGGCTGCACCGTCCGCCGGCGCTGTTGGCCAACTCATTTCCGCTCTTTCAGGTTCCGGTTACCCCGACCTCTCCTCCGGCGAGACTGGGACCAAATCACCAGCACTGACTGCCAAACGGGCCGAACTCAAAACGGAGCTCTTTGCGGCTA
Organism: Phaeotremella skinneri; assembly: GCA_001599695.1. NCBI lineage: Eukaryota > Fungi > Basidiomycota > Tremellomycetes > Tremellales > Phaeotremellaceae > Phaeotremella > Phaeotremella skinneri. Next base: position 1,073,844 of record BCHT01000005.1, read on the forward strand.
CCGATGTCTCGAAACTGTCCGTTGACGAACTCCTAATAGCGCTTGAACAACATGATCTTCGTCGATCGTCTATTACTCACAGTTCGCCTGAGGATGAAGAAGCCTTTGTGCGGCGTACCATCTCCCTCAGAAAGGAACTCCAGACGCTCGTTTCCTCGGGTCGCTTGGTGCCTGCCCGAACGGTGACGATACCTGCCGAGAAGATGAAACAACTGATAGTCATCATGACTCCCAATGGCTCTATTCGACCTCACGTGACGACTCGCCCCAAACGAGCTGATTCGAGGGTGTTCATAAAGCTTCTGGAATTCGATAGGACGTTGTTGAGCGATGATGGGTCGGAGGTGGAGTTGCCAGTGAGAGATTTGGTGATTAGGAGTAGTTGTGTCAGAAGCGTTTTGGAAGTTCAGCAGAGTTCTATCAACTTCGGGGCGTGTGAGAAGGGTGAAGTCAAGTCCAAGACGATTGTCATTCACGTGAGTCTCCTTCCTTGTTATCAGCGAGTCAGATGTATAATTATTGACACTTATCTCAGAACAAATCGGATTGTATCGGGATCTTCAGGATGAAACTCTCCGGGTCGATTGCTTCTGGAAGTTTGAAACTTGGTCTAGGACGATATGGCGTTATCTCGGCGTTTGGACGGAAAGAGGTCGAGAACTTCACTTTCACTCCGTCGCTTGTCGGTAACTTTCAGGAGACAATTGTCGTCCAAAACGTTTTGGATGGATGGAACGATCAGAACGTCAGTGTCAAAGCTGCTGTGAGGAAGCAGCCGTCATTCGTCGTCGAGCCTGGTCTACTCGAATTTGGTGTTGTCGGTACTGGATCCTCGAAGGACGGGGACAAGTCCAAGGACGGGAAATGGCCTTCTCCTCTCAGTTTTATCCTCACCAATGTATCGAAACACGAACGGACGTTCCTACTCGAAGTCGGCGATTCCGATCTGGACCACAGTAGCTCGACTTCTTGCTCGTCAACATCCGCTTCTCCTCCCTCATCCTCCCTTATTGCCTCTTCTCCTTCGCGTGCGATGACACAGGTCACGGCCGTCCCTTCTGGACCGGCTTTCGCCCAGATCTCCCTGATCCGAGATGACAAGGATGCTGGAACTGCTCTGTCCCGGCTTGAAGAGGAAGAACTGGAGGGCTTGCTGCAGAAACTGAAGATAGCTAGACGGAAAGGAAAGACAGACAAGATCGCTAAATACCGGGCGAGACTGGGCGAGCTGGGGGTCAACACCCCTGAAGAGCAAGCGAGCGAAATCGGAGATCTATCGGATACCGACCCGGTCGATGGCGGTACCGAGACGATACCCTCTGGAATGGGTACTCCGGCGGAAGACGGTTCAGTCCACACAGAGGATTACATCTCTCACCCGACGATTGTCTCCACCTCCAAACCTCCAGTGACAAGTTTGAGTATAACGCTACTCCCAAGTCAGAAACACAAGATCCTCGTGCAACTGGTGCCACGTTCGCAGACTTTCGGTGATATCGATAGCTCAGGATCAGGGACCTCCACCATAGCGCATCATCCTCCTCATCAACAGTTTGGACCGTTGCGTTCCACTATCCGGATTTATGATCGGAAGAACACAGACGAGACCGTCACTATTGGGGTGAATGCTTCGCCGCAGTGTATGGAGATTGCCAAGAAAACGATGACGCCCACTTCAATGCCTGCGACGTCTCGAGGTGAGTTCCTTCTATGTTATACGAAGCATACACCGATGCTGCACGATGCCATGGATACTAACGCTATATGATCCATAGACCCACTTCATCTCGCGCTTATGCAGCACTGTCTCGACCTCTCCCTGGCATGCCCCGTATCGCCCACGGCATTCTGCGTCGGCTCCACTCTCTTCCTCCCCGCATCATCAAAGCTGTACACCTCTCTCTCCAGGCACTTCCCGACATTCTCGAACCCGTCCTCGCAAGCGCCAGCAGGCCTCATTCTCGCTGATGGATACTCCCGGCAAATCCCAGGCAACACGCATGCCGAGGCTAATGCGCTCACGAATTTCCGATCCAAGTATGCGGCGCTGAGCTCCAGCTCGAACGGGACGGCTGATGGGTCTTCTGGCAAGGGGGAGATGACTTTACCGCCCACTGAGGAGGTGCTGAGGGAAGCGGAATGCTTTGCGACTATGGAACCTTGCTCTGTGCGAACTTCGGGGAGACCTAGCTGCTCGTTGGATCTGGTTAGGGCAGGTGTCCGAGCGGTCTACCTTGTAAGTGTTACCCCATTGCTTCAACAACACGAAACCCGACATTCAAGAGCAAGCAACTGACGCATCAAACCTTTAGGGTGTTGAAGAACCACCAGACTTCGTAGAGTGCGAAGGAGTGAGGATCCTAGAAGAAGGCGGAGTGAAGGTGTTGCGAGTTGTAGGGTTGGAGGAGGAATGTCTAAAAGCTGCCAGGAGGGGCAGATGAGATGATGGGGCGATTGGTTTTGGGTCTCACTTGTTTGATGAGGTAGTTTCAGTGGGGGTAGTTCATTACTTCAGAGACAGAGGACGTGACATTTGTATGCATCTACGGAAAACTGCACCTTTCTTAACATCAAACCTGTCATTGTTCTTAGTGCTGCATGACGTAGCCTTGAAAGGATATAGTGCATGGACAAGTCTACCATCTTTCGTGGTCGATAGTGAGGTTCACTGGTAGACGGTACAGCGTAGGCTCGTATCAGTGGAGACATGGTCTCTTGCATTGAGTCATCGCTATCCTACTAGCTTTGTCGCTGAGGCGGCGGCAAGCAGAAGCTGTGCTACAGAAAAACGAGAGCCCGGCAAAACCGATGTTTCAGTCAGAGATTGCAAAATATTCATAAAGACGGGCAATTGTGGTACAAGCATGGATAGAAAACCCGTGAGAGGTCTCAAATCTATCCATGGACGGGAACGTCAATAGAACTGTGTAATACAGTATGAGCTGTCTGCTACTACGCTACTATTTGGCTTTTGAACCACCTCTGGCTGTTGGCCAGTCCTTCCTCTGCTCCAGCATTTCTAAAAGCTTTCTTACTGGGCCTGTACTCGTAGGACTGTCAGATTTCGAAGTTCCCTGGCTGGTAGGACTAGATGCGTTGGACACATTTGTGCTTTGATTCGCTGAATCTGAGTACCGTTTCCTGGGTGAGTGGTGCATCACTTTTTCAGAGACTGAAGACAGTGCAGAAGAAACTCACTTGCGCTTGTAGAAGTGGGGCTGCTAGGAGAAGTGGTGCTGCTAGTGCTAGTACTGGCCGTCTGAGCAGAATCAGAGCCACCGGCCGCTGAAGAAGAACTCTGACCGGTTGTTGAAGAGCCTGTCATGATGTCAGTGTGCGAATTCGAATGTCTTTAACTTGAAGCTTGTGATTGTGAACTCTTATACGCCGATAGAGAGTACTAAGGGGAAATGGAAAAATAAGACTCTAGATAGTCAACCCAGTTTGTACAACATCCCACACTCTCTTGGGCTGCATGGAGAGGAAAGCAAAGGAGAGCGTTTGGAAAAGGAGCCTTGATGTCGTCATTGGATATTCTCTTCGACTCTGTTGAAAGAGTCAGTCTTCCATTCTATCGAGGAGGATGAAACGTCATATAGGTCACGAGCAATATCCGTGCTCACTTTCAATGATTATGAGACTCACACTCCCTTCTGGTTGTCTGAATGGCATTTGCGACGTCATTGAGTAACAATATAGACCGGAATGAAAGTTACACCTCATACTCGGGGATCAGTGTTTCCTTGATTAAATATAGGCAAGCTACTATACTCCTGGCATCCCTTTTAATGTGCTGAGGACTAGTACAGTCTACATGACGTTTATAGTGGTGGTGTAATTAGACCTTGTGCAAATGAGACCTACCCCTAGCGAATTGAGAGGGTGGCAAGTGGAAAGCGACCAGGTGGTGTTGCCTGCCACACACTGAGGGTCCGCTATAAAGACACTGTAGGTTAGAGATCGAAGGACCAACGGAAATGGAAAGGATTTCCTTGCGGTGGCGATGCATCCTGGCGTGTTTCAGAGAGACGTCAGCGCCTTCCTAGCAAATGCTAGAAGGCCACGGACACCCTTGAAGCAGAAGGCCTGATCTCATAGACTATGATGCCAAATGAGGATAATTTAACGAGTGGCGGTGCGCCGCCGAGCATACCTATCATGTTTCGGAGCGGACGAAGGCCAATATCATATTTCTATGGCTGTGAGTGATCATAGCTCATACTTGAGAGTCATATAGTCATATATTACCCATATGTTACACGTTTCAGATGCTGTTATTGTATGTGATCGAAGGAAAATAGATGACGAAACCTCGGTCTCCCCCAGAGCCCCTCTTAGGAAGCCGACATATAATCATATATTACTGTGAGGTGCACGGGGTATGAGAAACCCAGAGCAACTACACGTCAAGCCAAAGTGTGGGTTCTGTCGTGATGAATGAACGCTGGATTGGTCCAAGTGCAGAGGAAGAGTAAGATTTGGGAGAGAAAGGAAGGTGAAGAAGATCAGAGAAGGAAGAGAAAGTTGTGGATCTCCCTTGTCAAACCTCTGCCTTATATACATCTGGAAAGTCGCAGGTTGCGAAAACACCTTTTCTGTCATGACCCGTACTTCGACTAGCAGCAACCCGAAACGCGACTACACCGATCTCCCGTTTCAGGCCGAAATACCACACGTGACTATCGATAACTAGGACGCGACCCCAATCACTGATCCGTCGCGTACACAACTCGGACTCACCGGCTTGCACAAGCCGGACCCCGTCCCGTCTATAGGACGAACGTCGCCTTGCCTTATCGGATGATAAGGATCCCGGTACGACCTTGCCGGAGGACGTAAACAAGTAGCTATAACCTAGTAAACAAGTCCATAGTCCC